>OY747135.1:30430634-31030634 GCA_963556465.1 Berberis vulgaris
TGGAGGCCAATTTGGGCAATCAGAAAATAAAAGAAATTGAGTGACCAAATGGACTTCGTATGACTTCTAACCTTGTGAAAATGTTAATAATAACAATTGAAACATGTTTGACTCAACAAACGAGTTTGGTTTTGCTTAATGAAGAAGGAAAACTCGTTTGTACGTTGTAGGATCAATTGGAGGCCAATTTGGGTGCAATCCGAGAATACAATGATTTGATTCACTAAATGGACTTTGTTTGAATTCTAACCTCGCTCGGGTACCATAATAATGAAAAATTCAACATATTTGACTCAACAAACAAGTTTGGTTGTGCTTTACAAAGAAGTAAAACTCGTTTGTACATTGTAAGCTCAATTGTAGCCCATTTTGGGTGCAATACGAGAATACAAGGATTTGAGTGACCAAATGGACTCCGTTTGACTCTTAACGACACGTGGGTACCATAATAATGATAAATGCAACAATTTTTACACAACAAACAAGTTTTGTTTTGCTTAATGAAGAATGAAAACTCGTTTGTACGTTGTAGGCTCAATTGGAAGCCAATTTGGGTGCAATCCGAGAATATAAGGATTTGAGTCACCAAATGGACTCTGTTTGACTTTTAATCTCCCTAGGGTACCGTAATAATGAAAATTTCTACATTTTTTAATCAACAAACAAGTTCGGTTGTTCTTTACGAAGAAGGAAAAAACACTTTTATACGTTATAGGCTCAATTGGAGGCCAATTTGAGTGCAATCCGAGAATACAAGAAGTTGAGTGACTAATTGGACTCCGTTTGACTTATAACCTCATGGGTACGTTAATAATGAAAAATGCAACATGGTTGACTCAACAAACAAATTTGGTTATGCTTAACGAAAAAGGAAAACTCGTTTGTATGTTGAAGGTTCAATTGGAGGCCAATTTGGGTGCAATCAGAAAATAAAAGAAATTGAGTGACCATATGGACTTCGTATGACTTCTAACCTTGTGGAAATGTTAATAATAACAATTGCAACATGTTTGACTCAACAAACAAGTTTGCTTTTGCTTTACGAAGAATGAAAACCTGTTTGTACGTTGTATGGTCAATTGGAAGCTAATTTGGATGCAATCCTAGAATACAAGGATTTGAGAAACCAAAATGACTCCGTTGAATCTACCCGCACATGGGTACAATAATAATGACAAATGAAACATGTTTGATGAAAAACACAAGTTTGGTTTGCTATACGAAGAATGAAAACTCATTTGTACGTTGTAGGTTCAATTTGATTCCAATTTCGGTGCAATCCGAGAATACAAGGATTTGAGTGACCAAATGGACTCTGTTTGACTTCTTTCCCCATGTGGGTAACATAATAATGACAAATGCAATATTTTTGTCTCAACGAACATGTTTGGTTGTGCTTCACGACGATGGAAAACTCGTTTATATGTTGTAGGGCACATTTGGAAGCTAATTTGGGTGTATTCCGAGAATACAATGAATTTTTAGTGACCAAATGGATTTCCTTTGACATCTAACCTCATGTGGGTACCATCATAATGACAAATGCAACAGTTTTGCATCAACAAACAAGTTTGGTTTTGCTTAATGAAGAAGAAAACTCGTGTGTACGTTGTTGGATCAATTGGAGGCCAATTTGGGTGCAATCCGAGAATACAAGGATTTCAGTCACCAAATGGATTTTGTTTAAATTCTAACCTCACGTGGGTACCATAATAATGAAAAATTCAACATATTTGACTCAACAAAAAAGTTTGGTTGTGCTTTACAAAGAAGTAAATCTCGTTTGTACATTGTAAGCTCAATTGTAGCCCATTTTGGGTGCAATACGAGAATACAAGGATTTGAGTGACCAAATGGACTCCGTTTGACTCTTAACGACACGTGGGTACCATAATAATGATAAATGCAACAATTTTTACTCAACAAACAAGTTTGGTTTTGCTTAATGAAGAATGAAAACTCATTTGTACGTTGTAGGCTCAATTGGAAGCCAATTTGGGTGCAATCCGAGAATATAAGGATTTGAGTCACCAAATGGACTCTATTTGACTTTTAATCTCCCTAGGGTACCGTAATAATGAAAATTGCTACATTTTTTAATCAACAAACAAGTTTGGTTGTTCTTTATGAAGAAGGAAAAATGCTTTTATACGTTATAGGCTCAATTGGAGGCCAATTTAAGTGCAATCCGAGAATACAAGAAGTTGAGTGACCAATTGGACTCCGTTTGACTTATAACCTCGTGGGTACATTAATAATGAAAAATGAAACATGGTTGACTCAACAAACAAATTTGGTTATGCTTAACGAAAAAGGAAAACTCGTTTGTATGTTGTAGGCTCAATTGGAGGCCAATTTGGGTGCAATCAGAAAATAAAAGAAATTGAGTGACCAAATGGACTTCGTATGAATTCTAACCTTGTGAAAATGTTAAAAATAACAATTGCAACATGTTTGACTCAACAAACAAGTTTGGTTTTATTTAATGAAGAAGGAAAACTCGTTTGTACGTTGTAGGATCAATTGGAGGCCAATTTGGGTGCAATCCGAGAATACAATGATTTGAGTCACCAAATGGACTTTGTTTGAATTCTAACCTCGCTCGGGTACCATAATAATGACAAATTCAACATATTTGACTCAACAAACAAGTTTGGTTGTGCTTTACAAAGAAGTAAAACTCGTTTGTACATTGTAAACTCAATTGTAGCCCATTTTGGGTGCAATACGAGAATACAAGGATTTGAGTGACCAAATGGACTCCGTTTGTCTCTTAACGACACGTGGGTACCATAATATTGATAAATGCAACAATTTTTACTCAACAAACAAGTTTGGTTTTGCTTAATGAAGAATGAAAACTCGTTTGTACGTTGTAGGCTCAATTGGAAGCCAATTTGGGTGCAATCCGAGAATATAAGGATTTGAGTCACCAAATGGACTCTGTTTGACTTTTAATCTCCCTAGGGTACCGTAATAATGAAAATTGCTACATTTTTTAATCAACAAACAAGTTCGGTTGTTCTTTACGAAGAAGGAAAAAACACTTTTATACGTTATAGGCTCAATTGGAAGCCAATTTGAGTGCAATCCGAGAATACAAGAAGTTGAGTGACTAATTGGACTCCGTTTGACTTATAACCTCATGGGTACGTTAATAATGAAAAATGCAACATGGTTGACTCAACAAACAAATTTGGTTATGCTTAACGAAAAAGGAAAACTCGTTTGTATGTTGAAGGTTCAATTGGAGGCCAATTTGGGTGCAATCAGAAAATAAAAGAAATTGAGTGACCATATGGACTTCGTATGACTTCTAACCTTGTGGAAATGTTAATAATAACAATTGCAACATGTTTGACTCAACAAACAAGTTTGGTTTTGCTTTACGAAGAATGAAAACCTGTTTGTACGTTGTATGGTCAATTGGAAGCTAATTTGGATGCAATCCTAGAATACAAGGATTTGAGAAACCAAAATGACTCCGTTGAATCTAACCGCACATGGGTACAATAATAATGACAAATGAAACATGTTTGATGAAAAACACAAGTTTGGTTTGCTATACGAAGAATGAAAACTCGTTTGTACGTTGTAGGTTCAATTTGATTCCAATTTCGGTGCAATCCAAGAATACAAGGATTTGAGTGACCAAATGGACTCCGTTTGACTTCTTTCCCCATGTGGGTAACATAATAATGACAAATGCAATATTTTTGTCTCAACGAACATGTTTGGTTGGGCTTCACGAAGATGGAAAACTCGTTTATATGTTGTAGGGCACAATTGGAAGCTAATTTGGGTGTATTCCGAGAATACAATGAATTTTTAGTGACCAAATGGATTTCCTTTGACATCTAACCTCATGTGGGTACCATCATAATGACAAATGCAACAGTTTTGCATCAACAAACAAGTTTGGTTTTGCTTAATGAAGAAGAAAACTCGTTTGTACGTTGTTGGATCAATTGGAGGCCAATTTGGGTGCAATCCGAGAATACAAGGATTTGAGTCACCAAATGGACTTTGTTTGAATTCTAACCTCACGTGGGTACCATAATAATGACAAATTCAACATATTTGACTCAACACACAAGTTTGGTTGTGCTTTACAAAGAAGTAAAACTCGTTTGTACATTGTAAGCTCAATTGTAGCCCATTTTGGGTGCAATACGAGAATACAAGGATTTGAGTGACCAAATGGACTCCGTTTGACTCTTAACGACACGTGGGTACCATAATAATGATAAATGCAACAATTTTTACTCAACAAACAAGCTTGGTTTTGCTTAATGAAGAATGAAAACTCATTTGTACGTTGTAGGCTCAATTGGAAGCCAATTTGGGTGCAATCCGAGAATATAAGGATTTGAGTCACCAAATGGACTCTGTTTGACTTTTAATCTCCCTAGGGTACCGTAATAATGAAAATTGCTACATTTTTTAATCAACAAACAAGTTTGGTTGTTCTTTACGAAGAAGGAAAAATGCTTTTATACGTTATAGGCTCAATTGGAGGCCAATTTAAGTGCAATCCGAGAATACAAGAAGTTGAGTGACCAATTGGACTCCGTTTGACTTATAACCTCGTGGGTACATTAATAATGAAAAATGCAACATGGTTGACTCAACAAACAAATTTGGTTATGCTTAACGAAAAAGGAAAACTCGTTTGTATGTTGTAGGCTCAATTGGAGGCCAATTTGGGTGCAATCAGAAAATAAAAGAAATTGAGTGACCAAATGGACTTCGTATGAATTCTAACCTTGTGAAAATGTTAATAATAACAATTGCAACATGTTTGACTCAACAAACAAATTTGGTTTTGCTTAATTAAGAAGGAAAACTCGTTTGTACGTTGTAGAATCAATTGGAGGCCAATTTGGGTGCAAATCGAGAATACAATGATTTGAGTCACCAAATGGACTTTGTTTGAATTCTAACCTCGCTCAGGTACCATAATAATGACAAATTCAACATATTTGACACAACAAACAAGTTTGGTTGTTCTTTACAAAGAAGTAAAACTCGTTTGTACATTGTAAGCTCAATTGTAGCCCATTTTGGGTGCAATACGAGAATACAAGGATTTGAGTGACCAAATGGACTCCGTTTGACTCTTAACGACACGTGGGTACCATAATAATGATAAATGCAACAATTTTTACTCAACAAACAAGTTTGGTTTTGCTTAATGAAGAATGAAAACTCATTTGTACGTTGTAGGCTCAATTGGAAGCCAATTTGGGTGCAATCCGAGAATATAAGGATTTGAGTCACCAAATGGACTCTGTTTGACTTTTAATCTCCCTAGGGTACCGTAATAATGAAAATTGCTACATTTTTTAAACAACAAACAAGTTTGGTCGTTCTTTACGAAGAAGGAAAAATGTTTTCATACGTTATAGGCTCAATTGGAGGCCAATTTAAGTGCAATCCGAGAATACAAGAAGTTGAGTGACCAATTGGACTCCGTTTGACTTATAACCTCGTGGGTACATTAATAATGAAAAATGCAACATGGTTGACTCAACAAACAAATTTTGTTATGCTTAACGAAAAAGGAAAACTCGTTTGTATGTTGTAGGCTCAATTGGAGGCCAATTTGGGTGCAATCAGAAAATAAAAGAAATTGAGTGACCAAATGGACTTCGTATGACTTCTAACCTTGTGAAAATGTTAATAATAACAATTGCAACATGTTTGACTCAACAAACAAGTTTGGTTTTGCTTAATGAAGAAGGAAAACTCGTTTGTACGTTGTAGGATCAATTGGAGGCCAATTTGGGTGCAATCCGAGAATACAATGATTTGAGTCACTAAATGGACTTTGTTTGAATTCTAACCTCGCTCGGGTACCATAATAATGAAAAATTCAACAGATTTGACTCAACAAACAAGTTTGGTTGTGCTTTACAAAGAAGTAAAACTCGTTTGTACATTGTAAGCTCAATTGTAGCCCATTTTGGGTGCAATACGAGAATACAAGGATTTGAGTGACCAAATGGACTCCGTTTGACTCTTAACGACACGTGGGTCCCATAATAATGATAAATGCAACAATTTTTATACAACAAACAAGTTTGGTTTTGCTTAATGAAGAATGAAAACTCGTTTGTATGTTGTAGGCTCAATTGGAAGCCAATTTGGGTGCAATCCGAGAATATAAGGATTTGAGTCACCAAATGGACTATGTTTGACTTTTAATCTCCCTAGGGTACCGTAATAATGAAAATTGATACATTTTTTAATCAACAAACAAGTTCGGTTGTTCTTTACGAAGAAGGAAAAAACACTTTTATACGTTATAGGCTCAATTGGAGGCCAATTTGAGTGCAATCCGAGAATACAAGAAGTTGAGTGACTAATTGGACTCCGTTTGAGTTATAACCTCATGGGTACGTTAATAATGAAAAATGCAACATGGTTGACTCAACAAACAAATTTGGTTATGCTTAACGAAAAAGGAAAACTCGTTTGTATGTTGAAGGTTCAATTGGAGGCCAATTTGGGTGCAATCAGAAAATAAAAGAAATTGAGTGACCATATGGACTTCGTATGACTTCTAACCTTGTGGAAATGTTAATAATAACAATTGCAACATGTTTGACTCAACAAACAAGTTTGGTTTTGCTTTACGAAGAATGAAAACCTGTTTGTACGTTGTATGGTCAATTGGAAGCTAATTTGGATGCAATCCTAGAATACAAGGATTTGAGAAACCAAAATGACTCCGTTGAATCTAACCGCACATGGGTACAATAATAATGACAAATGAAACATGTTTGATGAAAAACACAAGTTTGGTTTGCTATACGAAGAATGAAAACTCGTTTGTACGTTGTAGGTTCAATTTGATTCCAATTTCGGTGCAATCCGAGAATACAAGGATTTGAGTGACCAAATGGACTCCGTTTGACTTCTTTCCCCATGTGGGTAACATAATAATGACAAATGCAATATTTTTGTCTCAACGAACATGTTTGGTTGTGCTTCACGAAGATGGAAAACTCGTTTATATGTTGTAGGGCACAATTGGAAGCTAATTTGGGTGTATTCCGAGAATACAATGAATTTTTAGTGACCAAATGGATTTCCTTTGACATCTAACCTCATGTGGGTACCATCATAATGACAAATGCAACAGTTTTGCATCAACAAACAAGTTTGGTTTTGCTTAATGAAGAAAAAAACTCGTTTGTACGTTGTTGGATCAATTGGAGGCCAATTTGGGTGCAATCCGAGAATACAAGGATTTGAGTCACCAAATGGACTTTGTTTGAATTCTAACCTCGCGTGGGTACCATAATAATGACAAATTCAACATATTTGACTCAACAAACAAGTTTGGTTGTGCTTTACAAAGAAGTAAAACTCGTTTTACATTGTAAGCTCAATTGTAGCCCATTTTGGGTGCAATACGAGAATACAAGGATTTGAGTGACCAAATGGACTCCGTTTGACTCTTAACGACACGTGGGTACCATAATAATGATAAATGCAACAATTTTTACTCAACAAACAAGCTTGGTTTTGCTTAATGAAGAATGAAAACTCATTTGTACGTTGTAGGCTCAATTGGAAGCCAATTTGGGTGCAATCCGAGAATATAAGGATTTGAGTCACCAAATGGACTCTGTTTGACTTTTAATCTCCCTAGGGTACCGTAATAATGAAAATTGATACATTTTTTAATCAACAACAAGTTTGGTTGTTCTTTACGAAGAAGGAAAAATGCTTTTATACGTTATAGGCTCAATTGGAGGCCAATTTAAGTGCAATCCGAGAATACAAGAAGTTGAGTGACCAATTGGACTCCGTTTGACTTATAACCTCGTGGGTACATTAATAATGAAAAATGCAACATGGTTGACTCAACAAACAAATTTGGTTATGCTTAACGAAAAAGGAAAACTCGTTTGTATGTTGTAGGCTCAATTGGAGGCCAATTTGGGTGCAATCAGAAAATAAAAGAAATTGAGTGACCAAATGGACTTCGTATGAATTCTAACCTTGTGAAAATGTTAAAAATAACAATTGCAACATGTTTGACTCAACAAACAAGTTTGGTTTTATTTAATGAAGAAGGAAAACTCGTTTGTACGTTGTAGGATCAATTGGAGGCCAATTTGGGTGCAATCCGAGAATACAATGATTTGAGTCACCAAATGGACTTTGTTTGAATTCTAACCTCGCTCGGGTACCATAATAATGACAAATTCAACATATTTGACTCAACAAACAAGTTTGGTTGTGCTTTACAAAGAAGTAAAACTCGTTTGTACATTGTAAACTCAATTGTAGCCCATTTTGGGTGCAATACGAGAATACAAGGATTTGAGTGACCAAATGGACTCCGTTTGTCTCTTAACGACACGTGGGTACCATAATATTGATAAATGCAACAATTTTTACTCAACAAACAAGTTTGGTTTTGCTTAATGAAGAATGAAAACTCGTTTGTACGTTGTAGGCTCAATTGGAAGCCAATTTGGGTGCAATCCGAGAATATAAGGATTTGAGTCACCAAATGGACTCTGTTTGACTTTTAATCTCCCTAGGGTACCGTAATAATGAAAATTGCTACATTTTTTAATCAACAAACAAGTTCGGTTGTTCTTTACGAAGAAGGAAAAAACATTTTTATACGTTATAGGCTCAATTGGAAGCCAATTTGAGTGCAATCCGAGAATACAAGAAGTTGAGTGACTAATTGGACTCCGTTTGACTTATAACCTCATGGGTACGTTAATAATGAAAAATGCAACATGGTTGACTCAACAAACAAATTTGGTTATGCTTAACGAAAAAGGAAAACTCGTTTGTATGTTGAAGGTTCAATTGGAGGCCAATTTGGGTGCAATCAGAAAATAAAAGAAATTGAGTGACCATATGGACTTCGTATGACTTCTAACCTTGTGGAAATGTTAATAATAACAATTGCAACATGTTTGACTCAACAAACAAGTTTGGTTTTGCTTTACGAAGAATGAAAACCTGTTTGTACGTTGTATGGTCAATTGGAAGCTAATTTGGATGCAATCCTAGAATACAAGGATTTGAGAAACCAAAATGACTCCGTTGAATCTAACCGCACATGGGTACAATAATAATGACAAATGAAACATGTTTGATGAAAAACACAAGTTTGGTTTGCTATACGAAGAATGAAAACTCGTTTGTACGTTGTAGGTTCAATTTGATTCCAATTTCGGTGCAATCCAAGAATACAAGGATTTGAGTGACCAAATGGACTCCGTTTGACTTCTTTCCCCATGTGGGTAACATAATAATGACAAATGCAATATTTTTGTCTCAACGAACATGTTTGGTTGGGCTTCACGAAGATGGAAAACTCGTTTATATGTTGTAGGGCACAATTGGAAGCTAATTTGGGTGTATTCCGAGAATACAATGAATTTTTAGTGACCAAATGGATTTCCTTTGACATCTAACCTCATGTGGGTACCATCATAATGACAAATGCAACAGTTTTGCATCAACAAACAAGTTTGGTTTTGCTTAATGAAGAAGAAAACTCGTTTGTACGTTGTTGGATCAATTGGAGGCCAATTTGGGTGCAATCCGAGAATACAAGGATTTGAGTCACCAAATGGACTTTGTTTGAATTCTAACCTCGCGTGGGTACCATAATAATGACAAATTCAACATATTTGACTCAACACACAAGTTTGGTTGTGCTTTACAAAGAAGTAAAACTCGTTTGTACATTGTAAGCTCAATTGTAGCCCATTTTGGGTGCAATACGAGAATACAAGGATTTGAGTGACCAAATGGACTCCGTTTGACTCTTAACGACACGTGGGTACCATAATAATGATAAATGCAACAATTTTTACTCAACAAACAAGCTTGGTTTTGCTTAATGAAGAATGAAAACTCATTTGTACGTTGTAGGCTCAATTGGAAGCCAATTTGGGTGCAATCCGAGAATATAAGGATTTGAGTCACCAAATGGACTCTGTTTGACTTTTAATCTCCCTAGGGTACCGTAATAATGAAAATTGCTACATTTTTTAATCAACAAACAAGTTTGGTTGTTCTTTACGAAGAAGGAAAAATGCTTTTATACGTTATAGGCTCAATTGGAGGCCAATTTAAGTGCAATCCGAGAATACAAGAAGTTGAGTGACCAATTGGACTCCGTTTGACTTATAACCTCGTGGGTACATTAATAATGAAAAATGCAACATGGTTGACTCAACAAACAAATTTGGTTATGCTTAACGAAAAAGGAAAACTCGTTTGTATGTTGTAGGCTCAATTGGAGGCCAATTTGGGTGCAATCAGAAAATAAAAGAAATTGAGTGACCAAATGGACTTCGTATGAATTCTAACCTTGTGAAAATGTTAATAATAACAATTGCAACATGTTTGACTCAACAAACAAATTTGGTTTTGCTTAATTAAGAAGGAAAACTCGTTTGTACGTTGTAGAATCAATTGGAGGCCAATTTGGGTGCAAATCGAGAATACAATGATTTGAGTCACCAAATGGACTTTGTTTGAATTCTAACCTCGCTCAGGTACCATAATAATGACAAATTCAACATATTTGACACAACAAACAAGTTTGGTTGTTCTTTACAAAGAAGTAAAACTCGTTTGTACATTGTAAGCTCAATTGTAGCCCATTTTGGGTGCAATACGAGAATACAAGGATTTGAGTGACCAAATGGACTCCGTTTGACTCTTAACGACACGTGGGTACCATAATAATGATAAATGCAACAATTTTTACTCAACAAACAAGTTTGGTTTTGCTTAATGAAGAATGAAAACTCATTTGTACGTTGTAGGCTCAATTGGAAGCCAATTTGGGTGCAATCCGAGAATATAAGGATTTGAGTCACCAAATGGACTCTGTTTGACTTTTAATCTCCCTAGGGTACCGTAATAATGAAAATTGCTACATTTTTTAAACAACAAACAAGTTTGGTCGTTCTTTACGAAGAAGGAAAAATGTTTTCATACGTTATAGGCTCAATTGGAGGCCAATTTAAGTGCAATCCGAGAATACAAGAAGTTGAGTGACCAATTGGACTCCGTTTGACTTATAACCTCGTGGGTACATTAATAATGAAAAATGCAACATGGTTGACTCAACAAACAAATTTGGTTATGCTTAACGAAAAAGGAAAACTCGTTTGTATGTTGTAGGCTCAATTGGAGGCCAATTTGGGTGCAATCAGAAAATAAAAGAAATTGAGTGACCAAATGGACTTCGTATGACTTCTAACCTTGTGAAAATGTTAATAATAACAATTGCAACATGTTTGACTCAACAAACAAGTTTGGTTTTGCTTAATGAAGAAGGAAAACTCGTTTGTACGTTGTAGGATCAATTGGAGGCCAATTTGGGTGCAATCCGAGAATACAATGATTTGAGTCACTAAATGGACTTTGTTTGAATTCTAACCTCGCTCGGGTACCATAATAATGAAAAATTCAACAGATTTGACTCAACAAACAAGTTTGGTTGTGCTTTACAAAGAAGTAAAACTCGTTTGTACATTGTAAGCTCAATTGTAGCCCATTTTGGGTGCAATACGAGAATACAAGGATTTGAGTGACCAAATGGACTCCGTTTGACTCTTAACGACACGTGGGTCCCATAATAATGATAAATGCAACAATTTTTACACAACAAACAAGTTTGGTTTTGCTTAATGAAGAATGAAAACTCGTTTGTACGTTGTAGGCTCAATTGGAAGCCAATTTGGGTGCAATCCGAGAATATAAGGATTTGAGTCACCAAATGGACTATGTTTGACTTTTAATCTCCCTAGGGTACCGTAATAATGAAAATTGATACATTTTTTAATCAACAAACAAGTTCGGTTGTTCTTTACGAAGAAGGAAAAAACACTTTTATACGTTATAGGCTCAATTGGAGGCCAATTTGAGTGCAATCCGAGAATACAAGAAGTTGAGTGACTAATTGGACTCCGTTTGAGTTATAACCTCATGGGTACGTTAATAATGAAAAATGCAACATGGTTGACTCAACAAACAAATTTGGTTATGCTTAACGAAAAAGGAAAACTCGTTTGTATGTTGAAGGTTCAATTGGAGGCCAATTTGGGTGCAATCAGAAAATAAAAGAAATTGAGTGACCATATGGACTTCGTATGACTTCTAACCTTGTGGAAATGTTAATAATAACAATTGCAACATGTTTGACTCAACAAACAAGTTTGGTTTTGCTTTACGAAGAATGAAAACCTGTTTGTACGTTGTATGGTCAATTGGAAGCTAATTTGGATGCAATCCTAGAATACAAGGATTTGAGAAACCAAAATGACTCCGTTGAATCTAACCGCACATGGGTACAATAATAATGACAAATGAAACATGTTTGATGAAAAACACAAGTTTGGTTTGCTATACGAAGAATGAAAACTCGTTTGTACGTTGTAGGTTCAATTTGATTCCAATTTCGGTGCAATCCGAGAATACAAGGATTTGAGTGACCAAATGGACTCCGTTTGACTTCTTTCCCCATGTGGGTAACATAATAATGACAAATGCAATATTTTTGTCTCAACGAACATGTTTGGTTGTGCTTCACGAAGATGGAAAACTCGTTTATATGTTGTAGGGCACAATTGGAAGCTAATTTGGGTGTATTCCGAGAATACAATGAATTTTTAGTGACCAAATGGATTTCCTTTGACATCTAACCTCATGTGGGTACCATCATAATGACAAATGCAACAGTTTTGCATCAACAAACAAGTTTGGTTTTGCTTAATGAAGAAAAAAACTCGTTTGTACGTTGTTGGATCAATTGGAGGCCAATTTGGGTGCAATCCGAGAATACAAGGATTTGAGTCACCAAATGGACTTTGTTTGAATTCTAACCTCGCGTGGGTACCATAATAATGACAAATTCAACATATTTGACTCAACAAACAAGTTTGGTTGTGCTTTACAAAGAAGTAAAACTCGTTTTACATTGTAAGCTCAATTGTAGCCCATTTTGGGTGCAATACGAGAATACAAGGATTTGAGTGACCAAATGGACTCCGTTTGACTCTTAACGACACGTGGGTACCATAATAATGATAAATGCAACAATTTTTACTCAACAAACAAGCTTGGTTTTGCTTAATGAAGAATGAAAACTCATTTGTACGTTGTAGGCTCAATTGGAAGCCAATTTGGGTGCAATCCGAGAATATAAGGATTTGAGTCACCAAATGGACTCTGTTTGACTTTTAATCTCCCTAGGGTACCGTAATAATGAAAATTGCTACATTTTTTAATCAACAAACAAGTTCGGTTGTTCTTTACGAAGAAGGAAAAAACACTTTTATACGTTATAGGCTCAATTGGAAGCCAATTTGAGTGCAATCCGAGAATACAAGAAGTTGAGTGACTAATTGGACTCCGTTTGACTTATAACCTCATGGGTACGTTAATAATGAAAAATGCAACATGGTTGACTCAACAAACAAATTTGGTTATGCTTAACGAAAAAGGAAAACTCGTTTGTATGTTGAAGGTTCAATTGGAGGCCAATTTGGGTGCAATCAGAAAATAAAAGAAATTGAGTGACCATATGGACTTCGTATGACTTCTAACCTTGTGGAAATGTTAATAATAACAATTGCAACATGTTTGACTCAACAAACAAGTTTGGTTTTGCTTTACGAAGAATGAAAACCTGTTTGTACGTTGTATGGTCAATTGGAAGCTAATTTGGATGCAATCCTAGAATACAAGGATTTGAGAAACCAAAATGACTCCGTTGAATCTAACCGCACATGGGTACAATAATAATGACAAATGAAACATGTTTGATGAAAAACACAAGTTTGGTTTGCTATACGAAGAATGAAAACTCGTTTGTACGTTGTAGGTTCAATTTGATTCCAATTTCGGTGCAATCCAAGAATACAAGGATTTGAGTGACCAAATGGACTCCGTTTGACTTCTTTCCCCATGTGGGTAACATAATAATGACAAATGCAATATTTTTGTCTCAACGAACATGTTTGGTTGGGCTTCACGAAGATGGAAAACTCGTTTATATGTTGTAGGGCACAATTGGAAGCTAATTTGGGTGTATTCCGAGAATACAATGAATTTTTAGTGACCAAATGGATTTCCTTTGACATCTAACCTCATGTGGGTACCATCATAATGACAAATGCAACAGTTTTGCATCAACAAACAAGTTTGGTTTTGCTTAATGAAGAAGAAAACTCGTTTGTACGTTGTTGGATCAATTGGAGGCCAATTTGGGTGCAATCCGAGAATACAAGGATTTGAGTCACCAAATGGACTTTGTTTGAATTCTAACCTCGCGTGGGTACCATAATAATGACAAATTCAACATATTTGACTCAACACACAAGTTTGGTTGTGCTTTACAAAGAAGTAAAACTCGTTTGTACATTGTAAGCTCAATTGTAGCCCATTTTGGGTGCAATACGAGAATACAAGGATTTGAGTGACCAAATGGACTCCGTTTGACTCTTAACGACACGTGGGTACCATAATAATGATAAATGCAACAATTTTTACTCAACAAACAAGCTTGGTTTTGCTTAATGAAGAATGAAAACTCATTTGTACGTTGTAGGCTCAATTGGAAGCCAATTTGGGTGCAATCCGAGAATATAAGGATTTGAGTCACCAAATGGACTCTGTTTGACTTTTAATCTCCCTAGGGTACCGTAATAATGAAAATTGCTACATTTTTTAATCAACAAACAAGTTTGGTTGTTCTTTACGAAGAAGGAAAAATGCTTTTATACGTTATAGGCTCAATTGGAGGCCAATTTAAGTGCAATCCGAGAATACAAGAAGTTGAGTGACCAATTGGACTCCGTTTGACTTATAACCTCGTGGGTACATTAATAATGAAAAATGCAACATGGTTGACTCAACAAACAAATTTGGTTATGCTTAACGAAAAAGGAAAACTCGTTTGTATGTTGTAGGCTCAATTGGAGGCCAATTTGGGTGCAATCAGAAAATAAAAGAAATTGAGTGACCAAATGGACTTCGTATGAATTCTAACCTTGTGAAAATGTTAATAATAACAATTGCAACATGTTTGACTCAACAAACAAATTTGGTTTTGCTTAATTAAGAAGGAAAACTCGTTTGTACGTTGTAGAATCAATTGGAGGCCAATTTGGGTGCAAATCGAGAATACAATGATTTGAGTCACCAAATGGACTTTGTTTGAATTCTAACCTCGCTCAGGTACCATAATAATGACAAATTCAACATATTTGACACAACAAACAAGTTTGGTTGTTCTTTACAAAGAAGTAAAACTCGTTTGTACATTGTAAGCTCAATTGTAGCCCATTTTGGGTGCAATACGAGAATACAAGGATTTGAGTGACCAAATGGACTCCGTTTGACTCTTAACGACACGTGGGTACCATAATAATGATAAATGCAACAATTTTTACTCAACAAACAAGTTTGGTTTTGCTTAATGAAGAATGAAAACTCATTTGTACGTTGTAGGCTCAATTGGAAGCCAATTTGGGTGCAATCCGAGAATATAAGGATTTGAGTCACCAAATGGACTCTGTTTGACTTTTAATCTCCCTAGGGTACCGTAATAATGAAAATTGCTACATTTTTTAAACAACAAACAAGTTTGGTCGTTCTTTACGAAGAAGGAAAAATGTTTTCATACGTTATAGGCTCAATTGGAGGCCAATTTAAGTGCAATCCGAGAATACAAGAAGTTGAGTGACCAATTGGACTCCGTTTGACTTATAACCTCGTGGGTACATTAATAATGAAAAATGCAACATGGTTGACTCAACAAACAAATTTGGTTATGCTTAACGAAAAAGGAAAACTCGTTTGTATGTTGTAGGCTCAATTGGAGGCCAATTTGGGTGCAATCAGAAAATAAAAGAAATTGAGTGACCAAATGGACTTCGTATGACTTCTAACCTTGTGAAAATGTTAATAATAACAATTGCAACATGTTTGACTCAACAAACAAGTTTGGTTTTGCTTAATGAAGAAGGAAAACTCGTTTGTACGTTGTAGGATCAATTGGAGGCCAATTTGGGTGCAATCCGAGAATACAATGATTTGAGTCACTAAATGGACTTTGTTTGAATTCTAACCTCGCTCGGGTACCATAATAATGAAAAATTCAACAGATTTGACTCAACAAACAAGTTTGGTTGTGCTTTACAAAGAAGTAAAACTCGTTTGTACATTGTAAGCTCAATTGTAGCCCATTTTGGGTGCAATACGAGAATACAAGGATTTGAGTGACCAAATGGACTCCGTTTGACTCTTAACGACACGTGGGTCCCATAATAATGATAAATGCAACAATTTTTACACAACAAACAAGTTTGGTTTTGCTTAATGAAGAATGAAAACTCGTTTGTACGTTGTAGGCTCAATTGGAAGCCAATTTGGGTGCAATCCGAGAATATAAGGATTTGAGTCACCAAATGGACTATGTTTGACTTTTAATCTCCCTAGGGTACCGTAATAATGAAAATTGATACATTTTTTAATCAACAAACAAGTTCGGTTGTTCTTTACGAAGAAGGAAAAAACACTTTTATACGTTATAGGCTCAATTGGAGGCCAATTTGAGTGCAATCCGAGAATACAAGAAGTTGAGTGACTAATTGGACTCCGTTTGAGTTATAACCTCATGGGTACGTTAATAATGAAAAATGCAACATGGTTGACTCAACAAACAAATTTGGTTATGCTTAACGAAAAAGGAAAACTCGTTTGTATGTTGAAGGTTCAATTGGAGGCCAATTTGGGTGCAATCAGAAAATAAAAGAAATTGAGTGACCATATGGACTTCGTATGACTTCTAACCTTGTGGAAATGTTAATAATAACAATTGCAACATGTTTGACTCAACAAACAAGTTTGGTTTTGCTTTACGAAGAATGAAAACCTGTTTGTACGTTGTATGGTCAATTGGAAGCTAATTTGGATGCAATCCTAGAATACAAGGATTTGAGAAACCAAAATGACTCCGTTGAATCTAACCGCACATGGGTACAATAATAATGACAAATGAAACATGTTTGATGAAAAACACAAGTTTGGTTTGCTATACGAAGAATGAAAACTCGTTTGTACGTTGTAGGTTCAATTTGATTCCAATTTCGGTGCAATCCGAGAATACAAGGATTTGAGTGACCAAATGGACTCCGTTTGACTTCTTTCCCCATGTGGGTAACATAATAATGACAAATGCAATATTTTTGTCTCAACGAACATGTTTGGTTGTGCTTCACGAAGATGGAAAACTCGTTTATATGTTGTAGGGCACAATTGGAAGCTAATTTGGGTGTATTCCGAGAATACAATGAATTTTTAGTGACCAAATGGATTTCCTTTGACATCTAACCTCATGTGGGTACCATCATAATGACAAATGCAACAGTTTTGCATCAACAAACAAGTTTGGTTTTGCTTAATGAAGAAAAAAACTCGTTTGTACGTTGTTGGATCAATTGGAGGCCAATTTGGGTGCAATCCGAGAATACAAGGATTTGAGTCACCAAATGGACTTTGTTTGAATTCTAACCTCGCGTGGGTACCATAATAATGACAAATTCAACATATTTGACTCAACAAACAAGTTTGGTTGTGCTTTACAAAGAAGTAAAACTCGTTTTACATTGTAAGCTCAATTGTAGCCCATTTTGGGTGCAATACGAGAATACAAGGATTTGAGTGACCAAATGGACTCCGTTTGACTCTTAACGACACGTGGGTACCATAATAATGATAAATGCAACAATTTTTACTCAACAAACAAGCTTGGTTTTGCTTAATGAAGAATGAAAACTCATTTGTACGTTGTAGGCTCAATTGGAAGCCAATTTGGGTGCAATCCGAGAATATAAGGATTTGAGTCACCAAATGGACTCTGTTTGACTTTTAATCTCCCTAGGGTACCGTAATAATGAAAATTGATACATTTTTTAATCAACAACAAGTTTGGTTGTTCTTTACGAAGAAGGAAAAATGCTTTTATACGTTATAGGCTCAATTGGAGGCCAATTTAAGTGCAATCCGAGAATACAAGAAGTTGAGTGACCAATTGGACTCCGTTTGACTTATAACCTCGTGGGTACATTAATAATGAAAAATGCAACATGGTTGACTCAACAAACAAATTTGGTTATGCTTAACGAAAAAGGAAAACTCGTTTGTATGTTGTAGGCTCAATTGGAGGCCAATTTGGGTGCAATCAGAAAATAAAAGAAATTGAGTGACCAAATGGACTTCGTATGAATTCTAACCTTGTGAAAATGTTAATAATAACAATTGCAACATTTTTGACTCAACAAACAAGTTTGGTTTTGCTTAATTAAGAAGGAAAACTCGTTTGTACGTTGTAGGATCAATTGGAGGCCAATTTGGGTGCAAATCGAGAATACAATGATTTGAGTCACCAAATGGACTTTGTTTGAATTCTAACCTCGCTCAGGTACCATAATAATGACAAATTCAACATATTTGACTCAACAAACAAGTTTGGTTGTTCTTTACAAAGAAGTAAAACTCGTTTGTACATTGTAAGCTCAATTGTAGCCCATTTTGGGTGCAATACGAGAATACAAGGATTTGAGTGACCAAATGGACTCCGTTTGACTCTTAACGACACGTGGGTACCATAATAATGATAAATGCAACAATTTTTACTCAACAAACAAGTTTGGTTTTGCTTAATGAAGAATGAAAACTCATTTGTACGTTGTAGGCTCAATTGGAAGCCAATTTGGGTGCAATCCGAGAATATAAGGATTTGAGTCACCAAATGGACTCTGTTTGACTTTTAATCTCCCTAGGGTACCGTAATAATGAAAATTGCTACATTTTTTAAACAACAAACAAGTTTGGTCGTTCTTTACGAAGAAGGAAAAATGTTTTCATACGTTATAGGCTCAATTGGAGGCCAATTTAAGTGCAATCCGAGAATACAAGAAGTTGAGTGACCAATTGGACTCCGTTTGACTTATAACCTCGTGGGTACATTAATAATGAAAAATGCAACATGGTTGACTCAACAAACAAATTTGGTTATGCTTAACGAAAAAGGAAAACTCGTTTGTATGTTGTAGGCTCAATTGGAGGCCAATTTGGGTGCAATCAGAAAATAAAAGAAATTGAGTGACCAAATGGACTTCGTATGACTTCTAACCTTGTGAAAATGTTAATAATAACAATTGCAACATGTTTGACTCAACAAACAAGTTTGGTTTTGCTTAATGAAGAAGGAAAACTCGTTTGTACGTTGTAGGATCAATTGGAGGCCAATTTGGGTGCAATCCGAGAATACAATGATTTGAGTCACTAAATGGACTTTGTTTGAATTCTAACCTCGCTCGGGTACCATAATAATGAAAAATTCAACATATTTGACTCAACAAACAAGTTTGGTTGTGCTTTACAAAGAAGTAAAACTCGTTTGTACATTGTAAGCTCAATTGTAGCCCATTTTGGGTGCAATACGAGAATACAAGGATTTGAGTGACCAAATGGACTCCGTTTGACTCTTAACGACACGTGGGTACCATAATAATGATAAATGCAACAATTTTTACACAACAAACAAGTTTGGTTTTGCTTAATGAAGAATGAAAACTCGTTTGTACGTTGTAGGCTCAATTGGAAGCCAATTTGGGTGCAATCCGAGAATATAAGGATTTGAGTCACCAAATGGACTATGTTTGACTTTTAATCTCCCTAGGGTACCGTAATAATGAAAATTGATACATTTTTTAATCAACAAACAAGTTCGGTTGTTCTTTACGAAGAAGGAAAAAACACTTTTATACGTTATAGGCTCAATTGGAGGCCAATTTGAGTGCAATCCGAGAATACAAGAAGTTGAGTGACTAATTGGACTCCGTTTGACTTATAACCTCATGGGTACGTTAATAATGAAAAATGCAACATGGTTGACTCAACAAACAAATTTGGTTATGCTTAATGAAAAAGGAAAACTCGTTTGTATGTTGAAGGTTCAATTGGAGGCCAATTTGGGTGCAATCAGAAAATAAAAGAAATTGAGTGACCATATGGACTTCGTATGACTTCTAACCTTGTGGAAATGTTAATAATAACAATTGCAACATGTTTGACTCAACAAACAAGTTTGGTTTTGCTTTACGAAGAATGAAAACCTGTTTGTACGTTGTATGGTCAATTGGAAGCTAATTTGGATGCAATCCTAGAATACAAGGATTTGAGAAACCAAAATGACTCCGTTGAATCTAACCGCACATGGGTACAATAATAATGACAAATGAAACATGTTTGATGAAAAACACAAGTTTGGTTTGCTATACGAAGAATGAAAACTCGGTTGTACGTTGTAGGTTCAATTTGATTCCAATTTCAGTGCAATCCGAGAATACAAGGATTTGAGTGACCAAATGGACTCCGTTTGACTTCTTTCCCCATGTGGGTAACATAATAATGACAAATGCAATATTTTTGTCTCAACGAACATGTTTGGTTGTGCTTCACGAAGATGGAAAACTCGTTTATATGTTGTAGGGCACAATTGGAAGCTAATTTGGGTGTATTCCGAGAATACAATGAATTTTTAGTGACCAAATGGATTTCCTTTGACATCTAACCTCATGTGGGTACCATCATAATGACAAATGCAACAGTTTTGCATCAACAAACAAGTTTGGTTTTGCTTAATGAAGAAAAAAACTCGTTTGTACGTTGTTGGATCAATTGGAGGCCAATTTGGGTGCAATCCGAGAATACAAGGATTTGAGTCACCAAATGGACTTTGTTTGAATTCTAACCTCGCGTGGGTACCATAATAATGACAAATTCAACATATTTGACTCAACAAACAAGTTTGGTTGTGCTTTACAAAGAAGTAAAACTCGTTTTACATTGTAAGCTCAATTGTAGCCCATTTTGGGTGCAATACGAGAATACAAGGACTTGAGTGACCAAATGGACTCCGTTTGACTCTTAACGACACGTGGGTACCATAATAATGATAAATGCAACAATTTTTACTCAACAAACAAGTTTGGTTTTGCTTAATGAAGAATGAAAACTCATTTGTACGTTGTAGGCTCAATTGGAAGCCAATTTGGGTGCAATCCGAGAATATAAGGATTTGAGTCACCAAATGGACTCTGTTTGACTTTTAATCTCCCTAGGGTACCGTAATAATGAAAATTGCTACATTTTTTAATCAACAAACAAGTTTGGTTGTTCTTTACGAAGAAGGAAAAATGCTTTTATACGTTATAGGCTCAATTGGAAGCCAATTTAAGTGCAATCCGAGAATACAAGAAGTTGAGTGACCAATTGGACTCCGTTTGACTTATAACCTCGTGGGTACATTAATAATGAAAAATGCAACATGGTTGACTCAACAAACAAATTTGGTTATGCTTATCGAAAAAGGAAAACTCGTTTGTATGTTGTAGGCTCAATTGGAGGCCAATTTGGGTGCAATTAGAAAATAAAAGAAATTGAGTGACCAAATGGACTTCGTATGACTTCTAACCTTGTGAAAATGTTAATAATAACAATTGAAACATGTTTGACTCAACAAACAAGTTTGGTTTTGCTTAATTAAGAAGGAAAACTCGTTTGTACGTTGTAGGATCAATTGGAGGCCAATTTGGGTGCAATCCGAGAATACAATGATTTGAGTCACCAAATGGACTTTGTTTGAATTCTAACCTCGCTCGGGTACCATAATAATGACAAATTCAACATATTTGACTCAACAAACAAGTTTGGTTGTGCTTTACAAAGAAGTAAAACTCGTTTGTACATTGTAAGCTCAATTGTAGCCCATTTTGGGTGCAATACGAGAATACAAGGATTTGAGTGACCAAATGGACTCCGTTTGACTCTTAACGACACGTGGGTACCATAATAATGATAAATGCAAGAATTTTTACTCAACAAACAAGTTTGGTTTTGCTTAATGAAGAATGAAAACTCGTTTGTACGTTGTAGGCTCAATTGGAAGCCAATTTGGGTGCAATCCGAGAATATAAGGATTTGAGTCACCAAATGGACTCTGTTTGACTTTTAATCTCCCTAGGGTACCCTAATAATGAAAATTGCTACATTGTTTAATCAACAAACAAGTTCGGTTGTTCTTTACGAAGAAGGAAAAAACACTTTTATACGTTATAGGCTCAATTGGAGGCCAATTTGAGTGCAATCCGAGAATACAAGAAGTTGAGTGACTAATTGGACTCCGTTTGACTTATAACCTCATGGGTACGTTAATAATGAAAAATGCAACATGGTTGACTCAACAAACAAATTTGGTTATGCTTAACGAAAAAGGAAAACTCGTTTGTATGTTGAAGGTTCAATTGGAAGCCAATTTGGGTGCAATCAGAAAATAAAAGAAATTGAGTGACCATACGGACTTCGTATGACTTCTAACCTTGTGGAAATGTTAATAATAACAATTGCAACATGTTTGACTCAACAAACAAGTTTGGTTTTGCTTTACGAAGAATGAAAACCTGTTTGTACGTTGTATGGTCAATTGGAAGCTAATTTGGATGCAATCCTAGAATACAAGGATTTGAGAAACCAAAATGACTCCGTTGAATCTAACCGCACATGGGTACAATAATAATGACAAATGAAACATGTTTGATGAAAAACACAAGTTTGGTTTGCTATACGAAGAATGAAAACTCGTTTGTACGTTGTAGGTTCAATTTGATTCCAATTTCGGTGCAATCCGAGAATACAAGGATTTGAGTGACCAAATGGACTCTGTTTGACTTCTTTCCCCATGTGGGTAACATAATAATGACAAATGCAATATTTTTGTCTCAACGAACATGTTTGGTTGTGCTTCACGAAGATGGAAAACTCGTTTATATGTTGTAGGGCACAATTGGAAGCTAATTTGGGTGTATTCCGAGAATACAATGAATTTTTAGTGACCAAATGGATTTCCTTTGACATCTAACCTCATGTGGGTACCATCATAATGACAAATGCAACAGTTTTGCATCAACAAACAAGTTTGGTTTTGCTTAATGAAGAAGAAAACTCGTTTGTACGTTGTTGGATCAATTGGAGGCCAATTTGGGTGCAATCCGAGAATACAAGGATTTGAGTCACCAAATGGACTTTGTTTGAATTCTAACCTCACGTGGGTACCATAATAATGACAAATTCAACATATTTGACTCAACACACAAGTTTGGTTGTGCTTTACAAAGAAGTAAAACTCGTTTGTACATTGTAAGCTCAATTGTAGCCCATTTTGGGTGCAATACGAGAATACAAGGATTTGAGTGACCAAATGGACTCCGTTTGACTCTTAACGACACGTGGGTACCATAATAATGATAAATGCAACAATTTTTACTCAACAAACAAGCTTGGTTTTGCTTAATGAAGAATGAAAACTCATTTGTACGTTGTAGGCTCAATTGGAAGCCAATTTGGGTGCAATCCGAGAATATAAGGATTTGAGTCACCAAATGGACTCTGTTTGACTTTTAATCTCCCTAGGGTACCGTAATAATGAAAATTGCTACATTTTTTAATCAACAAACAAGTTTGGTTGTTCTTTACGAAGAAGGAAAAATGCTTTTATACGTTATAGGCTCAATTGGAGGCCAATTTAAGTGCAATCCGAGAATACAAGAAGTTGAGTGACCAATTGGACTCCGTTTGACTTATAACCTCGTGGGTACATTAATAATGAAAAATGCAACATGGTTGACTCAACAAACAAATTTGGTTATGCTTAACGAAAAAGGAAAACTCGTTTGTATGTTGTAGGCTCAATTGGAGGCCAATTTGGGTGCAATCAGAAAATAAAAGAAATTGAGTGACCAAATGGACTTCGTATGAATTCTAACCTTGTGAAAATGTTAATAATAACAATTGCAACATGTTTGACTCAACAAACAAGTTTGGTTTTGCTTAATTAAGAAGGAAAACTCGTTTGTACGTTGTAGGATCAATTGGAGGCCAATTTGGGTGCAAATCGAGAATACAATGATTTGAGTCACCAAATGGACTTTGTTTGAATTCTAACCTCACTCAGGTACCATAATAATGACAAATTCAACATATTTGACTCAACAAACAAGTTTGGTTGTTCTTTACAAAGAAGTAAAACTCGTTTGTACATTGTAAGCTCAATTGTAGCCCATTTTGGGTGCAATACGAGAATACAAGGATTTGAGTGACCAAATGGACTCCGTTTGACTCTTAACGACACGTGGGTACCATAATAATGATAAATGCAACAATTTTTACTCAACAAACAAGTTTGGTTTTGCTTAATGAAGAATGAAAACTCATTTGTACGTTGTAGGCTCAATTGGAAGCCAATTTGGGTGCAATCCGAGAATATAAGGATTTGAGTCACCAAATGGACTCTGTTTGACTTTTAATCTCCCTAGGGTACCGTAATAATGAAAATTGCTACATTTTTTAAACAACAAACAAGTTTGGTCGTTCTTTACGAAGAAGGAAAAATGTTTTCATACGTTATAGGCTCAATTGGAGGCCAATTTAAGTGCAATCCGAGAATACAAGAAGTTGAGTGACCAATTGGACTCCGTTTGACTTATAACCTCGTGGGTACATTAATAATGAAAAATGCAACATGGTTGACTCAACAAACAAATTTGGTTATGCTTAACGAAAAAGGAAAACTCGTTTGTATGTTGTAGGCTCAATTGGAGGCCAATTTGGGTGCAATCAGAAAATAAAAGAAATTGAGTGACCAAATGGACTTCGTATGACTTCTAACCTTGTGAAAATGTTAATAATAACAATTGCAACATGTTTGACTCAACAAACAAGTTTGGTTTTGCTTAATGAAGAAGGAAAACTCGTTTGTACGTTGTAGGATCAATTGGAGGCCAATTTGGGTGCAATCCGAGAATACAATGATTTGAGTCACTAAATGGACTTTGTTTGAATTCTAACCTCGCTCGGGTACCATAATAATGAAAAATTCAACATATTTGACTCAACAAACAAGTTTGGTTGTGCTTTACAAAGAAGTAAAACTCGTTTGTACATTGTAAGCTCAATTGTAGCCCATTTTGGGTGCAATACGAGAATACAAGGATTTGAGTGACCAAATGGACTCCGTTTGACTCTTAACGACACGTGGGTACCATAATAATGATAAATGCAACAATTTTTACACAACAAACAAGTTTGGTTTTGCTTAATGAAGAATGAAAACTCGTTTGTACGTTGTAGGCTCAATTGGAAGCCAATTTGGGTGCAATCCGAGAATATAAGGATTTGAGTCACCAAATGGACTATGTTTGACTTTTAATCTCCCTAGGGTACCGTAATAATGAAAATTGCTACATTTTTTAATCAACAAACAAGTTCGGTTGTTCTTTACGAAGAAGGAAAAAACACTTTTATACGTTATAGGCTCAATTGGAGGCCAATTTGAGTGCAATCCGAGAATACAAGAAGTTGAGTGACTAATTGGACTCCGTTTGACTTATAACCTCATGGGTACGTTAATAATGAAAAATGCAACATGGTTGACTCAACAAACAAATTTGGTTATGCTTAACGAAAAAGGAAAACTCGTTTGTATGTTGAAGGTTCAATTGGAGGCCAATTTGGGTGCAATCAGAAAATAAAAGAAATTGAGGGACCATATGGACTTCGTATGACTTCTAACCTTGTGGAAATGTTAATAATAACAATTGCAACATGTTTGACTCAACAAACAAGTTTGGTTTTGCTTTACGAAGAATGAAAACCTGTTTGTACGTTGTATGGTCAATTGGAAGCTAATTTGGATGCAATCCTAGAATACAAGGATTTGAGAAACCAAAATGACTCCGTTGAATCTAACCGCACATGGGTACAATAATAATGACAAATGAAACATGTTTGATGAAAAACACAAGTTTGGTTTGCTATACGAAGAATGAAAACTCGTTTGTACGTTGTATGTTCAATTTGATTCCAATTTCGGTGCAATCCGAGAATACAAGGATTTGAGTGACCAAATGGACTCCGTTTGACTTCTTTCCCCATGTGGGTAACATAATAATGACAAATGCAATATTTTTGTCTCAACGAACATGTTTGGTTGTGCTTCACGAAGATGGAAAACTCGTTTATATGTTGTAGGGCACAATTGGAAGCTAATTTGGGTGTATTCCGAGAATACAATGAATTTTTAGTGACCAAATGGATTTCCTTTGACATCTAACCTCATGTGGGTACCATCATAATGACAAATGCAACAGTTTTGCATCAACAAACAAGTTTGGTTTTGCTTAATGAAGAAAAAAACTCGTTTGTACGTTGTTGGATCAATTGGAGGCCAATTTGGGTGCAATCCGAGAATACAAGGATTTGAGTCACCAAATGGACTTTGTTTGAATTCTAACCTCGCGTGGGTACCATAATAATGACAAATTCAACATATTTGACTCAACAAACAAGTTTGGTTGTGCTTTACAAAGAAGTAAAACTCGTTTGTACATTGTAAGCTCAATTGTAGCCCATTTTGGGTGCAATACGAGAATACAAGGATTTGAGTGACCAAATGGACTCCGTTTGACTCTTAACGACACGTGGGTACCATAATAATGATAAATGCAAGAATTTTTACTCAACAAACAAGTTTGGTTTTGCTTAATGAAGAATGAAAACTCGTTTGTACGTTGTAGGCTCAATTGGAAGCCAATTTGGGTGCAATCCGAGAATATAAGGATTTGAGTCACCAAATGGACTCTGTTTGACTTTTAATCTCCCTAGGGTACCCTAATAATGAAAATTGCTACATTGTTTAATCAACAAACAAGTTCGGTTGTTCTTTACGAAGAAGGAAAAAACACTTTTATACGTTATAGGCTCAATTGGAGGCCAATTTGAGTGCAATCCGAGAATACAAGAAGTTGAGTGACTAATTGGACTCCGTTTGACTTATAACCTCATGGGTACGTTAATAATGAAAAATGCAACATGGTTGACTCAACAAACAAATTTGGTTATGCTTAACGAAAAAGGAAAACTCGTTTGTATGTTGAAGGTTCAATTGGAAGCCAATTTGGGTGCAATCAGAAAATAAAAGAAATTGAGTGACCATATGGACTTCGTATGACTTCTAACCTTGTGGAAATGTTAATAATAACAATTGCAACATGTTTGACTCAACAAACAAGTTTGATTTTGCTTTACGAAGAATGAAAACCTGTTTGTACGTTGTATGGTCAATTGGAAGCTAATTTGGATGCAATCCTAGAATACAAGGATTTGAGAAACCAAAATGACTCCGTTGAATCTAACCGCACATGGGTACAATAATAATGACAAATGAAACATGTTTGATGAAAAACACAAGTTTGGTTTGCTATACGAAGAATGAAAACTCGTTTGTACGTTGTAGGTTCAATTTGATTCCAATTTCGGTGCAATCCGAGAATACAAGGATTTGAGTGACCAAATGGACTCTGTTTGACTTCTTTCCCCATGTGGGTAACATAATAATGACAAATGCAATATTTTTGTCTCAACGAACATGTTTGGTTGTGCTTCACGAAGATGGAAAACTCGTTTATATGTTGTAGGGCACAATTGGAAGCTAATTTGGGTGTATTCCGAGAATACAATGAATTTTTAGTGA
Source organism: Berberis vulgaris (assembly GCA_963556465.1). Lineage (NCBI taxonomy): Eukaryota > Viridiplantae > Streptophyta > Magnoliopsida > Ranunculales > Berberidaceae > Berberis > Berberis vulgaris. The sequence goes on from OY747135.1 coordinate 30,458,293, forward strand.
CCAAATGGATTTCCTTTGACATCTAACCTCATGTGGGTACCATCATAATGACAAATGCAACAGTTTTGCATCAACAAACAAGTTTGGTTTTGCTTAATGAAGAAGAAAACTCGTTTGTACGTTGTTGGATCAATTGGAGGCCAATTTGGGTGCAATCCGAGAATACAAGGATTTGAGTCACCAAATGGACTTTGTTTGAATTCTAACCTCACGTGGGTACCATAATAATGACAAATTCAACATATTTGACTCAACACACAAGTTTGGTTGTGATTTACAAAGAAGTAAAACTCGTTTGTACATTGTAAGCTCAATTGTAGCCCATTTTGGGTGCAATACGAGAATACAAGGATTTGAGTGACCAAATGGACTCCGTTTGACTCTTAACGACACGTGGGTACCATAATAATGATAAATGCAACAATTTTTACTCAACAAACAAGCTTGGTTTTGCTTAATGAAGAATGAAAACTCATTTGTACGTTGTAGGCTCAATTGGAAGCCAATTTGGGTGCAATCCGAGAATATAAGGATTTGAGTCACCAAATGGACTCTGTTTGACTTTTAATCTCCCTAGGGTACCGTAATAATGAAAATTGCTACATTTTTTAATCAACAAACAAGTTTGGTTGTTTTTTACGAAGAAGGAAAAATGCTTTTATACGTTATAGGCTCAATTGGAGGCCAATTTAAGTGCAATCCGAGAATACAAGAAGTTGAGTGACCAATTGGACTCCGTTTGACTTATAACCTCGTGGGTACATTAATAATGAAAAATGCAACATGGTTGACTCAACAAACAAATTTGGTTATGCTTAACGAAAAAGGAAAACTCGTTTGTATGTTGTAGGCTCAATTGGAGGCCAATTTGGGTGCAATCAGAAAATAAAAGAAATTGAGTGACCAAATGGACTTCGTATGAATTCTAACCTTGTGAAAATGTTAATAATAACAATTGCAACATGTTTGACTCAACAAACAAGTTTGGTTTTGCTTAATTAAGAAGGAAAACTCGTTTGTACGTTGTAGGATCAATTGGAGGCCAATTTGGGTGCAAATCGAGAATACAATGATTTGAGTCACCAAATGGACTTTGTTTGAATTCTAACCTCGCTCAGGTACCATAATAATGACAAATTCAACATATTTGACTCAACAAACAAGTTTGGTTGTTCTTTACAAAGAAGTAAAACTCGTTTGTACATTGTAAGCTCAATTGTAGCCCATTTTGGGTGCAATACGAGAATACAAGGATTTGAGTGACCAAATGGACTCCGTTTGACTCTTAACGACACGTGGGTACCATAATAATGATAAATGCAACAATTTTTACTCAACAAACAAGTTTGGTTTTGCTTAATGAAGAATGAAAACTCATTTGTACGTTGTAGGCTCAATTGGAAGCCAATTTGGGTGCAATCCGAGAATATAAGGATTTGAGTCACCAAATGGACTCTGTTTGACTTTTAATCTCCCTAGGGTACCGTAATAATGAAAATTGCTACATTTTTTAAACAACAAACAAGTTTGGTCGTTCTTTACGAAGAAGGAAAAATGTTTTCATACGTTATAGGCTCAATTGGAGGCCAATTTAAGTGCAATCCGAGAATACAAGAAGTTGAGTGACCAATTGGACTCCGTTTGACTTATAACCTCGTGGGTACATTAATAATGAAAAATGCAACATGGTTGACTCAACAAACAAATTTGGTTATGCTTAACGAAAAAGGAAAACTCGTTTGTATGTTGTAGGCTCAATTGGAGGCCAATTTGGGTGCAATCAGAAAATAAAAGAAATTGAGTGACCAAATGGACTTCGTATGACTTCTAACCTTGTGAAAATGTTAATAATAACAATTGCAACATGTTTGACTCAACAAACAAGTTTGGTTTTGCTTAATGAAGAAGGAAAACTCGTTTGTACGTTGTAGGATCAATTGGAGGCCAATTTGGGTGCAATCCGAGAATACAATGATTTGAGTCACTAAATGGACTTTGTTTGAATTCTAACCTCGCTCGGGTACCATAATAATGAAAAATTCAACATATTTGACTCAACAAACAAGTTTGGTTGTGCTTTACAAAGAAGTAAAACTCGTTTGTACATTGTAAGCTCAATTGTAGCCCATTTTGGGTGCAATACGAGAATACAAGGATTTGAGTGACCAAATGGACTCCGTTTGACTCTTAACGACACGTGGGTACCATAATAATGATAAATGCAACAATTTTTACACAACAAACAAGTTTGGTTTTGCTTAATGAAGAATGAAAACTCGTTTGTACGTTGTAGGCTCAATTGGAAGCCAATTTGGGTGCAATCCGAGAATATAAGGATTTGAGTCACCAAATGGACTATGTTTGACTTTTAATCTCCCTAGGGTACCGTAATAATGAAAATTGCTACATTTTTTAATCAACAAACAAGTTCGGTTGTTCTTTACGAAGAAGGAAAAAACACTTTTATACGTTATAGGCTCAATTGGAGGCCAATTTGAGTGCAATCCGAGAATACAAGAAGTTGAGTGACTAATTGGACTCCGTTTGACTTATAACCTCATGGGTACGTTAATAATGAAAAATGCAACATGGTTGACTCAACAAACAAATTTGGTTATGCTTAACGAAAAAGGAAAACTCGTTTGTATGTTGAAGGTTCAATTGGAGGCCAATTTGGGTGCAATCAGAAAATAAAAGAAATTGAGGGACCATATGGACTTCGTATGACTTCTAACCTTGTGGAAATGTTAATAATAACAATTGCAACATGTTTGACTCAACAAACAAGTTTGGTTTTGCTTTACGAAGAATGAAAACCTGTTTGTACGTTGTATGGTCAATTGGAAGCTAATTTGGATGCAATCCTAGAATACAAGGATTTGAGAAACCAAAATGACTCCGTTGAATCTAACCGCACATGGGTACAATAATAATGACAAATGAAACATGTTTGATGAAAAACACAAGTTTGGTTTGCTATACGAAGAATGAAAACTCGTTTGTACGTTGTATGTTCAATTTGATTCCAATTTCGGTGCAATCCGAGAATACAAGGATTTGAGTGACCAAATGGACTCCGTTTGACTTCTTTCCCCATGTGGGTAACATAATAATGACAAATGCAATATTTTTGTCTCAACGAACATGTTTGGTTGTGCTTCACGAAGATGGAAAACTCGTTTATATGTTGTAGGGCACAATTGGAAGCTAATTTGGGTGTATTCCGAGAATACAATGAATTTTTAGTGACCAAATGGATTTCCTTTGACATCTAACCTCATGTGGGTACCATCATAATGACAAATGCAACAGTTTTGCATCAACAAACAAGTTTGGTTTTGCTTAATGAAGAAAAAAACTCGTTTGTACGTTGTTGGATCAATTGGAGGCCAATTTGGGTGCAATCCGAGAATACAAGGATTTGAGTCACCAAATGGACTTTGTTTGAATTCTAACCTCGCGTGGGTACCATAATAATGACAAATTCAACATATTTGACTCAACAAACAAGTTTGGTTGTGCTTTACAAAGAAGTAAAACTCGTTTGTACATTGTAAGCTCAATTGTAGCCCATTTTGGGTGCAATACGAGAATACAAGGATTTGAGTGACCAAATGGACTCCGTTTGACTCTTAACGACACGTGGGTACCATAATAATGATAAATGCAAGAATTTTTACTCAACAAACAAGTTTGGTTTTGCTTAATGAAGAATGAAAACTCGTTTGTACGTTGTAGGCTCAATTGGAAGCCAATTTGGGTGCAATCCGAGAATATAAGGATTTGAGTCACCAAATGGACTCTGTTTGACTTTTAATCTCCCTAGGGTACCCTAATAATGAAAATTGCTACATTGTTTAATCAACAAACAAGTTCGGTTGTTCTTTACGAAGAAGGAAAAAACACTTTTATACGTTATAGGCTCAATTGGAGGCCAATTTGAGTGCAATCCGAGAATACAAGAAGTTGAGTGACTAATTGGACTCCGTTTGACTTATAACCTCATGGGTACGTTAATAATGAAAAATGCAACATGGTTGACTCAACAAACAAATTTGGTTATGCTTAACGAAAAAGGAAAACTCGTTTGTATGTTGAAGGTTCAATTGGAAGCCAATTTGGGTGCAATCAGAAAATAAAAGAAATTGAGTGACCATATGGACTTCGTATGACTTCTAACCTTGTGGAAATGTTAATAATAACAATTGCAACATGTTTGACTCAACAAACAAGTTTGATTTTGCTTTACGAAGAATGAAAACCTGTTTGTACGTTGTATGGTCAATTGGAAGCTAATTTGGATGCAATCCTAGAATACAAGGATTTGAGAAACCAAAATGACTCCGTTGAATCTAACCGCACATGGGTACAATAATAATGACAAATGAAACATGTTTGATGAAAAACACAAGTTTGGTTTGCTATACGAAGAATGAAAACTCGTTTGTACGTTGTAGGTTCAATTTGATTCCAATTTCGGTGCAATCCGAGAATACAAGGATTTGAGTGACCAAATGGACTCTGTTTGACTTCTTTCCCCATGTGGGTAACATAATAATGACAAATGCAATATTTTTGTCTCAACGAACATGTTTGGTTGTGCTTCACGAAGATGGAAAACTCGTTTATATGTTGTAGGGCACAATTGGAAGCTAATTTGGGTGTATTCCGAGAATACAATGAATTTTTAGTGACCAAATGGATTTCCTTTGACATCTAACCTCATGTGGGTACCATCATAATGACAAATGCAACAGTTTTGCATCAACAAACAAGTTTGGTTTTGCTTAATGAAGAAGAAAACTCGTTTGTACGTTGTTGGATCAATTGGAGGCCAATTTGGGTGCAATCCGAGAATACAAGGATTTGAGTCACCAAATGGACTTTGTTTGAATTCTAACCTCACGTGGGTACCATAATAATGACAAATTCAACATATTTGACTCAACACACAAGTTTGGTTGTGATTTACAAAGAAGTAAAACTCGTTTGTACATTGTAAGCTCAATTGTAGCCCATTTTGGGTGCAATACGAGAATACAAGGATTTGAGTGACCAAATGGACTCCGTTTGACTCTTAACGACACGTGGGTACCATAATAATGATAAATGCAACAATTTTTACTCAACAAACAAGCTTGGTTTTGCTTAATGAAGAATGAAAACTCATTTGTACGTTGTAGGCTCAATTGGAAGCCAATTTGGGTGCAATCCGAGAATATAAGGATTTGAGTCACCAAATGGACTCTGTTTGACTTTTAATCTCCCTAGGGTACCGTAATAATGAAAATTGCTACATTTTTTAATCAACAAACAAGTTTGGTTGTTTTTTACGAAGAAGGAAAAATGCTTTTATACGTTATAGGCTCAATTGGAGGCCAATTTAAGTGCAATCCGAGAATACAAGAAGTTGAGTGACCAATTGGACTCCGTTTGACTTATAACCTCGTGGGTACATTAATAATGAAAAATGCAACATGGTTGACTCAACAAACAAATTTGGTTATGCTTAACGAAAAAGGAAAACTCGTTTGTATGTTGTAGGCTCAATTGGAGGCCAATTTGGGTGCAATCAGAAAATAAAAGAAATTGAGTGACCAAATGGACTTCGTATGAATTCTAACCTTGTGAAAATGTTAATAATAACAATTGCAACATGTTTGACTCAACAAACAAGTTTGGTTTTGCTTAATTAAGAAGGAAAACTCGTTTGTACGTTGTAGGATCAATTGGAGGCCAATTTGGGTGCAAATCGAGAATACAATGATTTGAGTCACCAAATGGACTTTGTTTGAATTCTAACCTCGCTCAGGTACCATAATAATGACAAATTCAACATATTTGACTCAACAAACAAGTTTGGTTGTTCTTTACAAAGAAGTAAAACTCGTTTGTACATTGTAAGCTCAATTGTAGCCCATTTTGGGTGCAATACGAGAATACAAGGATTTGAGTGACCAAATGGACTCCGTTTGACTCTTAACGACACGTGGGTACCATAATAATGATAAATGCAACAATTTTTACTCAACAAACAAGTTTGGTTTTGCTTAATGAAGAATGAAAACTCATTTGTACGTTGTAGGCTCAATTGGAAGCCAATTTGGGTGCAATCCGAGAATATAAGGATTTGAGTCACCAAATGGACTCTGTTTGACTTTTAATCTCCCTAGGGTACCGTAATAATGAAAATTGCTACATTTTTTAAACAACAAACAAGTTTGGTCGTTCTTTACGAAGAAGGAAAAATGTTTTCATACGTTATAGGCTCAATTGGAGGCCAATTTAAGTGCAATCCGAGAATACAAGAAGTTGAGTGACCAATTGGACTCCGTTTGACTTATAACCTCGTGGGTACATTAATAATGAAAAATGCAACATGGTTGACTCAACAAACAAATTTGGTTATGCTTAACGAAAAAGGAAAACTCGTTTGTATGTTGTAGGCTCAATTGGAGGCCAATTTGGGTGCAATCAGAAAATAAAAGAAATTGAGTGACCAAATGGACTTCGTATGACTTCTAACCTTGTGAAAATGTTAATAATAACAATTGCAACATGTTTGACTCAACAAACAAGTTTGGTTTTGCTTAATGAAGAAGGAAAACTCGTTTGTACGTTGTAGGATCAATTGGAGGCCAATTTGGGTGCAATCCGAGAATACAATGATTTGAGTCACTAAATGGACTTTGTTTGAATTCTAACCTCGCTCGGGTACCATAATAATGAAAAATTCAACATATTTGACTCAACAAACAAGTTTGGTTGTGCTTTACAAAGAAGTAAAACTCGTTTGTACATTGTAAGCTCAATTGTAGCCCATTTTGGGTGCAATACGAGAATACAAGGATTTGAGTGACCAAATGGACTCCGTTTGACTCTTAACGACACGTGGGTACCATAATAATGATAAATGCAACAATTTTTACACAACAAACAAGTTTGGTTTTGCTTAATGAAGAATGAAAACTCGTTTGTACGTTGTAGGCTCAATTGGAAGCCAATTTGGGTGCAATCCGAGAATATAAGGATTTGAGTCACCAAATGGACTATGTTTGACTTTTAATCTCCCTAGGGTACCGTAATAATGAAAATTGCTACATTTTTTAATCAACAAACAAGTTCGGTTGTTGTTTACGAAGAAGGAAAAAACACTTTTATACGTTATAGGCTCAATTGGAGGCCAATTTGAGTGCAATCCGAGAATACAAGAAGTTGAGTGACTAATTGGACTCCGTTTGACTTATAACCTCATGGGTACGTTAATAATGAAAAATGCAACATGGTTGACTCAACAAACAAATTTGGTTATGCTTAACGAAAAAGGAAAACTCGTTTGTATGTTGAAGGTTCAATTGGAGGCCAATTTGGGTGCAATCAGAAAATAAAAGAAATTGAGGGACCATATGGACTTCGTATGACTTCTAACCTTGTGGAAATGTTAATAATAACAATTGCAACATGTTTGACTCAACAAACAAGTTTGGTTTTGCTTTACGAAGAATGAAAACCTGTTTGTACGTTGTATGGTCAATTGGAAGCTAATTTGGATGCAATCCTAGAATACAAGGATTTGAGAAACCAAAATGACTCCGTTGAATCTAACCGCACATGGGTACAATAATAATGACAAATGAAACATGTTTGATGAAAACCACAAGTTTGGTTTGCTATACGAAGAATGAAAACTCGTTTGTACGTTGTAGGTTCAATTTGATTCCAATTTCGGTGCAATCCGAGAATACAAGGATTTGAGTGACCAAATGGACTCCGTTTGACTTCTTTCCCCATGTGGGTAACATAATAATGACAAATGCAATATTTTTGTCTCAACGAACATGTTTGGTTGTGCTTCACGAAGATGGAAAACTCGTTTATATGTTGTAGGGCACAATTGGAAGCTAATTTGGGTGTATTCCGAGAATACAATGAATTTTTAGTGACCAAATGGATTTCCTTTGACATCTAACCTCATGTGGGTACCATCATAATGACAAATGCAACAGTTTTGCATCAACAAACAAGTTTGGTTTTGCTTAATGAAGAAAAAAACTCGTTTGTACGTTGTTGGATCAATTGGAGGCCAATTTGGGTGCAATCCGAGAATACAAGGATTTGAGTCACCAAATGGACTTTGTTTGATTTCTAACCTCGCGTGGGTACCATAATAATGACAAATTCAACATATTTGACTCAACAAACAAGTTTGGTTGTGCTTTACAAAGAAGTAAAACTCGTTTTACATTGTAAGCTCAATTGTAGCCCATTTTGGGTGCAATACGAGAATACAAGGACTTGAGTGACCAAATGGACTACGTTTGACTCTTAACGACACGTGGGTACCATAATAATGATAAATGCAAGAATTTTTACTCAACAAACAAGTTTGGTTTTGCTTAATGAAGAATGAAAACTCGTTTGTACGTTGTAGGCTCAATTGGAAGCCAATTTGGGTGCAATCCGAGAATATAAGGATTTGAGTCACCAAATGGACTCTGTTTGACTTTTAATCTCCCTAGGGTACCCTAATAATGAAAATTGCTACATTTTTTAATCAACAAACAAGTTCGGTTGTTCTTTACGAAGAAGGAAAAAACACTTTTATACGTTATAGGCTCAATTGGAGGCCAATTTGAGTGCAATCCGAGAATACAAGAAGTTGAGTGACTAATTGGACTCCGTTTGACTTATAACCTCATGGGTACGTTAATAATGAAAAATGCAACATGGTTGACTCAACAAACAAATTTGGTTATGCTTAACGAAAAAGGAAAACTCGTTTGTATGTTGAAGGTTCAATTGGAGGCCAATTTGGGTGCAATCAGAAAATAAAAGAAATTGAGTGACCATATGGACTTCGTATGACTTCTAACCTTGTGGAAATGTTAATAATAACAATTGCAACATGTTTGACTCAACAAACAAGTTTGGTTTTGCTTTACGAAGAATGAAAACCTGTTTGTACGTTGTATGGTCAATTGGAAGCTAATTTGGATGCAATCCTAGAATACAAGGATTTGAGAAACCAAAATGACTCCGTTGAATCTAACCGCACATGGGTACAATAATAATGACAAATGAAACATGTTTGATGAAAAACACAAGTTTGGTTTGCTATATGAAGAATGAAAACTCGTTTGTACGTTGTAGGTTCAATTTGATTCCAATTTCGGTGCAATCCGAGAATACAAGGATTTGAGTGACCAAATGGACTCTGTTTGACATCTTTCCCCATGTGGGTAACATAATAATGACAAATGCAATATTTTTGTCTCAACGAACATGTTTGGTTGTGCTTCACGAAGATGGAAAACTCGTTTATATGTTGTAGGGCACAATTGGAAGCTAATTTGGGTGTATTCCGAGAATACAATGAATTTTTAGTGACCAAATGGATTTCCTTTGACATCTAACTTCATGTGGGTACCATCATAATGACAAATGCAACAGTTTTGCATCAACAAACAAGTTTGGTTTTGCTTAATGAAGAAGAAAACTCGTTTGTACGTTGTTGGATCAATTGGAGGCCAATTTGGGTGCAATCCGAGAATACAAGGATTTGAGTCACCAAATGGACTTTGTTTGAATTCTAACCTCGCGTGGGTACCATAATAATGACAAATTCAACATATTTGACTCAACACACAAGTTTGGTTGTGCTTTACAAAGAAGTAAAACTCGTTTGTACATTGTAAGCTCAATTGTAGCCCATTTTGGGTGCAATACGAGAATACAAGGATTTGAGTGACCAAATGGACTCCGTTTGACTCTTAACGACACGTGGGTACCATAATAATGATAAATGCAACAATTTTTACTCAACAAACAAGTTTGGTTTTGCTTAATGTAGAATGAAAACTCATTTGTACGTTGTAGGCTCAATTGGAAGCCAATTTGGGTGCAATCCGAGAATATAAGGATTTGAGTCACCAAATGGACTCTGTTTGACTTTTAATCTCCCTAGGGTACCGTAATAATGAAAATTGCTACATTTTTTAATCAACAAACAAGTTTGGTTGTTCTTTACGAAGAAGGAAAAATGCTTTTATACGTTATAGGCTCAATTGGAGGCCAATTTAAGTGCAATCCGAGAATACAAGAAGTTGAGTGACCAATTGGACTCCGTTTGACTTATAACCTCGTGGGTACATTAATAATGAAAAATGCATCATGGTTGACTCAACAAACAAATTTGGTTATGCTTAACGAAAAAGGAAAACTCGTTTGTATGTTGTAGGCTCAATTGGAGGCCAATTTGGGTGCAATCAGAAAATAAAAGAAATTGAGTGACCAAATGGACTTCGTATGACTTGTAACCTTGTGAAAATGTTAATAATAACAATTGCAACATGTTTGACTCAACAAACAAGTTTGGTTTTGCTTAATGAAGAAGGAAAACTCGTTTGTACGTTGTAGGATCAATTGGAGGCCAATTTGGGTGCAATCCGAGAATACAATGATTTGAGTCACCAAATGGACTTTGTTTGAATTCTAACTTCGCTCGGGTACCATAATAATGACAAATTCAAAATATTTGACTCAACAAACAAGTTTGGTTGTGCTTTACAAAGAAGTAAAACTCGTTTGTACATTGTAAGCTCAATTGTAGCCCATTTTGGGTGCAATACGAGAATACAAGGATTTGAGTGACCAAATGGACTCCGTTTGACTCTTAACGACACGTGGGTACCATAATAATGATAAATCCAACAATTTTTACTCAACAAACAAGTTTGGTTTTGCTTAATGAAGAATGAAAACTCGTTTGTACGTTGTAGGCTCAATTGGAAGCCAATTTGGGTGCAATCCGAGAATATAAGGATTTGAGTCACCAAATGGACTCTGTTTGACTTTTAATCTCCCTAGGGTACCGTAATAATGAAAATTGCTACATTTTTTAATCAACAAACAAGTTCGGTTGTTCTTTACGAAGAAGGAAAAAACACTTTTATACGTTATAGGCTCAATTGGAGGCCAATTTGAGTGCAATCCGAGAATACAAGAAGTTGAGTGACTAATTGGACTCCGTTTGACTTATAACCTCATGGGTACGTTAATAGTGAAAAATGCAACATGGTTGACTCAACAAACAAATTTGGTTATGCTAACGAAAAAGGAAAACTCGTTTGTATGTTGAAGGTTCAATTGGAGGCCAATTTGGGTGCAATCAGAAAATAAAAGAAATTGAGTGACCATGTGGACTTCGTATGACTTCTAACCTTGTGGAAATGTTAATAATAACAATTGCAACATGTTTGACTCAACAAAAAAGTTTGTTTTTGCTTTACGAAGAATGAAAACCTGTTTGTACGTTGTATGGTCAATTGGAAGCTAATTTGGATGCAATCCTAGAATACAAGGATTTGAGAAACCAAAATGACTCCGTTGAATCTAACCGCACATGGGTACAATAATAATGACAAATGAAACATGTTTGATGAAAAACACAAGTTTGGTTTGCCATACGAAGAATGAAAACTCGTTTGTACGTTGTAGGTTCAATTTGATTCCAATTTCGGTGCAATCCGAGAATACAAGGATTTGAGTGACCAAATGGACTCCGTTTGACTTCTATCCCCATGTGGGTAACATAATAATGACAAATGCAATATTTTTGTCTCAACGAACATGTTTTGTTGTGCTTCACGAAGATGGAAAACTCGTTTATATGTTGTAGGGCACAATTGGAAGCTAATTTGGGTGTATTCCGAGAATACAATGAATTTTTAGTGACCAAATGGATTTCCTTTGACATCTAACCTCATGTGGGTACCATCATAATGACAAATGCAACAGTTTTGCATCAACAAACAAGTTTGGTTTTGCTTAATGAAGAAAAAAACTCGTTTGTACGTTGTTGGATCAATTGGAGGCCAATTTGGGTGCAATCCGAGAATACAAGGATTTGAGTCACCAAATGGACTTTTTTTGAATTCTAACCTCACGTGGGTACCATAATAATGACAAATTCAACATATTTGACTCAACAAACAAGTTTGGTTGTGCTTTACAAAGAAGTAAAACTCGTTTGTACATTGTAAGCTCAATTGTAGCCCATTTTGGGTGCAATACGAGAATACAAGGACTTGAGTGACCAAATGGACTCCGTTTGACTCTTAACGACACGTGGGTACCATAATAATGATAAATGCAACAATTTTTACTCAACAAACAAGTTTGGTTTTGCTTAATGAAGAATGAAAACTCACTTGAGCTTCGCCGATGATATCATAGCCTTCTTCCATGGGGATCACCAATCAGCCACCGCCCTTGCTCAGGTTATGGATAAATTCAAAAAGTGCACAGGTCTGACAGTCAACTGCAACAAAAGCAACCTTTTTGCAGCAGGAATTCCGAGAGGAGAACTGGAAGCTATCACTGAAACTCTGCAATTCAAATTCGTGGACCTTCCAGTAAGATACCTAGGCCTTCCACTGATTTCTACAAGATTATCTTACCTTGAATGCTTTCCTCTTATAGAAAGAATCAGGAAGAGGGTTAACTCATGGAAGAACAGATCCTTATCCTATGCTGGTAGACTCACCCTCATCAAGGCAGTTCTTGGAAGTATGCAGGTGTATTGGAGCTCACGCTATGTGCTTCCAAGAGCAACTCTAAATGATATAAATTCAGTCCTGCGGAACTTCTTATGGTCAGCTTCAGACCAATACTTGAAAGTGCCTCTTGTCAGCTGGAACACAATTTGTCATCCCTTCAATGAAGGAGGTCTAGGAGTGCGATGTATCAAAACTGCTAACCTGGCTGCCATGACAAGATATATATGGAACATTGTCTCCAAAAAAGACACTCTTTGGGTTCAATGGACGCAAAGAAACCTTCTTAGGGGAAGAGACTTCTGGTTAATGGGAATCCCTCAAGGAGCATCATGGTGTTGGAGAAATAAACTGAATTGCAGGAAATTGACTAACAAGTTGATCACTCATGCGATAGGAAATGGAAGAGATACGTCTTTCTGGAAGGACCCCTGGCACCCTAAAGGTATCCTCATGGAGAGCTTTCCTCAACACCTGACCTACAACTCTATTCTTAATAAAAACGCCAAGGTCAGTGCTCTTATCAGAGATGGCAAGTGGTATGCTACAGATAATATGAAGGCATCAATTCCAGAAATTTTTGAAGACCTTCAATCAGTTAATATTGACTGCAATTTCACAGATGAGATAGTGTGGAAAGGTGGAACTAGTGGGGATTTTTCTTCCAAAGATGCATATAATGCAATCAGGAACACTAATGTAATCAATCCCTGGACTAACCTGGTTTGGTTTAAGGGTCACATCCCAAGGCATAGCTTCATTGGATGGATGGCAATGCAAAGAAGCTTAAAAACGCAAGACAAACTCGTCAAATGGGGATCTATCCCCTCCTCCATATGTTGCTTATGCAAGCTTGAGCAGGAAAATGAAGAACATCTCTTCTTCAACTGCTGCTACTCCGAACAAGTCTGGTCATACATGCTGAATTTTATGGGATATCACCACAATCCCCAGGGCTGGACAGCAGAAATGCAATGGTGCAATCAGAATTTCACTGGAACCAGTCCGGCTTCTATTGCAAGAAAGCTAGTTCTTAACGCGACAATCTATCATCTCTGGCTAGAACGCAATAGACGCTTATTCGATAAGAAGGAGTTGGCTGTGATGGTTCTAAGTCCAAGAATCATTGAGGAGGTTAGACTGCGGTTGACAGTCCTGGAACTGGATGTCGAGGATTCTCCTCAATCCAGGAACTTCTTCAGCAGATGGAACATAGGCATCAAGTTCAATCTCAAGATCAGCACATGGCATACATGGCATAGGCCTGATCCAGGATGGGTTACTATCAACTCTGATGGCTCTCTCAATAGTTTAACAGGAGGATATGGTGCTCTAATCAGGGATCAACATGGAACTGTCCTAGCTGCAGGCGCTGGTTCTCACACAGGTCAGTCCGTAATTCTGCATGAGATTCAGGGAATAGAAATAGGGCTGAAAATGGCAATTCAAGGGAAGCATCCGAAAGTGGTTCTTTGCATAGATTCAGCAATTGCAATCAAATATATAACCACGAACAAGGCCCCTCCTTGGGAAGCAAAGCATGCCACCAGAAGAATCAAAGAGCTGCTGAAAAGTTTTGAAGTCTGCAAAGTGCTGCATGTATTCCGGGAAACCAATAGGGCAGCAGACAAGCTAGCATCTCTTAGGCCCAATGTAGCTTTCATAGATGTTACTCCTAGCTCTTTTGCTGAGGACCTGAAAAAAATCATTTTTGAAGACGCTAATGGTAGAAAATATTTGAGATTGTAATGTAATTTTTCTTTAGTTTTTATTTCGGTGGTCTGGGGAGCCCATTTATACCCCAAGCTTGTCTTTCAAAAAAAAAAAAAAAAGGCTCAATTGGAAGCCAATTTGGGTGCAATCCGAGAATATAAGGATTTGAGTCACCAAATGGACTCTGTTTGACTTTTAATCTCCCTAGGGTACCGTAATAATGAAAATTGCTACATTTTTTAATCAACAAACAAGTTTGGTTGTTCTTTACGAAGAAGGAAAAATGCTTTTATACGTTATAGGCTCAATTGGAGGCCAATTTAAGTGCAATCCGAGAATACAAGAAGTTGAGTGACCAATTGGACTCCGTTTGACTTATAACCTCGTGGGTACATTAATAATGAAAAATGCAACATGGTTGACTCAACAAACAAATTTGGTTATGCTTAACGAAAAAGGAAAACTCGTTTGTATGTTGTAGGCTCAATTGGAGGCCAATTTGGGTGCAATCAGAAAATAAAAGAAATTGAGTGACCAAATGGACTTCGTATGACTTGTAACCTTGTGAAAATGTTAATAATAACAATTGCAACATGTTTGACTCAACAAACAAGTTTGGTTTTGCTTAATGAAGAAGGAAAACTCGTTTGTACGTTGTAGGATCAATTGGAGGCCAATTTGGGTGCAATCCGATAATACAATGATTTGAGTCACCAAATGGACTTTGTTTGAATTCTAACCTCGCTCGGGTACCATAATAATGACAAATTCAACATATTTGACTCAACAAACAAGTTTGGTTGTGCTTTACAAAGAAGTAAAACTCGTTTGTACATTGTAAGCTCAATTGTAGCCCATTTTGGGTGCAATACGAGAATACAAGGATTTGAGTGACCAAATGGACTCCGTTTGACTCTTAACGACACGTGGGTACCATAATAATGATAAATGCAACAATTTTTACTCAACAAACAAGTTTGGTTTTGCTTAATGAAGAATGAAAACTCGTTTGTACGTTCTAGGCTCAATTGGAAGCCAATTTGGGTGCAATCCGAGAATATAAGGATTTGAGTCACCAAATGGACTCTGTTTGACTTTTAATCTCCCTAGTGTACCGTAATAATGAAAATTGCTACATTTTTTAATCAACAAACAAGTTCGGTTGTTCTTTACGAAGAAGGAAAAAACACTTTTATACGTTATAGGCTCAATTGGAGGCCAATTTGAGTGCAATCCGAGAATACAAGAAGTTGAGTGACTAATTGGACTCCGTTTGACTTATAACCTCATGGGTACGTTAATAATGAAAAATGCAACATGGTTGACTCAACAAACAAATTTGGTTATGCTTAACGAAAAAGGAAAACTCGTTTGTATGTTGAAGGTTCAATTGGAGGCCAATTTGGGTGCAATCAGAAAATAAAAGAAATTGAGTGACCATATGGACTTCGTATGACTTCTAACCTTGTGGAAATGTTAATAATAACAATTGCAACATGTTTGACTCAACAAACAAGTTTGGTTTTGCTTTACGAAGAATGAAAACCTGTTTGTACGTTGTATGGTCAATTGGAAGCTAATTTGGATGCAATCCTAGAATACAAGGATTTGAGAAACCAAAATGACTCCGTTGAATCTTACCGCACATGGGTACAATAATAATGACAAATGAAACATGTTTGATGAAAAACACAAGTTTGGTTTGCTATACGAAGAATGAAAACTCGTTTGTACGTTGTAGGTTCAATTTGATTCCAATTTCGGTGCAATCCGAGAAAACAAGGATTTGAGTGACCAAATGGACTCTGTTTGACTTCTTTCCCCATGTGGGTAACATAATAATGACAAATGCAATATTTTTGTCTCAACGAACATGTTTGGTTGTGCTTCACGAAGATGGAAAACTCGTTTATATGTTGTAGGGCACAATTGGAAGCTAATTTGGGTGTATTCCGAGAATACAATGAATTTTTAGTGACCAAATGGATTTCCTTTGACATCTAACCTCATGTGGGTACCATCATAATGACAAATGCAACAGTTTTGCATCAACAAACAAGTTTGGTTTTGCTTAATGAAGAAGAAAACTCGTTTGTACGTTGTTGGATCAATTGGAGGCCAATTTGGGTGCAATCCGAGAATACAAGGATTTGAGTCACCAAATGGACTTTGTTTGAATTCTAACCTCGCGTGGGTACCATAATAATGACAAATTCAACATATTTGACTCAACAAACAAGTTTGGTTGTGCTTTACAAAGAAGTAAAACTCGTTTGTACATTGTAAGCTCAATTGTAGCCCATTTTGGGTGCAATACGAGAATACAAGGATTTGAGTGACCAAATGGACTCCGTTTGACTCTTAACGACACGTGGGTACCATAATAATGATAAATGCAACAATTTTTACTCAACAAACAAGTTTGGTTTTGCTTAATGAAGAATGAAAACTCACTTGAGCTTCGCCGATGATATCATAGCCTTCTTCCATGGGGATCACCAATCAGCCACCGCCCTTGCTCAGGTTATGGATAAATTCAAAAAGTGCACAGGTCTGACAGTCAACTGCAACAAAAGCAACCTTTTTGCAGCAGGAATTCCGAGAGGAGAACTGGAAGCTATCACTGAAACTCTGCAATTCAAATTCGTGGACCTTCCAGTAAGATACCTAGGCCTTCCACTGATTTCTACAAGATTATCTTACCTTGAATGCTTTCCTCTTATAGAAAGAATCAGGAAGAGGGTTAACTCATGGAAGAACAGATCCTTATCCTATGCTGGTAGACTCACCCTCATCAAGGCAGTTCTTGGAAGTATGCAGGTGTATTGGAGCTCACGCTATGTGCTTCCAAGAGCAACTCTAAATGATATAAATTCAGTCCTGCGGAACTTCTTATGGTCAGCTTCAGACCAATACTTGAAAGTGCCTCTTGTCAGCTGGAACACAATTTGTCATCCCTTCAATGAAGGAGGTCTAGGAGTGCGATGTATCAAAACTGCTAACCTGGCTGCCATGACAAGATATATATGGAACATTGTCTCCAAAAAAGACACTCTTTGGGTTCAATGGACGCAAAGAAACCTTCTTAGGGGAAGAGACTTCTGGTTAATGGGAATCCCTCAAGGAGCATCATGGTGTTGGAGAAATAAACTGAATTGCAGGAAATTGACTAACAAGTTGATCACTCATGCGATAGGAAATGGAAGAGATACGTCTTTCTGGAAGGACCCCTGGCACCCTAAAGGTATCCTCATGGAGAGCTTTCCTCAACACCTGACCTACAACTCTATTCTTAATAAAAACGCCAAGGTCAGTGCTCTTATCAGAGATGGCAAGTGGTATGCTACAGATAATATGAAGGCATCAATTCCAGAAATTTTTGAAGACCTTCAATCAGTTAATATTGACTGCAATTTCACAGATGAGATAGTGTGGAAAGGTGGAACTAGTGGGGATTTTTCTTCCAAAGATGCATATAATGCAATCAGGAACACTAATGTAATCAATCCCTGGACTAACCTGGTTTGGTTTAAGGGTCACATCCCAAGGCATAGCTTCATTGGATGGATGGCAATGCAAAGAAGCTTAAAAACGCAAGACAAACTCGTCAAATGGGGATCTATCCCCTCCTCCATATGTTGCTTATGCAAGCTTGAGCAGGAAAATGAAGAACATCTCTTCTTCAACTGCTGCTACTCCGAACAAGTCTGGTCATACATGCTGAATTTTATGGGATATCACCACAATCCCCAGGGCTGGACAGCAGAAATGCAATGGTGCAATCAGAATTTCACTGGAACCAGTCCGGCTTCTATTGCAAGAAAGCTAGTTCTTAACGCGACAATCTATCATCTCTGGCTAGAACGCAATAGACGCTTATTCGATAAGAAGGAGTTGGCTGTGATGGTTCTAAGTCCAAGAATCATTGAGGAGGTTAGACTGCGGTTGACAGTCCTGGAACTGGATGTCGAGGATTCTCCTCAATCCAGGAACTTCTTCAGCAGATGGAACATAGGCATCAAGTTCAATCTCAAGATCAGCACATGGCATACATGGCATAGGCCTGATCCAGGATGGGTTACTATCAACTCTGATGGCTCTCTCAATAGTTTAACAGGAGGATATGGTGCTCTAATCAGGGATCAACATGGAACTGTCCTAGCTGCAGGCGCTGGTTCTCACACAGGTCAGTCCGTAATTCTGCATGAGATTCAGGGAATAGAAATAGGGCTGAAAATGGCAATTCAAGGGAAGCATCCGAAAGTGGTTCTTTGCATAGATTCAGCAATTGCAATCAAATATATAACCACGAACAAGGCCCCTCCTTGGGAAGCAAAGCATGCCACCAGAAGAATCAAAGAGCTGCTGAAAAGTTTTGAAGTCTGCAAAGTGCTGCATGTATTCCGGGAAACCAATAGGGCAGCAGACAAGCTAGCATCTCTTAGGCCCAATGTAGCTTTCATAGATGTTACTCCTAGCTCTTTTGCTGAGGACCTGAAAAAAATCATTTTTGAAGACGCTAATGGTAGAAAATATTTGAGATTGTAATGTAATTTTTCTTTAGTTTTTATTTCGGTGGTCTGGGGAGCCCATTTATACCCCAAGCTTGTCTTTCAAAAAAAAAAAAAAAAGGCTCAATTGGAAGCCAATTTGGTTGCAATCCGAGAATATAAGGATTTGAGTCACCAAATGGACTCTGTTTGACTTTTAATCTCCCTAGGGTACCGTAATAATGAAAATTGCTACATTTTTTAATCAACAAACAAGTTTGGTTGTTCTTTACGAAGAAGGAAAAATGCTTTTATACGTTATAGGCTCAATTGGAGGCCAATTTAAGTGCAATCCGAGAATACAAGAAGTTGAGTGACCAATTGGACTCCGTTTGACTTATAACCTCGTGGGTACATTAATAATGAAAAATGCAACATGGTTGACTCAACAAACAAATTTGGTTATGCTTAACGAAAAAGGAAAACTCGTTTGTATGTTGTAGGCTCAATTGGAGGCCAATTTGGGTGCAATCAGAAAATAAAAGAAATTGAGTGACCAAATGGACTTCGTATGACTTGTAACCTTGTGAAAATGTTAATAATAACAATTGCAACATGTTTGACTCAACAAACAAGTTTGGTTTTGCTTAATGAAGAAGGAAAACTCGTTTGTACGTTGTAGGATCAATTGGAGGCCAATTTGGGTGCAATCCGATAATACAATGATTTGAGTCACCAAATGGACTTTGTTTGAATTCTAACCTCGCTCGGGTACCATAATAATGACAAATTCAACATATTTGACTCAACAAACAAGTTTGGTTGTGCTTTACAAAGAAGTAAAACTCGTTTGTACATTGTAAGCTCAATTGTAGCCCATTTTGGGTGCAATACGAGAATACAAGGATTTGAGTGACCAAATGGACTCCGTTTGACTCTTAACGACACGTGGGTACCATAATAATGATAAATGCAACAATTTTTACTCAACAAACAAGTTTGGTTTTGCTTAATGAAGAATGAAAACTCGTTTGTACGTTGTAGGCTCAATTGGAAGCCAATTTGGGTGCAATCCGAGAATATAAGGATTTGAGTCACCAAATGGACTCTGTTTGACTTTTAATCTCCCTAGTGTACCGTAATAATGAAAATTGCTACATTTTTTAATCAACAAACAAGTTCGGTTGTTCTTTACGAAGAAGGAAAAAACACTTTTATACGTTATAGGCTCAATTGGAGGCCAATTTGAGTGCAATCCGAGAATACAAGAAGTTGAGTGACTAATTGGACTCCGTTTGACTTATAACCTCATGGGTACGTTAATAATGAAAAATGCAACATGGTTGACTCAACAAACAAATTTGGTTATGCTTAACGAAAAAGGAAAACTCGTTTGTATGTTGAAGGTTCAATTGGAGGCCAATTTGGGTGCAATCAGAAAATAAAAGAAATTGAGTGACCATATGGACTTCGTATGACTTCTAACCTTGTGGAAATGTTAATAATAACAATTGCAACATGTTTGACTCAACAAACAAGTTTGGTTTTGCTTTACGAAGAATGAAAACCTGTTTGTACGTTGTATGGTCAATTGGAAGCTAATTTGGATGCAATCCTAGAATACAAGGATTTGAGAAACCAAAATGACTCCGTTGAATCTTACCGCACATGGGTACAATAATAATGACAAATGAAACATGTTTGATGAAAAACACAAGTTTGGTTTGCTATACGAAGAATGAAAACTCGTTTGTACGTTGTAGGTTCAATTTGATTCCAATTTCGGTGCAATCCGAGAAAACAAGGATTTGAGTGACCAAATGGACTCTGTTTGACTTCTTTCCCCATGTGGGTAACATAATAATGACAAATGCAATATTTTTGTCTCAACGAACATGTTTGGTTGTGCTTCACGAAGATGGAAAACTCGTTTATATGTTGTAGGGCACAATTGGAAGCTAATTTGGGTGTATTCCGAGAATACAATGAATTTTTAGTGACCAAATGGATTTCCTTTGACATCTAACCTCATGTGGGTACCATCATAATGACAAATGCAACAGTTTTGCATCAACAAACAAGTTTGGTTTTGCTTAATGAAGAAGAAAACTCGTTTGTACGTTGTTGGATCAATTGGAGGCCAATTTGGGTGCAATCCGAGAATACAAGGATTTGAGTCACCAAATGGACTTTGTTTGAATTCTAACCTCGCGTGGGTACCATAATAATGACAAATTCAACATATTTGACTCAACAAACAAGTTTGGTTGTGCTTTACAAAGAAGTAAAACTCGTTTGTACATTGTAAGCTCAATTGTAGCCCATTTTGGGTGCAATACGAGAATACAAGGATTTGAGTGACCAAATGGACTCCGTTTGACTCTTAACGACACGTGGGTACCATAATAATGATAAATGCAACAATTTTTACTCAACAAACAAGTTTGGTTTTGCTTAATGAAGAATGAAAACTCACTTGAGCTTCGCCGATGATATCATAGCCTTCTTCCATGGGGATCACCAATCAGCCACCGCCCTTGCTCAGGTTATGGATAAATTCAAAAAGTGCACAGGTCTGACAGTCAACTGCAACAAAAGCAACCTTTTTGCAGCAGGAATTCCGAGAGGAGAACTGGAAGCTATCACTGAAACTCTGCAATTCAAATTCGTGGACCTTCCAGTAAGATACCTAGGCCTTCCACTGATTTCTACAAGATTATCTTACCTTGAATGCTTTCCTCTTATAGAAAGAATCAGGAAGAGGGTTAACTCATGGAAGAACAGATCCTTATCCTATGCTGGTAGACTCACCCTCATCAAGGCAGTTCTTGGAAGTATGCAGGTGTATTGGAGCTCACGCTATGTGCTTCCAAGAGCAACTCTAAATGATATAAATTCAGTCCTGCGGAACTTCTTATGGTCAGCTTCAGACCAATACTTGAAAGTGCCTCTTGTCAGCTGGAACACAATTTGTCATCCCTTCAATGAAGGAGGTCTAGGAGTGCGATGTATCAAAACTGCTAACCTGGCTGCCATGACAAGATATATATGGAACATTGTCTCCAAAAAAGACACTCTTTGGGTTCAATGGACGCAAAGAAACCTTCTTAGGGGAAGAGACTTCTGGTTAATGGGAATCCCTCAAGGAGCATCATGGTGTTGGAGAAATAAACTGAATTGCAGGAAATTGACTAACAAGTTGATCACTCATGCGATAGGAAATGGAAGAGATACGTCTTTCTGGAAGGACCCCTGGCACCCTAAAGGTATCCTCATGGAGAGCTTTCCTCAACACCTGACCTACAACTCTATTCTTAATAAAAACGCCAAGGTCAGTGCTCTTATCAGAGATGGCAAGTGGTATGCTACAGATAATATGAAGGCATCAATTCCAGAAATTTTTGAAGACCTTCAATCAGTTAATATTGACTGCAATTTCACAGATGAGATAGTGTGGAAAGGTGGAACTAGTGGGGATTTTTCTTCCAAAGATGCATATAATGCAATCAGGAACACTAATGTAATCAATCCCTGGACTAACCTGATTTGGTTTAAGGGTCACATCCCAAGGCATAGCTTCATTGGATGGATGGCAATGCAAAGAAGCTTAAAAACGCAAGACAAACTCGTCAAATGGGGATCTATCCCCTCCTCCATATGTTGCTTATGCAAGCTTGAGCAGGAAAATGAAGAACATCTCTTCTTCAACTGCTGCTACTCCGAACAAGTCTGGTCATACATGCTGAATTTTATGGGATATCACCACAATCCCCAGGGCTGGACAGCAGAAATGCAATGGTGCAATCAGAATTTCACTGGAACCAGTCCGGCTTCTATTGCAAGAAAGCTAGTTCTTAACGCGACAATCTATCATCTCTGGCTAGAACGCAATAGACGCTTATTCGATAAGAAGGAGTTGGCTGTGATGGTTCTAAGTCCAAGAATCATTGAGGAGGTTAGACTGCGGTTGACAGTCCTGGAACTGGATGTCGAGGATTCTCCTCAATCCAGGAACTTCTTCAGCAGATGGAACATAGGCATCAAGTTCAATCTCAAGATCAGCACATGGCATACATGGCATAGGCCTGATCCAGGATGGGTTACTATCAACTCTGATGGCTCTCTCAATAGTTTAACAGGAGGATATGGTGCTCTAATCAGGGATCAACATGGAACTGTCCTAGCTGCAGGCGCTGGTTCTCACACAGGTCAGTCCGTAATTCTGCATGAGATTCAGGGAATAGAAATAGGGCTGAAAATGGCAATTCAAGGGAAGCATCCGAAAGTGGTTCTTTGCATAGATTCAGCAATTGCAATCAAATATATAACCACGAACAAGGCCCCTCCTTGGGAAGCAAAGCATGCCACCAGAAGAATCAAAGAGCTGCTGAAAAGTTTTGAAGTCTGCAAAGTGCTGCATGTATTCCGGGAAACCAATAGGGCAGCAGACAAGCTAGCATCTCTTAGGCCCAATGTAGCTTTCATAGATGTTACTCCTAGCTCTTTTGCTGAGGACCTGAAAAAAATCATTTTTGAAGACGCTAATGGTAGAAAATATTTGAGATTGTAATGTAATTTTTCTTTAGTTTTTATTTCGGTGGCCTGGGGAGCCCATTTATACCCCAAGCTTGTCTTTCAAAAAAAAAAAAAAAAGGCTCAATTGGAAGCCAATTTGGGTGCAATCCGAGAATATAAGGATTTGAGTCACCAAATGGACTCTGTTTGACTTTTAATCTCCCTAGGGTACCGTAATAATGAAAATTGCTACATTTTTTAATCAACAAACAAGTTTGGTTGTTCTTTACGAAGAAGGAAAAATGCTTTTATACGTTATAGGCTCAATTGGAGGCCAATTTAAGTGCAATCCGAGAATACAAGAAGTTGAGTGACCAATTGGACTCCGTTTGACTTATAACCTCGTGGGTACATTAATAATGAAAAATGCAACATGGTTGACTCAACAAACAAATTTGGTTATGCTTAACGAAAAAGGAAAACTCGTTTGTATGTTGTAGGCTCAATTGGAGGCCAATTTGGGTGCAATCAGAAAATAAAAGAAATTGAGTGACCAAATGGACTTCGTATGACTTGTAACCTTGTGAAAATGTTAATAATAACAATTGCAACATGTTTGACTCAACAAACAAGTTTGGTTTTGCTTAATGAAGAAGGAAAACTCGTTTGTACGTTGTAGGATCAATTGGAGGCCAATTTGGGTGCAATCCGATAATACAATGATTTGAGTCACCAAATGGACTTTGTTTGAATTCTAACCTCGCTCGGGTACCATAATAATGACAAATTCAACATATTTGACTCAACAAACAAGTTTGGTTGTGCTTTACAAAGAAGTAAAACTCGTTTGTACATTGTAAGCTCAATTGTAGCCCATTTTGGGTGCAATACGAGAATACAAGGATTTGAGTGACCAAATGGACTCCGTTTGACTCTTAACGACACGTGGGTACCATAATAATGATAAATGCAACAATTTTTACTCAACAAACAAGTTTGGTTTTGCTTAATGAAGAATGAAAACTCGTTTGTACGTTGTAGGCTCAATTGGAAGCCAATTTGGGTGCAATCCGAGAATATAAGGATTTGAGTCACCAAATGGACTCTGTTTGACTTTTAATCTCCCTAGTGTACCGTAATAATGAAAATTGCTACATTTTTTAATCAACAAACAAGTTCGGTTGTTCTTTACGAAGAAGGAAAAAACACTTTTATACGTTATAGGCTCAATTGGAGGCCAATTTGAGTGCAATCCGAGAATACAAGAAGTTGAGTGACTAATTGGACTCCGTTTGACTTATAACCTCATGGGTACGTTAATAA
Source organism: Berberis vulgaris (assembly GCA_963556465.1). NCBI lineage: Eukaryota > Viridiplantae > Streptophyta > Magnoliopsida > Ranunculales > Berberidaceae > Berberis > Berberis vulgaris. Next base: position 30,482,888 of record OY747135.1, read on the forward strand.
TGAAAAATGCAACATGGTTGACTCAACAAACAAATTTGGTTATGCTTAACGAAAAAGGAAAACTCGTTTGTATGTTGAAGGTTCAATTGGAGGCCAATTTGGGTGCAATCAGAAAATAAAAGAAATTGAGTGACCATATGGACTTCGTATGACTTCTAACCTTGTGGAAATGTTAATAATAACAATTGCAACATGTTTGACTCAACAAACAAGTTTGGTTTTGCTTTACGAAGAATGAAAACCTGTTTGTACGTTGTATGGTCAATTGGAAGCTAATTTGGATGCAATCCTAGAATACAAGGATTTGAGAAACCAAAATGACTCCGTTGAATCTTACCGCACATGGGTACAATAATAATGACAAATGAAACATGTTTGATGAAAAACACAAGTTTGGTTTGCTATACGAAGAATGAAAACTCGTTTGTACGTTGTAGGTTCAATTTGATTCCAATTTCGGTGCAATCCGAGAAAACAAGGATTTGAGTGACCAAATGGACTCTGTTTGACTTCTTTCCCCATGTGGGTAACATAATAATGACAAATGCAATATTTTTGTCTCAACGAACATGTTTGGTTGTGCTTCACGAAGATGGAAAACTCGTTTATATGTTGTAGGGCACAATTGGAAGCTAATTTGGGTGTATTCCGAGAATACAATGAATTTTTAGTGACCAAATGGATTTCCTTTGACATCTAACCTCATGTGGGTACCATCATAATGACAAATGCAACAGTTTTGCATCAACAAACAAGTTTGGTTTTGCTTAATGAAGAAGAAAACTCGTTTGTACGTTGTTGGATCAATTGGAGGCCAATTTGGGTGCAATCCGAGAATACAAGGATTTGAGTCACCAAATGGACTTTGTTTGAATTCTAACCTCGCGTGGGTACCATAATAATGACAAATTCAACATATTTGACTCAACAAACAAGTTTGGTTGTGCTTTACAAAGAAGTAAAACTCGTTTGTACATTGTAAGCTCAATTGTAGCCCATTTTGGGTGCAATACGAGAATACAAGGATTTGAGTGACCAAATGGACTCCGTTTGACTCTTAACGACACGTGGGTACCATAATAATGATAAATGCAACAATTTTTACTCAACAAACAAGTTTGGTTTTGCTTAATGAAGAATGAAAACTCATTTGTACGTTGTAGGCTCAATTGGAAGCCAATTTGGGTGCAATCCGAGAATATAAGGATTTGAGTCACCAAATGGACTCTGTTTGACTTTTAATCTCCCTAGGGTACCGTAATAATGAAAATTGCTACATTTTTTAATCAACAAACAAGTTTGGTTTTTCTTTACGAAGAAGGAAAAATGCTTTTATACGTTATAGGCTCAATTGGAAGCCAATTTAAGTGCAATCCGAGAATACAAGAAGTTGAGTGACCAATTGGACTCCGTTTGACTTATAACCTCGTGGGTACATTAATAATGAAAAATGCAACATGGTTGACTCAACAAACAAATTTGGTTATGCTTAACGAAAAAGGAAAACTCGTTTGTATGTTGTAGGCTCAATTGGAGGCCAATTTGGGTGCAATCAGAAAATAAAAGAAATTGAGTGACCAAATGGACTTCGTATGACTTGTAACCTTGTGAAAATGTTAATAATAACAATTGCAACATGTTTGATCAACAAACAAGTTTGGTTTTGCTTAATGAAGAAGGAAAACTCGTTTGTACGTTGTAGGATCAATTGGAGGCCAATTTGGGTGCAATCCGATAATACAATGATTTGAGTCACCAAATGGACTTTGTTTGAATTCTAACCTCGCTCGGGTACCATAATAATGACAAATTCAACATATTTGACTCAACAAACAAGTTTGGTTGTGCTTTACAAAGAAGTAAAACTCGTTTGTACATTGTAAGCTCAATTGTAGCCCATTTTGGGTGCAATACGAGAATACAAGGAATTGAGTGACCAAATGGACTCCGTTTGACTCTTAACGACATGTGGGTACCATAATAATGATAAATGCAACAATTTTTACTCAACAAACAAGTTTGGTTTTGCTTAATGAAGAATGAAAACTCGTTTGTACGTTGTAGGCTCAATTGGAAGCCAATTTGGGTGCAATCCGAGAATATAAGGATTTGAGTCACCAAATGGACTCTGTTTGACTTTTAATCTCCCTAGGGTACCGTAATAATGAAAATTGCTACATTTTTTAATCAACAAACAAGTTCGGTTGTTCTTTACGAAGAAGGAAAAAACACTTTTATACGTTATAGGCTCAATTGGAGGCCAATTTGAGTGCAATCCGAGAATACAAGAAGTTGAGTGACTAATTGGACTCCGTTTGACTTATAACCTCATGGGTACGTTAATAATGAAAAATGAAACATGGTTGACTCAACAAACAAATTTGGTTATGCTTAACGAAAAAGGAAAACTCGTTTGTATGTTGAAGGTTCAATTGGAGGCCAATTTGGGTGCAATCAGAAAATAAAAGAAATTGAGTGACCATATGGACTTCGTATGACTTCTAACCTTGTGGAAATGTTAATAATAACAATTGCAACATGTTTGATCAACAAACAAGTTTGGTTTTGCTTAATGAAGAAGGAAAACTCGTTTGTACGTTGTAGGATCAATTGGAGGCCAATTTGGGTGCAATCCGATAATACAATGATTTGAGTCACCAAATGGACTTTGTTTGAATTCTAACTTCGGTCGGGTACCATAATAATGACAAATTCAACATATTTGACTCAACAAACAAGTTTGGTTGTGCTTTACAAAGAAGAAAAACTCGTTTGTACATTGTAAGCTCAATTGTAGCCCATTTTGGGTGCAATACGAGAATACAAGGATTTGAGTGACCAAATGGACTCCGTTTGACTCTTAACGACATGTGGGTACCATAATAATGATAAATGCAACAATTTTTACTCAACAAACAAGTTTGGTTTTGCTTAATGAAGAATGAAAACTCGTTTGTACGTTGTAGGCTCAATTGGAAGCCAATTTGGGTGCAATCCGAGAATATAAGGATTTGAGTCACCAAATGGACTCTGTTTGACTTTTAATCTCCCTAGGGTACCGTAATAATGAAAATTGCTACATTTTTTAATCAACAAACAAGTTCGGTTGTTCTTTACGAAGAAGGAAAAAACACTTTTATACGTTATAGGCTCAATTGGAGGCCAATTTGAGTGCAATCCGAGAATACAAGAAGTTGAGTGACTAATTGGACTCCGTTTTACTTATAACCTCATGGGTACGTTAATAATGAAAAATGAAACATGGTTGACTCAACAAACAAATTTGGTTATGCTTAACGAAAAAGGAAAACTCGTTTGTATGTTGAAGGTTCAATTGGAGGCCAATTTGGGTGCAATCAGAAAATAAAAGAAATTGAGTGACCATATGGACTTCGTATGACTTCTAACCTTGTGGAAATGTTAATAATAACAATTGCAACATGTTTGATCAACAAACAAGTTTGGTTTTGCTTAATGAAGAAGGAAAACTCGTTTGTACGTTGTAGGATCAATTGGAGGCCAATTTGGGTGCAATCCGATAATACAATGATTTGAGTCACCAAATGGACTTTGTTTGAATTCTAACCTCGCTCGGGTACCATAATAATGACAAATTCAACATATTTGACTCAACAAACAAGTTTGGTTGTGCTTTACAAAGAAGTAAAACTCGTTTGTACATTGTAAGCTCAATTGTAGCCCATTTTGGGTGCAATACGAGAATACAAGGATTTGAGTGACCAAATGGACTCCGTTTGACTCTTAACGACACGTGGGTACCATAATAATGATAAATGCAACAATTTTTACTCAACAAACAAGTTTGGTTTTGCTTAATGAAGAATGAAAACTCGTTTGTACGTTGTAGGCTCAATTGGAAGCCAATTTGGGTGCAATCCGAGAATATAAGGATTTGAGTCACCAAATGGACTCTGTTTGACTTTTAATCTCCCTAGGGTACCGTAATAATGAAAATTGCTACATTTTTTAATCAACAAACAAGTTCGGTTGTTCTTTACGAAGAAGGAAAAAACACTTTTATACGTTATAGGCTCAATTGGAGGTCAATTTGAGTGCAATCCGAGAATACAAGAAGTTGAGTGACTAATTGGACTCCGTTTGACTTATAACCTCATGGGTACGTTAATAATGAAAAATGAAACATGGTTGACTCAACAAACAAATTTGGTTATGCTTAACGAAAAAGGAAAACTCGTTTGTATGTTGAAGGTTCAATTGGAGGCCAATTTGGGTGCAATCAGAAAATAAAAGAAATTGAGTTACCATATGGACTTCGTATGACTTCTAACCTTGTGGAAATGTTAATAATAACAATTGCAACATGTTTGACTCAACAAACAAGTTTGGTTTTGCTTTACGAAGAATGAAAACCTGTTTGTACGTTGTATGGTCAATTGGAAGCTAATTTGGATGCAATCCTAGAATACAAGGATTTGAGAAACCAAAATGACTCCGTTGAATCTTACCGCACATGGGTACAATAATAATGACAAATGAAACATGTTTGATGAAAAACACAAGTTTGGTTTGCTATACGAAGAATGAAAACTCGTTTGTACGTTGTAGGTTCAATTTGATTCCAATTTCGGTGCAATCCGAGAAAACAAGGATTTGAGTGACCAAATGGACTCTGTTTGACTTCTTTCCCCATGTGGGTAACATAATAATGACAAATGCAATATTTTTGTCTCAACGAACATGTTTGGTTGTGCTTCACGAAGATGGAAAACTCGTTTATATGTTGTAGGGCACAATTGGAAGCTAATTTGGGTGTATTCCGAGAATACAATGAATTTTTAGTGACCAAATGGATTTCCTTTGACATCTAACCTCATGTGGGTACCATCATAATGACAAATGCAACAGTTTTGCATCAACAAACAAGTTTGGTTTTGCTTAATGAAGAAGAAAACTCGTTTGTACGTTGTTGGATCAATTGGAGGCCAATTTGGGTGCAATCCGAGAATACAAGGATTTGAGTCACCAAATGGACTTTGTTTGAATTCTAACCTCGCTCGGGTACCATAATAATGACAAATTCAACATATTTGACTCAACAAACAAGTTTGGTTGTGCTTTACAAAGAAGTAAAACTCGTTTGTACATTGTAAGCTCAATTGTAGCCCATTTTGGGTGCAATACGAGAATACAAGGATTTGAGTGACCAAATGGACTCCGTTTGACTCTTAACGACACGTGGGTACCATAATAATGATAAATGCAACAATTTTTACTCAACAAACAAGTTTGGTTTTGCTTAATGAAGAATGAAAACTCGTTTGTACGTTGTAGGCTCAATTGGAAGCCAATTTGGGTGCAATCCGAGAATATAAGGATTTGAGTCACCAAATGGACTCTGTTTGACTTTTAATCTCCCTAGGGTACCGTAATAATGAAAATTGCTACATTTTTTAATCAACAAACAAGTTCGGTTGTTCTTTACGAAGAAGGAAAAAACACTTTTATACGTTATAGGCTCAATTGGAGGCCAATTTGAGTGCAATCCGAGAATACAAGAAGTTGAGTGACTAATTGGACTCCGTTTGACTTATAACCTCATGGGTACGTTAATAATGAAAAATGCAACATGGTTGACTCAACAAACAAATTTGGTTATGCTTAACGAAAAAGGAAAACTCGTTTGTATGTTGAAGGTTCAATTGGAGGCCAATTTGGGTGCAATCAGAAAATAAAATAAATTGAGTGACCATATGGACTTCGTATGACTTCTAACCTTGTGGAAATGTTAATAATAACAATTGCAACATGTTTGACTCAACAAACAAGTTTGGTTTTGCTTTACGAAGAATGAAAACCTGTTTGTACGTTGTATGGTCAATTGGAAGCTAATTTGGATGCAATCCTAGAATACAAGGATTTGAGAAACCAAAATGACTCCGTTGAATCTTACCGCACATGGGTACAATAATAATGACAAATGAAACATGTTTGATGAAAAACACAAGTTTGGTTTGCTATACGAAGAATGAAAACTCGTTTGTACGTTGTAGGTTCAATTTGATTCCAATTTCGGTGCAATCCGAGAAAACAAGGATTTGAGTGACCAAATGGACTCTGTTTGACTTCTTTCCCCATGTGGGTAACATAATAATGACAAATGCAATATTTTTGTCTCAACGAACATGTTTGGTTGTGCTTCACGAAGATGGAAAACTCGTTTATATGTTGTAGGGCACAATTGGAAGCTAATTTGGGTGTATTCCGAGAATACAATGAATTTTTAGTGACCAAATGGATTTCCTTTGACATCTAACCTCATGTGGGTACCATCATAATGACAAATGCAACAGTTTTGCATCAACAAACAAGTTTGGTTTTGCTTAATGAAGAAGAAAACTCGTTTGTACGTTGTTGGATCAATTGGAGGCCAATTTGGGTGCAATCCGATAATACAAGGATTTGAGTCACCAAATGGACTTTGTTTGAATTCTAACCTCGCGTGGGTACCATAATAATGACAAATTCAACATATTTGACTCAACAAACAAGTTTGGTTGTGCTTTACAAAGAAGTAAAACTCGTTTGTACATTGTAAGCTCAATTGTAGCCCATTTTGGGTGCAATACGAGAATACAAGGATTTGAGTGACCAAATGGACTCCGTTTGACTCTTAACGACACGTGGGTACCATAATAATGATAAATGCAACAATTTTTACTCAACAAACAAGTTTGGTTTTGCTTAATGAAGAATGAAAACTCATTTGTACGTTGTAGGCTCAATTGGAAGCCAATTTGGGTGCAATCCGAGAATATAAGGATTTGAGTCACCAAATGGACTCTGTTTGACTTTTAATCTCCCTAGGGTACCGTAATAATGAAAATTGCTACATTTTTTAATCAACAAACAAGTTTGGTTTTTCTTTACGAAGAAGGAAAAATGCTTTTATACGTTATAGGCTCAATTGGAAGCCAATTTAAGTGCAATCCGAGAATACAAGAAGTTGAGTGACCAATTGGACTCCGTTTGACTTATAACCTCGTGGGTACATTAATAATGAAAAATGCAACATGGTTGACTCAACAAACAAATTTGGTTATGCTTAACGAAAAAGGAAAACTCGTTTGTATGTTGTAGGCTCAATTGGAGGCCAATTTGGGTGCAATCAGAAAATAAAAGAAATTGAGTGACCAAATGGACTTCGTATGACTTGTAACCTTGTGAAAATGTTAATAATAACAATTGCAACATGTTTGACTCAACAAACAAGTTTGGTTTTGCTTAATGAAGAAGGAAAACTCGTTTGTACGTTGTAGGATCAATTGGAGGCCAATTTGGGTGCAATCCGATAATACAATGATTTGAGTCACCAAATGGACTTTGTTTGAATTCTAACCTCGCTCGGGTACCATAATAATGACAAATTCAACATATTTTACTCAACAAACAAGTTTGGTTGTGCTTTACAAAGAAGTAAAACTCGTTTGTACATTGTAAGCTCAATTGTAGCCCATTTTGGGTGCAATACGAGAATACAAGGATTTGAGTGACCAAATGGACTCCGTTTGACTCTTAACGACACGTGGGTACCATAATAATGATAAATGCAACAATTTTTACTCAACAAACAAGTTTGGTTTTGCTTAATGAAGAATGAAAACTCGTTTGTACGTTGTAGGCTCAATTGGAAGCCAATTTGGGTGCAATCCGAGAATATAAGGATTTGAGTCACCAAATGGACTCTGTTTGACTTTTAATCTCCCTAGGGTACCGTAATAATGAAAATTGCTACATTTTTTAATCAACAAACAAGTTCGGTTGTTCTTTACGAAGAAGGAAAAAACACTTTTATACGTTATAGGCTCAATTGGAGGCCAATTTGAGTGCAATCCGAGAATACAAGAAGTTGAGTGACTAATTGGACTCCGTTTGACTTATAACCTCATGGGTACGTTAATAATGAAAAATGAAACATGGTTGACTCAACAAACAAATTTGGTTATGCTTAACGAAAAAGGAAAACTCGTTTGTATGTTGAAGGTTCAATTGGAGGCCAATTTGGGTGCAATCAGAAAATAAAAGAAATTGAGTGACCATATGGACTTCGTATGACTTCTAACCTTGTGGAAATGTTAATAATAACAATTGCAACATGTTTGACTCAACAAACAAGTTTGGTTTTGCTTTACGAAGAATGAAAACCTGTTTGTACTTTGTATGGTCAATTGGAAGCTAATTTGGATGCAATCCTAGAATACAAGGATTTGAGAAACCAAAATGACTCCGTTGAATCTTACCGCACATGGGTACAATAATAATGACAAATGAAACATGTTTATTGAAAAACACAAGTTTGGTTTGCTATACGAAGAATGAAAACTCGTTTGTACGTTGTAGGTTCAATTTGATTCCAATTTCGGTGCAATCCGAGAAAACAAGGATTTGAGTGACCAAATGGACTCTGTTTGACTTCTTTCCCCATGTGGGTAACATAATAATGACAAATGCAATATTTTTGTCTCAACGAACATGTTTGGTTGTGCTTCACGAAGATGGAAAACTCGTTTATATGTTGTAGGGCACAATTGGAAGCTAATTTGGGTGTATTCCGAGAATACAATGAATTTTTAGTGACCAAATGGATTTCCTTTGACATCTAACCTCATGTGGGTACCATCATAATGACAAATGCAACAGTTTTGCATCAACAAACAAGTTTGGTTTTGCTTAATGAAGAAGGAAAACTCGTTTGTACGTTGTTGGATCAATTGGAGGCCAATTTGGGTGCAATCCGAGAATACAAGGATTTGAGTCACCAAATGGACTTTGTTTGAATTCTAACCTCGCGTGGGTACCATAATAATGACAAATTCAACATATTTGACTCAACAAACAAGTTTGGTTGTGCTTTACAAAGAAGTAAAACTCGTTTGTACATTGTAAGCTCAATTGTAGCCCATTTTGGGTGCAATACGAGAATACAAGGATTTGAGTGACCAAATGGACTCCGTTTGACTCTTAACGACACGTGGGTACCATAATAATGATAAATGCAACAATTTTTACTCAACAAACAAGTTTGGTTTTGCTTAATGAAGAATGAAAACTCATTTGTACGTTGTAGGCTCAATTGGAAGCCAATTTGGGTGCAATCCGAGAATATAAGGATTTGAGTCACCAAATGGACTCTGTTTGACTTTTAATCTCCCTAGGGTACCGTAATAATGAAAATTGCTACATTTTTTAATCAACAAACAAGTTTGGTTGTTCTTTACGAAGAAGGAAAAATGCTTTTATACGTTATAGGCTCAATTGGAAGCCAATTTAAGTGCAATCCGAGAATACAAGAAGTTGAGTGACCAATTGGACTCCGTTTGACTTATAACCTCGTGGGTACATTAATAATGAAAAATGCAACATGGTTGACTCAACAAACAAATTTGGTTATGCTTAACGAAAAAGGAAAACTCGTTTGTATGTTGTAGGCTCAATTGGAGGCCAATTTGGGTGCAATCAGAAAATAAAAGAAATTGAGTGACCAAATGGACTTCGTATGACTTGTAACCTTGTGAAAATGTTAATAATAACAATTGCAACATGTTTGACTCAACAAAAAAGTTTGGTTTTGCTTAATGAAGAAGGAAAACTCGTTTGTACGTTGTAGGATCAATTGGAGGCCAATTTGGGTGCAATCCGATAATACAATGATTTGAGTCACCAAATGGACTTTGTTTGAATTCTAACCTCGCTCGGGTACCATAATAATGACAAATTCAACATATTTGACTCAACAAACAAGTTTGGTTGTGCTTTACAAAGAAGTAAAACTCGTTTGTACATTGTAAGCTCAATTGTAGCCCATTTTGGGTGCAATACGAGAATACAAGGATTTGAGTGACCAAATGGACTCCGTTTGACTCTTAACGACACGTGGGTACCATAATAATGATAAATGCAACAATTTTTACTCAACAAACAAGTTTGGTTTTGCTTAATGAAGAATGAAAACTCGTTTGTACGTTGTAGGCTCAATTGGAAGCCAATTTGGGTGCAATCCGAGAATATAAGGATTTGAGTCACCAAATGGACTCTGTTTGACTTTTACTCTCCCTAGGGTACCGTAATAATGAAAATTGCTACATTTTTTAATCAACAAACAAGTTCGGTTGTTCTTTACGAAGAAGGAAAAAACACTTTTATACGTTATAGGCTCAATTGGAGGCCAATTTGAGTGCAATCCGAGAATACAAGAAGTTGAGTGACTAATTGGACTCCGTTTGACTTATAACCTCATGGGTACGTTAATAATGAAAAATGCAACATGGTTGACTCAACAAACAAATTTGGTTATGCTTAACGAAAAAGGAAAACTCGTTTGTATGTTGAAGGTTCAATTGGAGGCCAATTTGGGTGCAATCAGAAAATAAAAGAAATTGAGTGACCATATGGACTTCGTATGACTTCTAACCTTGTGGAAATGTTAATAATAACAATTGCAACATGTTTGACTCAACAAACAAGTTTGGTTTTGCTTTACGAAGAATGAAAACCTATTTGTACGTTGTATGGTCAATTGGAAGCTAATTTGGATGCAATCCTAGAATACAAGGATTTGAGAAACCAAAATGACTCCGTTGAATCTTACCGCACATGGGTACAATAATAATGACAAATAAAACATGTTTGATGAAAAACACAAGTTTGGTTTGCTATACGAAGAATGAAAACTCGTTTGTACGTTGTAGGTTCAATTTGATTCCAATTTCGGTGCAATCCGAGAAAACAAGGATTTGAGTGACCAAATGGACTCTGTTTGACTTCTTTCCCCATGTGGGTAACATAATAATGACAAATGCAATATTTTTGTCTCAACGAACATGTTTGGTTGTGCTTCACGAAGATGGAAAACTCGTTTATATGTTGTAGGGCACAATTGGAAGCTAATTTGGGTGTATTCCGAGAATACAATGAATTTTTAGTGACCAAATGGATTTCCTTTGACATCTAACCTCATGTGGGTACCATCATAATGACAAATGCAACAGTTTTGCATCAACAAACAAGTTTGGTTTTGCTTAATGAAGAAGAAAACTCGTTTGTACGTTGTTGGATCAATTGGAGGCCAATTTGGGTGCAATCCGAGAATACAAGGATTTGAGTCACCAAATGGACTTTGTTTGAATTCTAACCTCGCGTGGGTACCATAATAATGACAAATTCAACATATTTGACTCAACAAACAAGTTTGGTTGTGCTTTACAAAGAAGTAAAACTCGTTTATACATTGTAAGCTCAATTGTAGCCCATTTTGGGTGCAATACGAGAATACAAGGACTTGAGTGACCAAATGGACTCCGTTTGACTCTTAACGACACGTGGGTACCATAATAATGATAAATGCAACAATTTTTACTCAACAAACAAGTTTGGTTTTGCTTAATGAAGAATGAAAACTCATTTGTACGTTGTAGGCTCAATTGGAAGCCAATTTGGGTGCAATCCGAGAATATAAGGATTTGAGTCACCAAATGGACTCTGTTTGACTTTTAATCTCCCTAGGGTACCGTAATAATGAAAATTGCTACATTTTTTAATCAACAAACAAGTTTGGTTGTTCTTTACGAAGAAGGAAAAATGCTTTTATACGTTATAGGCTCAATTGGAGGCCAATTTAAGTGCAATCCGAGAATACAAGAAGTTGAGTGACCAATTGGACTCCGTTTGACTTATAACCTCGTGGGTACATTAATAATGAAAAATGCAACATGGTTGACTCAACAAACAAATTTGGTTATGCTTAACGAAAAAGGAAAACTCGTTTGTATGTTGTAGGCTCAATTGGAGGCCAATTTGGGTGCAATCAGAAAATAAAAGAAATTGAGTGACCAAATGGACTTCGTATGACTTGTAACCTTGTGAAAATGTTAATAATAACAATTGCAACATGTTTGACTCAACAAAAAAGTTTGGTTTTGCTTAATGAAGAAGGAAAACTCGTTTGTACGTTGTAGGATCAATTGGAGGCCAATTTGGGTGCAATCCGATAATACAATGATTTGAGTCACCAAATGGACTTTGTTTGAATTCTAACCTCGCTCGGGTACCATAATAATGACAAATTCAACATATTTGACTCAACAAACAAGTTTGGTTGTGCTTTACAAAGAAGTAAAACTCGTTTGTACATTGTAAGCTCAATTGTAGCCCATTTTGGGTGCAATACGAGAATACAAGGATTTGAGTGACCAAATGGACTCCGTTTGACTCTTAACGACACGTGGGTACCATAATAATGATAAATGCAACAATTTTTACTCAACAAACAAGTTTGGTTTTGCTTAATGAAGAATGAAAACTCGTTTGTACGTTGTAGGCTCAATTGGAAGCCAATTTGGGTGCAATCCGAGAATATAAGGATTTGAGTCACCAAATGGACTCTGTTTGACTTTTAATCTCCCTAGGGTACCGTAATAATGAAAATTGCTACATTTTTTAATCAACAAACAAGTTCGGTTGTTCTTTACGAAGAAGGAAAAAACACTTTTATACGTTATAGGCTCAATTGGAGGCCAATTTGAGTGCAATCCGAGAATACAAGAAGTTGAGTGACTAATTGGACTCCGTTTGACTTATAACCTCATGGGTACGTTAATAATGAAAAATGCAACATGGTTGACTCAACAAACAAATTTGGTTATGCTTAACGAAAAAGGAAAACTCGTTTGTATGTTGAAGGTTCAATTGGAGGCCAATTTGGGTGCAATCAGAAAATAAAAGAAATTGAGTGACCATATGGACTTCGTATGACTTCTAACCTTGTGGAAATGTTAATAATAACAATTGCAACATGTTTGACTCAACAAACAAGTTTGGTTTTGCTTTACGAAGAATGAAAACCTATTTGTACGTTGTATGGTCAATTGGAAGCTAATTTGGATGCAATCCTAGAATACAAGGATTTGAGAAACCAAAATGACTCCGTTGAATCTTACCGCACATGGGTACAATAATAATGACAAATGAAACATGTTTGATGAAAAACACAAGTTTGGTTTGCTATACGAAGAATGAAAACTCGTTTGTATGTTGTAGGTTCAATTTGATTCCAATTTCGGTGCAATCCGAGAAAACAAGGATTTGAGTGACCAAATGGACTCTGTTTGACTTCTTTCCCCATGTGGGTAACATAATAATGACAAATGCAATATTTTTGTCTCAACGAACATGTTTGGTTGTGTTTCACGAAGATGGAAAACTCGTTTATATGTTGTAGGGCACAATTGGAAGCTAATTTGGGTGTATTCCGAGAATACAATGAATTTTTAGTGACCAAATGGATTTCCTTTGACATCTAACCTCATGTGGGTACCATCATAATGACAAATGCAACAGTTTTGCATCAACAAACAAGTTTGGTTTTGCTTAATGAAGAAGAAAACTCGTTTGTAAGTTGTTGGATCAATTGGAGGCCAATTTGGGTGCAATCCGAGAATACAAGGATTTGAGTCACCAAATGGACTTTGTTTGAATTCTAACCTCGCGTGGGTGATATACACGTAATTATTACAAAATATATCCCTTAATTTATATATGTTAGTGTTTCAATTAATATATTTTATTGTAATTATTTCATTTTTATGTCTCTTTAGGAATCGGCGCGCATGAACGATAAAACTGCATAAAGACGACAATTTGATATGGTGGTACAAAAGAATGGTTCACTAGGGAAACCTAAGCTCAAGCCCAAGTCCATGAAATAGAAACCCTAGCCCTAAGCCCAACACTAGGAAAACCTAAGCCCAAGCCCATTACAATCCAAAGCCCAATAGGAAAACCTAATTAGGTTTTCTCTCATTTTTGTATAAAAGGGAGGGGTATCGACCACATCAAAGGAATCTCTCTTCTCGGCTCTTTTGCAATCTCTCACCCAGCCGCCATTCATTCTCCATCCAGGCAGAGACACAGACCCCTGTGTCTCTCGCCACTAACCACCAACTAACCACCATCTAACCACCACCTTACCACCATCTAACCACCATCGCCGCTCCCTGTTTTTATTCCTCTCCACCATCTAACTCCCTGTTTCTCTGTTTTTTTGTCTTCCCTCCATCTCTCCACTGTCCAAACTGTCACCTTGCCACCACCACCGCCGCCGAACAGCACCATAACAAGTCACGAACCACCGCCTCCACCAAGAGCTCGCAATCGCGCAGACAGAATCGCGAAAAACAGGGAGTTTCTTCCCTGTTTCTCGCTATTTCATTTACTGTTTTATTTGGTTTTTCTTCCCTTCGTTCTTCTTTGCAGGTTTTAGGATCACGTGAAGGAGAAAGGAAGCCGCGAGGGAGCGAAGAACCGCCGGACTGAGTCGCGGCAGAGTCGCGAAACAGGGAGTTTTCCTCCCTGTTTTCTCGATTTGTTCTTGCTATTTTTCGATATTTTTCTTCACTTTGCTCATCCTTGCAGGTATTAGCACCGCGAGGGAGTCGAGGGAAGCCGCGACTAGCGACGGAAAGCCGCAAGATCGGCCGCGACAGCGAGTCGAAAACAGGGAGTTCGCTCCCTGTTTCTCTGTCTGATTTTGTTATTTTTCGGTGTTTTCTTCACCCTTTTTCATCCTTTGCAGGTCTAGCGTCACGAGGGAGGCCGAGAGGAGCGAAACCGAGCTGCGAGGAGCGAGAACCAGGCCGCAACAGCGACGGTTCTCGCTGGAGAAGATGATCGGCACTGTAGCGGCGGGAATTTGAATTTATTTCTGATTCTGGCTATTTCCACCGCCAGAATCACTCTGTACCACCACAGAGTGGTTTTGAGCCCTTTTGTCTCGGGATTCGTGCACACTCAACCACTGATCTGCTGTTCGACACCATTCTTGTGACAAACCAATTGGGCTGTAAAAATTACTTTAAATTTAGTTTACTGAATGATTTGCTTTATTGTTAAATAACAATTTATTTCTGAATTTTAATTAAATGCTTTCACCTTTCATGTTCAATTAAAAATTGATATGTTTGGTAGTTAGATTTACCTTTAATTAATATTCAAAGCATATGCTAAAACGTTTTAAACTTGAACTTTGATTAAGTGTGCCCTAAAAAGACACTTAATGCTTGGTGAAAGTTCAATTGTGCTTGAAATACTTTGTTAAGGTTTAAAAGAACATGATATAATTTAAATTGGATTTTCACGATCATATTTTCGGTGTAAGCAAGGGATTCTCATCCCTAAGCTTCTCGTATTTAAATTCAGTAAGTTAGATTTAATAATTTTGCTAACTCATTGGTGAGTCCAAGCCCACCAAACCCATCTCATTTCATCTATCTTTTATTTTTCTTATCTTTAATTTATTTTTAGTTTAGTTTTAAAAATGCTGTAACCCCCTTTCCTATAAATTAGTTTAGATAATTTCTTAAATATCAATTGCATTCACCTTCTTCGTGGGATCGACCCGTACTTGCCGTTGTCTACCAGTTAGACACCGTGCACTTGCGGTATTACAAGTTGGTTTAATTAACCTATTAATTTGGGTTAGTTAAATCTGCATCAAGTTTTTGGCGCCGTTGCCGGGGAAGGTAGCAATTGTAATTGAATTAAGATTTATTTTCACTAATTATAAAAAAAAAAAAAAATAAAAAAAAAAAAAATAAAAATAAATTATTTTGTTCTTTTTACACTAATTTTGTGTTTGATTTTGCAGATTACACGCTTCTCGAGGATATTGGACGATCCTGCAAACATCAAGCATTTATTTTTTTTTATTTTGTGAAGAGAGTTGTAATTTTATTTTCACCTCGTTTAACGAGTGTGTGGTGTAATAATTTTTAAACTCTACTGCTTATCATTTTGTTAATCACCAAAAAAAAAAAAACAAAACAAAAAAAAAAAAAAAAAAAAACAAAAAAAAAAATATCCAAAATTTTCTAAGTCAAAAGAAATTATAGGGAAACAATTTTTATTGTTATCCAATAATTTTTATGATTTAGAAATCCGACTTCTAAATCCAAGACAGTAAATTTATTTGCATATGCTTGTGTGTTGAGTGAAACGGATAAAAAGAAGTCGGACCTTTTGTTTTAATTGCGCTAACTTTTTGTGCAGATTGGAATACGCACACTGTAAGTATTTCTGTCATACGCAATGAATTAGCGACCAGAGTGCTTGGTGTAATTGTTTGAAATTGTGTGATTGGTTGTTAAATTTCTGTAATTGTGGATGCTAAACTTTAGTAATTCATAATAAGCAGACCCAGCTTCTAAATAGAAACTGGTGGGACTTAATATCCCCACCTCATCACTTCAGCTGTGTGCAACCAATGCCAAACATAATTAAAATCAATTAGCAAGTTAGATAGAGTTTCTCTTAGGTACGGTGTTCATAAGACAACCAAGACCAAGGTGAATCCAGTAATTTTTGTGTTGACCGCTGCTAAAAGTGACGTTGGGTTTAATCATTCAATGAACTCCGAGAGGCCACTGCCACAAGGGTAATTTACCCGGTACGCCGAGTCATAAGTAAGCTACGATCCACAAGAAGGATTGGTGTAACTAACAGTTTTGGGTTAGGAACACAAGCCTCAAGTGTGCATTTAACATCACATCGTTCTCACATCTATTGGCTTACAGAGCGGTAGCACAAGGAAGTACTTAATTGGACCATTGTAACCTCCTTCTCTTGTGCGATAATCCGGTTTCTTTGAAACAAAACTCTAGCCTACTGATTTTGAACTTTGCGGTGTGAAAGTGTACATTCTTAGGATCAACTTGTAGCACCCATTATTCTGTCTTAAAGATTACATAAGAAATAATTGTCCCCCAAAGATAACAAGATAATTGATCTCAAAAACGTTTATTGCTTAGGGAGGCATGTTTCTTGTGCATTTATTGGTTGCTGATTGTGTGTGAGTCTGTGCATATTTTGTTTAGAGTTAGTGATTTAAAAAAAAAAAAAAAAAAAAAAAAAAAAAAAAAAAAATGAACACAAGGGAATATCCAGCCTATTTTTCCGAGCAAGTCAATTCATTTTATGACATGCGACGACCTGAGTATGATCCATATTTAGATTATTACAACCCAGGTCTAGCTTATCATCCTGACTTCTCATGGGCTCATGGTCAATACCATGAAGGCCCTCTAGACACTCCTCAGACTCCTCAAGCTTTTATTCCTGATAATGAGTTAGAGGCTATAATGAACATTTTTATAAAGCGAACAGGGGAAATGCTTGAGCAAAATTCTCAGGATATCGCAGATTTGACAGCTATTTATCAACAAAACTCTCAAGCTATCCGGAAACTTGAGATGACTGTGAGTCAAATAGCTGAGTCATTTCATGAGATAGAGTCAGAAAGATTTCCTAGCCAACCTATTTCCAACCCAAATGGTCAATTTGATCTTAGTGGCTCATCTGAGTTAGACAATGAATGTGACCAATCCATTACTACCCTTGGGTGTGGAAAACTGGTTGACAATCAGATAGAAATGCCTGATATAGGTGTCCTGGAGTTGTCTAGACCAGTATCTCTATATGATTCAAGTGATGAGCTTGTACCACCTGATATATCCATCGTCTCATCTACTTGCATCATATCCCCATTTCCTAAGGCTACTTTCACCGATCCCTTGTGTTGTAGTGAGGATTTCAGTTTTCACCATCCTGTTGTGAAAATTATCCAATCTTCTTATTTGGAACCAGACATAGGATGTTCCCTCTTTGGAGCACACAAGGATCATTTGTTGTGTATAACTACTAATCACTTTTGGAATGTCCTAGTGTATTTGGTGCTCCATGTGATTGCTATATTTTGGTGGACTGATCCTCAACTGTTCAGGTTGTTGATATACGACCATGGACTAAGTGTTTGTAATGTTCTTCCTCTACCCTTTTTGATACACCATTTTTTAGGAAGAATATTTGTCGGGCTGATGACGTTAAACCAAGCGCTAATGGGAGGCAGCCTAGCTTTAGTTGTGTGTCTTTGCTGTTAGTCTGGATTGATTTTCGAGTACCCTATTTAGTTGTGTTTCATTCATACTCGTTAGCTCCGTAACAGTTTTGTCTTACAACTTGTTTTCTTTTAAGTTTTCTTTGTTAGTGTTGAGTCTGCATTTTATCAATTTCTAATGAAAACTCCATGATTCTTATGTTTGTGAGCCTCATTGATGGATGACTTCTTGGAACTTGGTAAAATCTTCACCGTGGTAATATTGTTCTAACCTCCTCTCATGTACTTATTTCATTCATTTGTCCGAATTATTTTGTTAAACATTGAAGACAATGTTTAGATTAGGTTTGGGGGTAGGGTTCATGAGTCGGTGAATTTTTCGTAGTGTTTTCTTTTCTTATAAAAAAAAAAAAAAAAAAAAAAAAAAAAATGTGTTTTTCTTGTTTTTCTATCAAGAAAACTTGGTCTTTTGTGATTTTGAATTTTAAATGTTTTATGCTCAAGACAATGCAAGCCGATATTGATAAAGACTTAAAGTTTAGTATGGTCCTTATGTTAGATCTAGTTCATGAGATTTTTCAACTCAATTATCTTTGCACCATGAGCCATGTTAGCATAACTTGAAGTTGATGAGTGAGATATGCACTAGAAAACCTTAGAATAATAGTAGAGACTTAACCCTGAAAGTTTTGAACCTTTCTATTTTTCTGAGGGTTATACATAAACTCTGATTTTTCTTGATTCCGTATTAACTCGTTGATGATCTCATTATTCTCATTTTTCTGATCAATTGCTTCGGGAATGACATCAAAATTGAATTATTACACTAGAACTTCTTGACTTATTCAATTGAGATGTCATAAAACTGACCTGAACTTAGGAAATGATCTAGGCATTTTTTTTTTTAGACCATTAACTAGCCTTTTAACTTACCCATAACATTAACCTTTTTGTAGCCTTTTGAGCCTTAGAATAACTTTTATTTTGTTAACCCATTAACCTTGACCCAATTTTCTCTGGGAATGTATACGGATGAATATACTTGGTGTAAAAAGGGCATGAAAGAGCAAAATATGAAATATTTCATAAATCCTCTAAGAAAGAAAGAAAGAAAAAGAAAAAGAAAGAAAAAAGAAAGAAAGTTGAAGAAAAGAAAAATAGCTATAAAAAATGATTATGAAGATTCTTCAATGAGGATAAAGATGTGAGAATGAAGAAAAAAATTGATGATGCGCAACATTGGTTTATTCTTGATAGCCCTAATTGTTCGTTGAGTGGGTGTATACATTCCTAGAAACTTTTCTTAGAATCATTTGACATTCCTTATTAACCATTACCCAAACCCCGTTACAACCCAACAAAGTCCTAGTTGATCTTAGGTAAAGGTTGGTTCCGTAGATGTGGAGATTTAATAACCAAGACCTATGGTGTTTGATTCAACATTTCCAAAAGCAATTGATATTCCTGTCCATGAGATCATGTTCATTCCATTCTTGAAAAGTCCGTTCTTCATAATACTATATGTGAGATGATTGTTTTCCATTATTTACTCTTTCCTCACATATAAATTGAGTGAATTACCAAATCTCTGAGTGCTTTATTGTGAGTGACATTAGAGATTTGAAGTCAAAACAAACTTTCTATAGGAGATTTAGTCATTGTTTTACTCTGAAGTAAAAAGTTATGTTGATAGTGCTATCCACACACACACATTGAGTTGAGAATGATTGTGAGTTTTTTTCTAACTTTTGGAAAATATTAAAATTTTTGAAAAATTGTTGGTTCCTTGCATTTCTTGAAGTTTTAAAATAAGCTTTTTATGACCAAGTTTTGTTGAGTCAGTAATGTTTGTGGGTAACATTTCTGGAAACCCTCACGAGACTATAACTCGTCCACTAGAGGTAATCTAGCGGTTTAAAGCCTTGTTGCACGTTAAGGTAAGTGCAACCGTGATTCCTACGAAAGTGAGTTAGGATTTTATTCTTTATTTTGTTTTGCTCGAGGACTAGCAAAATATAGGTTTGGGGGTATTTGATATACACGTAATTATTACAAAATATATCCCTTAATTTATATATGTTAGTGTTTCAATTAATATATTTTATTGTAATTATTTCATTTTTATGTCTCTTTAGGAATCGGCGCGCATGAACGATAAAACTGCATAAAGACGACAATTTGATATGGTGGTACAAAAGAATGGTTCACTAGGGAAACCTAAGCTCAAGCCCAAGTCCATGAAATAGAAACCCTAGCCCTAAGCCCAACACTAGGAAAACCTAAGCCCAAGCCCATTACAATCCAAAGCCCAATAGGGAAACCTAATTAGGTTTTCTCTCATTTTTGTATAAAAGGGAGGGGTATCGACCACATCAAAGGAATCTCTCTTCTCGGCTCTTTTGCAATCTCTCACCCAGCCGCCATTCATTCTCCATCCAGGCAGAGACACAGACCCCTGTGTCTCTCGCCACTAACCACCAACTAACCACCATCTAACCACCACCTTACCACCATCTAACCACCATCGCCGCTCCCTGTTTTTATTCCTCTCCACCATCTAACTCCCTGTTTCTCTGTTTTTTGTCTTCCCTCCATCTCTCCACTGTCCAAACTGTCACCTTGCCACCACCACCGCCGCCGAACAGCACCATAACAAGTCACGAACCACCGCCTCCACCAAGAGCTCGCAATCGCGCAGACAGAATCGCGAAAAACAGGGAGTTTCTTCCCTGTTTCTCGCTATTTCATTTACTGTTTTATTTGGTTTTTCTTCCCTTCGTTCTTCTTTGCAGGTTTTAGGATCACGTGAAGGAGAAAGGAAGCCGCGAGGGAGCGAAGAACCGCCGGACTGAGTCGCGGCAGAGTCGCGAAACAGGGAGTTTTCCTCCCTGTTTTCTCGATTTGTTCTTGCTATTTTTCGATATTTTTCTTCACTTTGCTCATCCTTGCAGGTATTAGCACCGCGAGGGAGTCGAGGGAAGCCGCGACTAGCGACGGAAAGCCGCAAGATCGGCCGCGACAGCGAGTCGAAAACAGGGAGTTCGCTCCCTGTTTCTCTGTCTGATTTTGTTATTTTTCGGTGTTTTCTTCACCCTTTTTCATCCTTTGCAGGTCTAGCGTCACGAGGGAGGCCGAGAGGAGCGAAACCGAGCTGCGAGGAGCGAGAACCAGGCCGCAACAGCGACGGTTCTCGCTGGAGAAGATGATCGGCACTGTAGCGGCGGGAATTTGAATTTATTTCTGATTCTGGCTATTTCCACCGCCAGAATCACTCTGTACCACCACAGAGTGGTTTTGAGCCCTTTTGTCTCGGGATTCGTGCACACTCAACCACTGATCTGCTGTTCGACACCATTCTTGTGACAAACCAATTGGGCTGTAAAAATTACTTTAAATTTAGTTTACTGAATGATTTGCTTTATTGTTAAATAACAATTTATTTCTGAATTTTAATTAAATGCTTTCACCTTTCATGTTCAATTAAAAATTGATATGTTTGGTAGTTAGATTTACCTTTAATTAATATTCAAAGCATATGCTAAAACGTTTTAAACTTGAACTTTGATTAAGTGTGCCCTAAAAAGACACTTAATGCTTGGTGAAAGTTCAATTGTGCTTGAAATACTTTGTTAAGGTTTAAAAGAACATGATATAATTTAAATTGGATTTTCACGATCATATTTTCGGTGTAAGCAAGGGATTCTCATCCCTAAGCTTCTCGTATTTAAATTCAGTAAGTTAGATTTAATAATTTTGCTAACTCATTGGTGAGTCCAAGCCCACCAAACCCATCTCATTTCATCTATCTTTTATTTTTCTTATCTTTAATTTATTTTTAGTTTAGTTTTAAAAATGCTGTAACCCCCTTTCCTATAAATTAGTTTAGATAATTTCTTAAATATCAATTGCATTCACCTTCTTCGTGGGATCGACCCGTACTTGCCGTTGTCTACCAGTTAGACACCGTGCACTTGCGGTATTACAAGTTGGTTTAATTAACCTATTAATTTGGGTTAGTTAAATCTGCATCAGTGGGTACCATAATAATGACAAATTCAACATATTTGACTCAACAAACAAGTTTGGTTGTGCTTTACAAAGAAGTAAAACTCGTTTATACATTGTAAGCTCAATTGTAGCCCATTTTGGGTGCAATACGAGAATACAAGGACTTGAGTGACCAAATGGACTCCGTTTGACTCTTAACGACACGTGGGTACCATAATAATGATAAATGCAACAATTTTTACTCAACAAACAAGTTTGGTTTTGCTTAATGAAGAATGAAAACTCATTTGTACGTTGTAGGCTCAATTGGAAGCCAATTTGGGTGCAATCCGAGAATATAAGGATTTGAGTCACCAAATGGACTCTGTTTGACTTTTAATCTCCCTAGGGTACCGTAATAATGAAAATTGCTACATTTTTTAATCAACAAACAAGTTTGGTTGTTCTTTACGAAGAAGGAAAAATGCTTTTATACGTTATAGGCTCAATTGGAGGCCAATTTAAGTGCAATCCGAGAATACAAGAAGTTGAGTGACCAATTGGACTCCGTTTGACTTATAACCTCGTGGGTACATTAATAATGAAAAATGCAACATGGTTGACTCAACAAACAAATTTGGTTATGCTTAACGAAAAAGGAAAACTCGTTTGTATGTTGTAGGCTCAATTGGAGGCCAATTTGGGTGCAATCAGAAAATAAAAGAAATTGAGTGACCAAATGGACTTCGTATGACTTGTAACCTTGTGAAAATGTTAATAATAACAATTGCAACATGTTTGACTCAACAAACAAGTTTGGTTTTGCTTAATGAAGAAGGAAAACTCGTTTGTACGTTGTAGGATCAATTGGAGGCCAATTTGGGTGCAATCCGATAATACAATGATTTGAGTCACAAATGGACTTTGTTTGAATTCTAACCTCGCTCGGGTACCATAATAATGACAAATTCAACATATTTGACTCAACAAACAAGTTTGGTTGTGCTTTACAAAGAAGTAAAACTCGTTTGTACATTGTAAGCTCAATTGTAGCCCATTTTGGGTGCAATACGAGAATACAAGGATTTGAGTGACCAAATGGACTCCGTTTGACTCTTAACGACACGTGGGTACCATAATAATGATAAATGCAACAATTTTTACTCAACAAACAAGTTTGGTTTTGCTTAATGAAGAATGAAAACTCGTTTGTACGTTGTAGGCTCAATTGGAAGCCAATTTGGGTGCAATCCGAGAATATAAGGATTTGAGTCACCAAATGGACTCTGTTTGACTTTTAATCTCCCTAGGGTACCGTAATAATGAAAATTGCTACATTTTTTAATCAACAAACAAGTTCGGTTGTTCTTTACGAAGAAGGAAAAAACACTTTTATACGTTATAGGCTCAATTGGAGGCCAATTTGAGTGCAATCCGAGAATACAAGAAGTTGAGTGACTAATTGGACTCCGTTTGACTTATAACCTCATGGGTACGTTAATAATGAAAAATGCAACATGGTTGACTCAACAAACAAATTTGGTTATGCTTAACGAAAAAGGAAAACTCGTTTGTATGTTGAAGGTTCAATTGGAGGCCAATTTGGGTGCAATCAGAAAATAAAAGAAATTGAGTGACCATATGGACTTCGTATGACTTCTAACCTTGTGGAAATGTTAATAATAACAATTGCAACATGTTTGACTCAACAAACAAGTTTGGTTTTGCTTTACGAAGAATGAAAACCTGTTTGTACGTTGTATGGTCAATTGGAAGCTAATTTGGATGCAATCCTAGAATACAAGGATTTGAGAAACCAAAATGACTCCGTTGAATCTTACCGCACATGGGTACAATAATAATGACAAATGAAACATGTTTGATGAAAAACACAAGTTTGGTTTGCTATACGAAGAATGAAAACTCGTTTGTACGTTGTAGGTTCAATTTGATTCCAATTTCGGTGCAATCCGAGAAAACAAGGATTTGAGTGACCAAATGGACTCTGTTTGACTTCTTTCCCCATGTGGGTAACATAATAATGACAAATGCAATATTTTTGTCTCAACGAACATGTTTGGTTGTGCTTCACAAAGATGGAAAACTCGTTTATATGTTGTAGGGCACAATTGGAAGCTAATTTGGGTGTATTCCGAGAATACAATGAATTTTTAGTGACCAAATGGATTTCCTTTGACATCTAACCTCATGTGGGTACCATCATAATGACAAGTGCAACAGTTTTGCATCAACAAACAAGTTTGGTTTTGCTTAATGAAGAAGAAAACTCGTTTGTACGTTGTTGGATCAATTGGAGGCCAATTTGGGTGCAATCCGAGAATACAAGGATTTGAGTCACCAAATGGACTTTGTTTGAATTCTAACCTCGCGTGGGTACCATAATAATGAAAAATTCAACATATTTGACTCAACAAACAAGTTTGGTTGTGCTTTACAAAGAAGTAAAACTCGTTTGTACATTGTAAGCTCAATTGTAGCCCATTTTGGGTGCAATACGAGAATACAAGGATTTGAGTGACCAAATGGACTCCGTTTGACTCTTAACGACACGTGGGTACCATAATAATGATAAATGCAACAATTTTTACTCAACAAACAAGTTTGGTTTTGCTTAATGAAGAATGAAAACTCATTTGTACGTTGTAGGCTCAATTGGAAGCCAATTTGGGTGCAATCCGAGAATATAAGGATTTGAGTCACCAAATGGACTCTGTTTGACTTTTAATCTCCCTAGGGTACCGTAATAATGAAAATTGCTACATTTTTTAATCAACAAACAAGTTTGGTTTTTCTTTACGAAGAAGGAAAAATGCTTTTATACGTTATAGGCTCAATTGGAAGCCAATTTAAGTTCAATCCGAGAATACAAGAAGTTGAGTGACCAATTGGACTCCGTTTGACTTATAACCTCGTGGGTACATTAATAATGAAAAATGAAACATGGTTGACTCAACAAACAAATTTGGTTATGCTTAACGAAAAAGGAAAACTCGTTTGTATGTTGTAGGCTCAATTGGAGGCCAATTTGGGTGCAATCAGAAAATAAAAGAAATTGAGTGACCAAATGGACTTCGTATGACTTCTAACCTTGTGAAAATGTTAATAATAACAATTGCAACATGTTTGACTCAATAAACAAGTTTGGTTTTGCTTATTTAAGAAGGAAAACTCGTTTCTACGTTGTAGGATCAATTGGAGGCCAATTTGGGTGCAATCCGAGAATACAATAATTTGAGTCACCAAATGGACTTTGTTTGAATTCTAACCTCGCTCAGGTACCATAATAATGAAAATTCAACATATTTGACTCAACAAACAAGTTTGGTTGTGCTTTACAAAGAAGTAAAACTCGTTTGTACATTGTAAGCTCAATTGTAGCCCATTTTGGGTGCAATACGAGAATACAAGAATTTGAGTGACCAAATGGACTCCGTTTGACTCTTAACGACACGTGGGTACCATAATAATGATAAATGCAACAATTTTTACTCAACAAACAAGTTTGGTTTTGCTTAATGAAGAATGAAAACTCATTTGTACGTTGTAGGCTCAATTGGAAGCCAATTTGGGTGCAATCCGAGAATATAAGGATTTGAGTCACCAAATGGACTCTGTTTGACTTTTAATCTCCCTAGGGTACCGTAATAATGAAAATTGCTACATTTTTTAATCAACAAACAAGTTTGGTTTTTCTTTACGAAGAAGGAAAAATGCTTTTATACGTTATAGGCTCAATTGGAGGCCAATTTAAGTGCAATCCGAGAATACAAGAAGTTGAGTGACCAATTGGACTCCGTTTGACTTATAACCTCGTGGGTACATTAATAATGAAAAATGCAACATGGTTGACTCAACAAACAAATTTGGTTATGCTTAACGAAAAAGGAAACTCGTTTGTATGTTGTAGGCTCAATTGGAGGCCAATTTGGGTGCAATCAGAAAATAAAAGAAATTGAGTGACCAAATGGACTTCGTATGACTTGTAACCTTGTGAAAATGTTAATAATAAAAATTGCAACATGTTTAACTCAACAAACAAGTTTGGTTTTGCTTAATGAAGAAGGAAAACTCGTTTGTACGTTGTAGGATCAATTGGAGGCCAATTTGGGTGCAATCCGAGAATACAATGATTTGAGTCACCAAATGGACTTTGTTTGAATTCTAACCTCGCTTGGGTACCATAATAATGACAAATTCAACATATTTGACTCAACAAACAAGTTTGGTTGTGCTTTACAAAGAAGTAAAACTCGTTTGTACATTGTAAGCTCAATTGTAGCCCATTTTGGGTGCAATACGAGAATACAAGGATTTGAGTGACCAAATGGACTCCGTTTGACTCTTAACGACATGTGGGTACCATAATAATGATAAATGCAACAATTTTTACTCAACAAACAAGTTTGGTTTTGCTTAATGAAGAATGAAAACTCGTTTGTACGTTGTAGGCTCAATTAGAAGCCAATTTGGGTGCAATCCGAGAATATAAGGATTTGAGTCACCAAATGGACTCTGTTTGACTTTTAATCTCCCTAGGGTACCGTAATAATGAAAATTGCTACATTTTTTAATCAACAAACAAGTTCGGTTGTTCTTTACGAAGAAGGAAAAAACACTTTTATACGTTATAGGCTCAATTGGAGGCCAATTTGAGTGCAATCCGAGAATACAAGAAGTTGAGTGACTAATTGGACTCCGTTTGACTTATAACCTCATGGGTACGTTAATAGTGAAAAATGCAACATGGTTGAATCAACAAACAAATTTGGTTATGCTTAACGAAAAAGGAAAACTCGTTTGTATGTTGAAGGTTCAATTGGAGGCCAATTTGGTTGCAATCAGAAAATAAAAGAAATTGAGTGACCATATGGACTTCGTATGACTTCTAACCTTGTGGAAATGTTAATAATAACAATTGCAACATTTTTGACTCAACAAACAAGTTTGGTTTTGCTTTACGAAGAATGAAAACCTGTTTGTACGTTGTATGGTCAATTGGAAGCTAATTTGGATGCAATCCTAGAATACAAGGATTTGAGAAACCAAAATGACTCCGTTGAATCTAACCGCACATGGGTACAATAATAATGACAAATGAAACATGTTTGATGAAAAACACAAGTTTGGTTTGCTATACGAAGAATGAAAACTCGTTTGTACGTTGTAGGTTCAATTTGATTCCAATTTCGGTGCAATCCGAGAATACAAGGATTTGAGTGACCAAATGGACTCCGTTTGACTTCTTTCCCCATGTGGGTAACATAATAATGACAAATGCAATATTTTTGTCTCAACGAACATGTTTGGTTGTGCTTCACGAAGATGGAAAACTCGTTTATATGTTGTAGGGCACAATTGGAAGCTAATTTGGGTGTATTCCGAGAATACAATGAATTTTTAGTGACCAAATGGATTTCCTTTGACATCTAACCTCATGTGGGTACCATCATAATGACAAATGCAACAGTTTTGCATCAACAAACAAGTTTGGTTTTGCTTAATGAAGAAGGAAAACTCGTTTGTACGTTGTTGGATCAATTGGAGGCCAATTTGGGTGCAATCCGAGAATACAAGGATTTGAGTCACCAAATGGACTTTGTTTGAATTCTAACCTCGCGTGGGTACCATAATAATGAAAAATTCAACATATTTGACTCAACAAACAAGTTTGGTTGTGCTTTACAAAGAAGTAAAACTCGTTTATACATTGTAAGCTCAATTGTAGCCCATTTTGGGTGCAATACGAGAATACAAGGATTTGAGTGACCAAATGGACTCCGTTTGACTCTTAACGACACGTGGGTACCATAATAATGATAAATGCAACAATTTTTACTCAACAAACAAGTTTGGTTTTGCTTAATGAAGAATGAAAACTCATTTGTACGTTGTAGGCTCAATTGGAAGCCAATTTGGGTGCAATCCGAGAATATAAGGATTTGAGTCACCAAATGGACTCTGTTTGACTTTTAATCTCCCTAGGGTACCGTAATAATGAAAATTGCTACATTTTTTAATCAACAAACAAGTTTGGTTTTTCTTTACGAAGAAGGAAAAATGCTTTTATACGTTATAGGCTCAATTGGAAGCCAATTTAAGTTCAATCCGAGAATACAAGAAGTTGAGTGACCAATTGGACTCCGTTTGACTTATAACCTCGTGGGTACATTAATAATGAAAAATGAAACATGGTTGACTCAACAAACAAATTTGGTTATGCTTAACGAAAAAGGAAAACTCGTTTGTATGTTGTAGGCTCAATTGGAGGCCAATTTGGGTGCAATCAGAAAATAAAAGAAATTGAGTGACCAAATGGACTTCGTATGACTTCTAACCTTGTGAAAATGTTAATAATAACAATTGCAACATGTTTGACTCAACAAACAAGTTTGGTTTTGCTTATTTAAGAAGGAAAACTCGTTTCTACGTTGTAGGATCAATTGGAGGCCAATTTGGGTGCAATCCGAGAATACAATAATTTGAGTCACCAAATGGACTTTGTTTGAATTCTAACCTCGCTCAGGTACCATAATAATGAAAATTCAACATATTTGACTCAACAAACAAGTTTGGTTGTGCTTTACAAAGAAGTAAAACTCGTTTGTACATTGTAAGCTCAATTGTAGCCCATTTTGGGTGCAATACGAAAATACAAGAATTTGAGTGACCAAATGGACTCCGTTTGACTCTTAACGACACGTGGGTACCATAATAATGATAAATGCAACAATTTTTACTCAACAAACAAGTTTGGTTTTGCTTAATGAAGAATGAAAACTCATTTGTACGTTGTAGGCTCAATTGGAAGCCAATTTGGGTGCAATCCGAGAATATAAGGATTTGAGTCACCAAATGGACTCTGTTTGACTTTTAATCTCCCTAGGGTACCGTAATAATGAAAATTGCTACATTTTTTAATCAACAAACAAGTTCGGTTGTTTTTTACGAAGAAGGAAAAAACACTTTTATACGTTAAAGGCTCAATTGGAGGCCAATTTGAGTGCAATCCGAGAATACAAGAAGTTGAGTGACTAATTGGACTCCGTTTGACATATAACCTCATGGGTACGTTAATAGTGAAAAATGCAACATGGTTGAATCAACAAACAAATTTGGTTATGCTTAACGAAAAAGGAAAACTCGTTTGTATGTTGAAGGTTCAATTATAGGCCAATTTGGTTGCAATCAGAAAATAAAAGAAATTGAGTGACCATATGGACTTCGTATGACTTCTAACCTTGTGGAAATGTTAATAATAACAATTGCAACATTTTTGACTCAACAAACAAGTTTGGTTTTGCTTTACGAAGAATGAAAACCTGTTTGTACGTTGTATGGTCAATTGGAAGCTAATTTGGATGCAATCCTAGAATACAAGGATTTGAGAAACCAAAATGACCCCGTTGAATCTAACCGCACATGGGTACAATAATAATGACAAATGAAACATGTTTGATGAAAAACACAAGTTTGGTTTGCTATACGAAGAATGAAAACTCGTTTGTACGTTGTAGGTTCAATTTGATTCCAATTTCGATGCAATCCGAGAATACAAGGATTTGAGTGACCAAATGGACTCCGTTTGACTTCTTTCCCCATGTGGGTAACATAATAATGACAAATGCAATATTTTTGTCTCAACGAACATGTTTGGTTGTGCTTCACGAAGATGGAAAACTCGTTTATATGTTGTAGGGCACATATGGAAGCTAATTTGGGTGTATTCCGAGAATACAATGAATTTTTAGTGACCAAATGGATTTCCTTTGACATCTAACCTCATGTGGGTACCATCATAATGACAAATGCAACAGTTTTGCATCAACAAACAAGTTTGGTTTTGCATAATGAAGAAGGAAAACTCGTTTGTACGTTGTTGGATCAATTGGAGGCCAATTTGGGTGCAATCCGAGAATACAAGGATTTGAGTCACCAAATGGACTTTGTTTGAATTCTAACCTCGCGTGGGTACCATAATAATGACAAATTCAACATATTTGACTCAACAAACAAGTTTGGTTGTGCTTTACAAAGAAGTAAAACTCGTTTATACATTGTAAGCTCAATTGTAGCCCATTTTGGGTGCAATACGAGAATACAAGGACTTGAGTGACCAAATGGACTCCGTTTGACTCTTAACGACACGTGGGTACCATAATAATGATAAATGCAACAATTTTTACTCAACAAACAAGTTTGGTTTTGCTTAATGAAGAATGAAAACTCATTTGTACGTTGTAGGCTCAATTGGAAGCCAATTTGGGTGCAATCCGAGAATATAAGGATTTGAGTCACCAAATGGACTCTGTTTGACTTTTAATCTCCCTAGGGTACCGTAATAATGAAAATTGCTACATTTTTTAATCAACAAACAAGTTTGGTTGTTCTTTACGAAGAAGGAAAAATGCTTTTATACGTTATAGGCTCAATTGGAGGCCAATTTAAGTGCAATCCGAGAATACAAGAAGTTGAGTGACCAATTGGACTCCGTTTGACTTATAACCTCGTGGGTACATTAATAATGAAAAATGCAACATGGTTGACTCAACAAACAAATTTGGTTATGCTTAACGAAAAAGGAAAACTCGTTTGTATGTTGTAGGCTCAATTGGAGGCCAATTTGGGTGCAATCAGAAAATAAAAGAAATTGAGTGACCAAATGGACTTCGTATGACTTGTAACCTTGTGAAAATGTTAATAATAACAATTGCAACATGTTTGACTCAACAAACAAGTTTGGTTTTGCTTAATGAAGAAGGAAAACTCGTTTGTACGTTGTAGGATCAATTGGAGGCCAATTTGGGTGCAATCCGATAATACAATGATTTGAGTCACCAAATGGACTTTGTTTGAATTCTAACCTCGCTCGGGTACCATAATAATGACAAATTCAACATATTTGACTCAACAAACAAGTTTGGTTGTGCTTTACAAAGAAGTAAAACTCGTTTGTACATTGTAAGCTCAATTGTAGCCCATTTTGGGTGCAATACGAGAATACAAGGATTTGAGTGACCAAATGGACTCCGTTTGACTCTTAACGACACGTGGGTACCATAATAATGATAAATGCAACAATTTTTAATCAACAAACAAGTTTGGTTTTGCTTAATGAAGAATGAAAACTCGTTTGTACGTTGTAGGCTCAATTGGAAGCCAATTTGGGTGCAATCCGAGAATATAAGGATTTGAGTCACCAAATGGACTCTGTTTGACTTTTAATCTCCCTAGGGTACCGTAATAATGAAAATTGCTACATTTTTTAATCAACAAACAAGTTCGGTTGTTTTTTACGAAGAAGGAAAAAACACTTTTATACGTTAAAGGCTCAATTGGAGGCCAATTTGAGTGCAATCCGAGAATACAAGAAGTTGAGTGACTAATTGGACTCCGTTTGACATATAACCTCATGGGTACGTTAATAGTGAAAAATGCAACATGGTTGAATCAACAAACAAATTTGGTTATGCTTAACGAAAAAGGAAAACTCGTTTGTATGTTGAAGGTTCAATTATAGGCCAATTTGGTTGCAATCAGAAAATAAAAGAAATTGAGTGACCATATGGACTTCGTATGACTTCTAACCTTGTGGAAATGTTAATAATAACAATTGCAACATTTTTGACTCAACAAACAAGTTTGGTTTTGCTTTACGAAGAATGAAAACCTGTTTGTACGTTGTATGGTCAATTGGAAGCTAATTTGGATGCAATCCTAGAATACAAGGATTTGAGAAACCAAAATGACTCCGTTGAATCTAACCGCACATGGGTACAATAATAATGACAAATGAAACATGTTTGATGAAAAACACAAGTTTGGTTTGCTATACGAAGAATGAAAACTCGTTTGTACGTTGTAGGTTC
Source organism: Berberis vulgaris (assembly GCA_963556465.1). Lineage (NCBI taxonomy): Eukaryota > Viridiplantae > Streptophyta > Magnoliopsida > Ranunculales > Berberidaceae > Berberis > Berberis vulgaris. Next base: position 30,514,685 of record OY747135.1, read on the forward strand.
AATTTGATTCCAATTTCGATGCAATCCGAGAATACAAGGATTTGAGTGACCAAATGGACTCCGTTTGACTTCTTTCCCCATGTGGGTAACATAATAATGACAAATGCAATATTTTTGTCTCAACGAACATGTTTGGTTGTGCTTCACGAAGATGGAAAACTCGTTTATATGTTGTAGGGCACATATGGAAGCTAATTTGGGTGTATTCCGAGAATACAATGAATTTTTAGTGACCAAATGGATTTCCTTTGACATCTAACCTCATGTGGGTACCATCATAATGACAAATGCAACAGTTTTGCATCAACAAACAAGTTTGGTTTTGCATAATGAAGAAGGAAAACTCGTTTGTACGTTGTTGGATCAATTGGAGGCCAATTTGGGTGCAATCCGAGAATACAAGGATTTGAGTCACCAAATGGACTTTGTTTGAATTCTAACCTCGCGTGGGTACCATAATAATGACAAATTCAACATATTTGACTCAACAAACAAGTTTGGTTGTGCTTTACAAAGAAGTAAAACTCGTTTATACATTGTAAGCTCAATTGTAGCCCATTTTGGGTGCAATACGAGAATACAAGGACTTGAGTGACCAAATGGACTCCGTTTGACTCTTAACGACACGTGGGTACCATAATAATGATAAATGCAACAATTTTTACTCAACAAACAAGTTTGGTTTTGCTTAATGAAGAATGAAAACTCATTTGTACGTTGTAGGCTCAATTGGAAGCCAATTTGGGTGCAATCCGAGAATATAAGGATTTGAGTCACCAAATGGACTCTGTTTGACTTTTAATCTCCCTAGGGTACCGTAATAATGAAAATTGCTACATTTTTTAATCAACAAACAAGTTTGGTTGTTCTTTACGAAGAAGGAAAAATGCTTTTATACGTTATAGGCTCAATTGGAGGCCAATTTAAGTGCAATCCGAGAATACAAGAAGTTGAGTGACCAATTGGACTCCGTTTGACTTATAACCTCGTGGGTACATTAATAATGAAAAATGCAACATGGTTGACTCAACAAACAAATTTGGTTATGCTTAACGAAAAAGGAAAACTCGTTTGTATGTTGTAGGCTCAATTGGAGGCCAATTTGGGTGCAATCAGAAAATAAAAGAAATTGAGTGACCAAATGGACTTCGTATGACTTGTAACCTTGTGAAAATGTTAATAATAACAATTGCAACATGTTTGACTCAACAAACAAGTTTGGTTTTGCTTAATGAAGAAGGAAAACTCGTTTGTACGTTGTAGGATCAATTGGAGGCCAATTTGGGTGCAATCCGATAATACAATGATTTGAGTCACCAAATGGACTTTGTTTGAATTCTAACCTCGCTCGGGTACCATAATAATGACAAATTCAACATATTTGACTCAACAAACAAGTTTGGTTGTGCTTTACAAAGAAGTAAAACTCGTTTGTACATTGTAAGCTCAATTGTAGCCCATTTTGGGTGCAATACGAGAATACAAGGATTTGAGTGACCAAATGGACTCCGTTTGACTCTTAACGACACGTGGGTACCATAATAATGATAAATGCAACAATTTTTACTCAACAAACAAGTTTGGTTTTGCTTAATGAAGAATGAAAACTCGTTTGTACGTTGTAGGCTCAATTGGAAGCCAATTTGGGTGCAATCCGAGAATATAAGGATTTGAGTCACCAAATGGACTCTGTTTGACTTTTAATCTCCCTAGGGTACCGTAATAATGAAAATTGCTACATTTTTTAATCAACAAACAAGTTCGGTTGTTCTTTACGAAGAAGGAAAAAACACTTTTATACGTTATAGGCTCAATTGGAGGCCAATTTGAGTGCAATCCGAGAATACAAGAAGTTGAGTGACTAATTGGACTCCGTTTGACTTATAACCTCATGGGTACGTTAATAATGAAAAATGCAACATGGTTGACTCAACAAACAAATTTGGTTATGCTTAACGAAAAAGGAAAACTCGTTTGTATGTTGAAGGTTCAATTGGAGGCCAATTTGGGTGCAATCAGAAAATAAAAGAAATTGAGTGACCATATGGACTTCGTATGACTTCTAACCTTGTGGAAATGTTAATAATAACAATTGCAACATGTTTGACTCAACAAACAAGTTTGGTTTTGCTTTACGAAGAATGAAAACCTGTTTGTACGTTGTATGGTCAATTGGAAGCTAATTTGGATGCAATCCTAGAATACAAGGATTTGAGAAACCAAAATGACTCCGTTGAATCTTACCGCACATGGGTACAATAATAATGACAAATGAAACATGTTTGATGAAAAACACAAGTTTGGTTTGCTATACGAAGAATGAAAACTCGTTTGTACGTTGTAGGTTCAATTTGATTCCAATTTCGGTGCAATCCGAGAAAACAAGGATTTGAGTGACCAAATGGACTCTGTTTGACTTCTTTCCCCATGTGGGTAACATAATAATGACAAATGCAATATTTTTGTCTCAACGAACATGTTTGGTTGTGCTTCACGAAGATGGAAAACTCGTTTATATGTTGTAGGGCACAATTGGAAGCTAATTTGGGTGTATTCCGAGAATACAATGAATTTTTAGTGACCAAATGGATTTCCTTTGACATCTAACCTCATGTGGGTACCATCATAATGACAAGTGCAACAGTTTTGCATCAACAAACAAGTTTGGTTTTGCTTAATGAAGAAGAAAACTCGTTTGTACGTTGTTGGATCAATTGGAGGCCAATTTGGGTGCAATCCGAGAATACAAGGATTTGAGTCACCAAATGGACTTTGTTTGAATTCTAACCTCGCGTGGGTACCATAATAATGACAAATTCAACATATTTGACTCAACAAACAAGTTTGGTTGTGCTTTACAAAGAAGTAAAACTCGTTTGTACATTGTAAGCTCAATTGTAGCCCATTTTGGGTGCAATACGAGAATACAAGGATTTGAGTGACCAAATGGACTCCGTTTGACTCTTAACGACACGTGGGTACCATAATAATGATAAATGCAACAATTTTTACTCAACAAACAAGTTTGGTTTTGCTTAATGAAGAATGAAAACTCATTTGTACGTTGTAGGCTCAATTGGAAGCCAATTTGGGTGCAATCCGAGAATATAAGGATTTGAGTCACCAAATGGACTCTGTTTGACTTTTAATCTCCCTAGGGTACCGTAATAATGAAAATTGCTACATTTTTTAATCAACAAACAAGTTTGGTTTTTCTTTACGAAGAAGGAAAAATGCTTTTATACGTTATAGGCTCAATTGGAAGCCAATTTAAGTTCAATCCGAGAATACAAGAAGTTGAGTGACCAATTGGACTCCGTTTGACTTATAACCTCGTGGGTACATTAATAATGAAAAATAAAACATGGTTGACTCAACAAACAAATTTGGTTATGCTTAACGAAAAAGGAAAACTCGTTTGTATGTTGTAGGCTCAATTGGAGGCCAATTTGGGTGCAATCAGAAAATAAAAGAAATTGAGTGACCAAATGGACTTCGTATGACTTCTAACCTTGTGAAAATGTTAATAATAACAATTGCAACATGTTTGACTCAACAAACAAGTTTGGTTTTGCTTATTTAAGAAGGAAAACTCGTTTCTACGTTGTAGGATCAATTGGAGGCCAATTTGGGTGCAATCCGAGAATACAATAATTTGAGTCACCAAATGGACTTTGTTTGAATTCTAACCTCGCTCAGGTACCATAATAATGAAAAATTCAACATATTTGACTCAACAAACAAGTTTGGTTGTGCTTTACAAAGAAGTAAAACTCGTTTGTACATTGTAAGCTCAATTGTAGCCCATTTTGGGTGCAATACGAGAATACAAGAATTTGACTGACCAAATGGACTCCGTTTGACTCTTAACGACACGTGGGTACCATAATAATGATAAATGCAACAATTTTTACTCAACAAACAAGTTTGGTTTTGCTTAATGAAGAATGAAAACTCATTTGTACGTTGTAGGCTCAATTGGAAGCCAATTTGGGTGCAATCCGAGAATATAAGGATTTGAGTCACCAAATGGACTCTGTTTGACTTTTAATCTCCCTAGGGTACCGTAATAATGAAAATTGCTACATTTTTTAATCAACAAACAAGTTTGGTTTTTCTTTACGAAGAAGGAAAAATGCTTTTATACGTTATAGGCTCAATTGGAGGCCAATTTAAGTGCAATCCGAGAATACAAGAAGTTGAGTGACCAATTGGACTCCGTTTGACTTATAACCTCGTGGGTACATTAATAATGAAAAATTCAACATGGTTGACTCAACAAACAAATTTGGTTATGCTTAACGAAAAAGGAAACTCGTTTGTATGTTGTCGGCTCAATTGGAGGCCAATTTGGGTGCAATCAGAAAATAAAAGAAATTGAGTGACCAAATGGACTTCGTATGACTTGTAACCTTGTGAAAATGTTAATAATAAAAATTGCAACATGTTTAACTCAACAAACAAGTTTGGTTTTGCTTAATGAAGAAGGAAAACTCGTTTGTACGTTGTAGGATCAATTGGAGGCCAATTTGGGTGCAATCCGAGAATACAATGATTTGAGTCACCAAATGGACTTTGTTTGAATTCTAACCTCGCTTGGGTACCATAATAATGACAAATTCAACATATTTGACTCAACAAACAAGTTTGGTTGTGCTTTACAAAGAAGTAAAACTCGTTTGTACATTGTAAGCTCAATTGTAGCCCATTTTGGGTGCAATACGAGAATACAAGGATTTGAGTGACCAAATGGACTCCGTTTGACTCTTAACGACACGTGGGTACCATAATAATGATAAATGCAACAATTTTTACTCAACAAACAAGTTTGGTTTTGCTTAATGAAGAATGAAAACTCGTTTGTACGTTGTAGGCTCAATTGGAAGCCAATTTGGGTGCAATCCGAGAATATAAGGATTTGAGTCACCAAATGGACTCTGTTTGACTTTTAATCTCCCTAGGGTACCGTAATAATGAAAATTGCTACATTTTTTAATCAACAAACAAGTTCGGTTGTTCTTTACGAAGAAGGAAAAAACACTTTTATACGTTATAGGCTCAATTGGAGGCCAATTTGAGTGCAATCCGAGAATACAAGAAGTTGAGTGACTAATTGGACTCCGTTTGACTTATAACCTCATGGGTACGTTAATAGTGAAAAATGCAACATGGTTGAATCAACAAACAAATTTGGTTATGCTTAACGAAAAAGGAAAACTCGTTTGTATGTTGAAGGTTCAATTGGAGGCCAATTTGGTTGCAATCAGAAAATAAAAGAAATTGAGTGACCATATGGACTTCGTATGACTTCTAACCTTGTGGAAATGTTAATAATAACAATTGCAACATTTTTGACTCAACAAACAAGTTTGGTTTTGCTTTACGAAGAATGAAAACCTGTTTGTACGTTGTATGGTCAATTGGAAGCTAATTTGGATGCAATCCTAGAATACAAGGATTTGAGAAACCAAAATGACTCCGTTGAATCTAACCGCACATGGGTACAATAATAATGACAAATGAAACATGTTTGATGAAAAACACAAGTTTGGTTTGCTATACGAAGAATGAAAACTCGTTTGTACGTTGTAGGTTCAATTTGATTCCAATTTCGGTGCAATCCGAGAATACAAGGATTTGAGTGACCAAATGGACTCCGTTTGACTTCTTTCCCCATGTGGGTAACATAATAATGACAAATGCAATATTTTTGTCTCAACGAACATGTTTGGTTGTGCTTCACGAAGATGGAAAACTCGTTTATATGTTGTAGGGCACAATTGGAAGCTAATTTGGGTGTATTCCGAGAATACAATGAATTTTTAGTGACCAAATGGATTTCCTTTGACATCTAACCTCATGTGGGTACCATCATAATGAAAAATGCAACAGTTTTGCATCAACAAACAAGTTTGGTTTTGCTTAATGAAGAAAAAAATTCGTTTGTACGTTGTTGGATCAATTGGAGGCCAATTTGGGTGCAATCCGAGAATACAAGGATTTGAGTCACCAAATGGACTTTGTTTGAATTCTAACCTCGCTTGGGTACCATAATAATGACAAATTCAACATATTTGATTCAACAAACAAGTTTGGTTGTGCTTTACAAAGAAGTAAAACTCGTTTGTACATTGTAAGCTCAATTGTAGCCCATTTTGCGTGCAATAAGAGAATACAATGACTTGAGTGACCAAATGGACTCCGTTTGACTCTTAACGACACGTGGGTACCATAATAATGATAAATGCAACAATTTTTACTCAACAAACAAGTTTGGTTTTGCTTAATGAAGAATGAAAACTCATTTGTACGTTGTAGGCTCAATTGGAAGCCAATTTGGGTGCAATCCGAGAATATAAGGATTTGAGTCACCAAATGGACTCTGTTTGACTTTTAATCTCCCTAGGGTACCGTAATAATGAAAATTGCTACATTTTTTAATCAACAAACAAGTTTGGTTGTTCTTTACGAAGAAGGAAAAATGCTTTTATACGTTATAGGCTCAATTGGAGGCCAATTTAAGTGCAATCCGAGAATACAAGAAGTTGAGTGACCAATTGGACTCCGTTTGACTTATAACCTCGTGGGTACATTAATAATGAAAAATTCAACATGGTTGACTCAACAAACAAATTTGGTTATGCTTAAGGAAAAAGGAAAACTCGTTTGTATGTTGTAGGCTCAATTGGAGGCCAATTTGGGTGCAATCAGAAAATAAAAGAAATTGAGTGACCAAATGGACTTCGTATGACTTGTAACCTTGTGAAAATGTTAATAATAACAATTGAAACATGTTTGACTCAACAAACAAGTTTGGTTTTGCTTAATGAAGAAGGAAAACTCGTTTGTACGTTGTAGGATCAATTGGAGGCCAATTTGGGTGCAATCCGAGAATACAATGATTTGAGTCACCAAATGGACTTTGTTTGAATTCTAACCTCGCTCGGGTACCATAATAATGACAAATTCAACATATTTCACTCAACAAACAAGTTTGGTTGTGCTTTACAAAGAAGTAAAACTCGTTTGTACATTGTAAGCTCAATTGTAGCCCATTTTGGGTGCAATACGAGAATACAAGGATTTGAATGACCAAATGGACTCCGTTTGACTCTTAACGACACGTGGGTACCATAATAATGATAAATGCAACAATTTTTACTCAACAAACAAGTTTGGTTTTGCTTAATGAAGAATGAAAACTCGTTTGTACGTTGTAGGCTCAATTGGAAGCCAATTTGGGTGCAATCCGAGAATATAAGGATTTGAGTCACCAAATGGACTCTGTTTGACTTTTAATCTCCCTAGGGTACCGTAATAATGAAAATTGCTACATTTTTTAATCAACAAACAAGTTCGGTTGTTTTTTACGAAGAAGGAAAAAACACTTTTATACGTTATAGGCTCAATTGGAGGCCAATTTGAGTGCAATCCGAGAATACAAGAAGTTGAGTGACTAATTGGACTCCGTTTGACTTATAACCTCATGGGTACGTTAATAATGAAAAATGCAACATGGTTGACTCAACAAACAAATTTGGTTATGCTTAACGAAAAAGGAAAACTCGTTTGTATGTTGAAGGTTCAATTGGAGGCCAATTTGGGTGCAATCAGAAAATAAAAGAAATTGAGTGGCCATATGGACTTCGTATGACTTCTAACCTTGTGGAAATGTTAATAATAACAATTGCAACATGTTTGACTCAACAAACAAGTTTGGTTTTGCTTTACGAAGAATGAAAACCTGTTTGTACGTTGTATGGTCAATTGGAAGCTAATTTGGATGCAATCCTAGAATACAAGGATTTGAGAAACCAAAATGACTCCGTTGAATCTAACCGCACATGGGTACAATAATAATGACAAATGAAACATGTTTGATGAAAAACACAAGTTTGGTTTGCTATACGAAGAATGAAAACTCGTTTGTACGTTGTAGGTTCAATTTGATTCCAATTTCGGTGCAATCCGAGAATACAAGGATTTGAGTGACCAAATGGACTCCGTTTGACTTCTTTCCCCATGTGGGTAACATAATAATGACAAATGCAATATTTTTGTCTCAACGAACATGTTTGGTTGTGCTTCACGAAGATGGAAAACTCGTTTATATGTTGTAGGGCACAATTGGAAGCTAATTTGGGTGTATTCCGAGAATACAATGAATTTTTAGTGACCAAATGGATTTCCTTTGACATCTAACCTCATGTGGGTACCATCATAATGACAAATGCAACAGTTTTGCATCAACAAACAAGTTTGGTTTTGCTTAATGAAGAAGAAAACTCGTTTGTACGTTGTTGGATCAATTGGAGGCCAATTTGGGTGCAATCCGAGAATACAAGGATTTGAGTCACCAAATGGACTTTGTTTGAATTCTAACCTCGCGTGGGTACCATAATAATGACAAATTCAAAATATTTGACTCAACATACAAGTTTGGTTGTGCTTTACAAAGAAGTAAAACTCGTTTGTACATTGTAAGCTCAATTGTAGCCCATTTTGGGTGCAATACGAGAATACAAGGATTTGAGTGACCAAATGGACTCCGTTTGACTCTTAACGACACGTGGGTACCATAATAATGATAAATGCAACAATTTTTACTCAACAAACAAGTTTGGTTTTGCTTAATGAAGAATGAAAACTTATTTTTGTACGTTGTAGGCTCAATTGGAAGCCAATTTGGGTGCAATCCGAGAATATAAGGATTTGAGTCACCAAATGGACTCTGTTTGACTTTTAATCTCCCTAGGGTATCGTAATAATGAAAATTGCTACATTTTTTAATCAACAAACAAGTTGGGTTGTTCTTTACGAAGAAGGAAAAATGCTTTTATACGTTATAGGCTCAATTGGAGGCCAATTTAAGTGCAATCCGAGAATACAAGAAGTTGAGTGACCAATTGGACTCCGTTTGACTTATAACCTCGTGGGTACATTAATAATGAAAAATGCAACATGGTTGACTCAACAAACAAATTTGGTTATGCTTAACGAAAAAGGAAAACTCGTTTGTATGTTGTAGGTTCAATTGGAGGCAAATTTGGGTGCAATCAGAAAATAAAAGAAATTGAGTGACCAAATAGACTTCGTATGACTTGTAACCTTGTGAAAATGTTAATAATAACAATTGCAACATGTTTGACTCAACAAACAAGTTTGGTTTTTCTTAATGAAGAAGGAAAACTCGTTTGTACGTTGTAGGATCAATTGGAGGCCAATTTGGGTGCAATCCGAGAATACAATGATTTGAGTCACCAAATGGACTTTGTTTGAATTCTAACCTCGCTCGGGTACCATAATAATGACAAATTCAACATATTTGACTCAACAAACAAGTTTGGTTGTGCTTTACAAAGAAGTAAAACTCGTTTGTACATTGTAAGCTCAATTGTAGCCCATTTTGGGTGCAATACGAGAATACAAGGATTTGAATGACCAAATGGACTCCGTTTGACTCTTAACGACACGTGGGTACCATAATAATGATAAATGCAACAATTTTTACTCAACAAACAAGTTTGGTTTTGCTTAATGAAGAATGAAAACTCGTTTGTACGTTGTAGGCTCAATTGGAAGCCAATTTGGGTGCAATCCGAGAATATAAGGATTTGAGTCACCAAATGGACTCTGTTTGACTTTTAATCTCCCTAGGGTACCGTAATAATGAAAATTGCTACATTTTTTAATCAACAAACAAGTTCGGTTGTTCTTTACGAAGAAGGAAAAAACACTTTTATACGTTATAGGCTCAATTGGAGGCCAATTTGAGTGCAATCCGAGAATACAAGAAGTTGAGTGACTAATTGGACTCCGTTTGACTTATAACTTCATGGGTACGTTAATAATGAATAATGCAACATGGTTGACTCAACAAACAAATTTGGTTATGCTTAACGAAAAAGGAAAACTCGTTTGTATGTTGAAGGTTCAATTGGAGGCCAATTTGGGTGCAATAAGAAAATAAAAGAAATTGAGTGACCATATGGACTTCGTATGACTTCTAACCTTGTGGAAATGTTAATAATAACAATTGCAACATGTTTGACTCAACAAACAAGTTTGGTTTTTCTTTACGAAGAATGAAAACCTGTTTGTACGTTGTATGGTCAATTGGAAGCTAATTTGGATGCAATCCTAGAATACAAGGATTTGAGAAACCAAAATGACTCCGTTGAATCTAACCGCACATGGGTACAATAATACTGACAAATGAAACATGTTTGATGAAAAACACAAGTTTGGTTTGCTATACGAAGAATGAAAACTCGTTTGTACGTTGTAGGTTCAATTTGATTCCAATTTCGGTGCAATTCGAGAATACAAGGATTTGAGTGACCAAATGGACTCCGTTTGACTTCTTTCCCCATGTGGGTAACATAATAATGACAAATGCAATATTTTTGTCTCAACGAACATGTTTGGTTGTGCTTCACGAAGATGGAAAACTCGTTTATATGTTGTAGGGCACAATTGGAAGCTAATTTGGGTGTATTCCGAGAATACAATGAATTTTTAGTGACCAAATGGATTTCCTTTGACATCTAACCTCATGTGGGTACCATCATAATGAAAAATGCAACAGTTTTGCATCAACAAACAAGTTTGGTTTTGCTTAATGAAGAAGAAAACTCGTTTGTACGTTGTTCGATCAATTGGAGGCCAATTTGGGTGCAATCCGAGAATACAAGGATTTGAGTCACCAAATGGACTTTGTTTGAATTCTAACCTCGCGTGGGTACCATAATAATGACAAATTCAACATATTTGACTCAACAAACAAGTTTGGTTGTGCTTTACAAAGAAGTAAAACTCGTTTATACATTGTAAGCTCAATTGTAGCCCATTTGGGATGCAATACGAGAATACAAGGACTTGAGTGACCAAATGGACTCCGTTTGACTCTTAACGACACGTGGATACCATAATAATGATAAATGCAACAATTTTTACTCAACAAACAAGTTTGGTTTTGCTTAATGAAGAATGAAAACTCATTTGTACGTTGTAGGCTCAATTGGAAGCCAATTTGGGTGCAATCCGAGAATATAAGGATTTGAGTCACCAAATGGACTCTGTTTGACTTTTAATCTCCCTAGGGTACCGTAATAATGAAAATTGCTACATTTTTTAATCAACAAACAAGTTTGGTTGTTCTTTACGAAGAAGGAAAAATGCTTTTATACGTTATAGGCTCAATTGGAGGCCAATTTAAGTGCAATCCGAGAATACAAGAAGTTGAGTGACCAATTGGACTCCATTTGACTTATAACCTCGTGGGTACATTAATAATGAAAAATGCAACATGGTTGACTCAACAAACAAATTTGGTTATGCTTAACGAAAAAGGAAAACTCGTTTGTATGTTGTAGCTTCAATTGGAGGCCAATTTGGGTGCAATCAGAAAATAAAAGAAATTGAGTGACCAAATGGACTTCGTATGACTTGTAACCTTGTGAAAATGTTAATAATAACAATTGCAACATGTTTGACTCAACAAACAAGTTTGGTTTTGCTTAATGAAGAAGGAAAACTCGTTTGTACGTTGTAGGATCAATTGGAGGCCAATTTGGGTGCAATCCGATAATACAATGATTTGAGTCACCAAATGGACTTTGTTTGAATTCTAACCTCGCTCGGGTACCATAATAATGACAAATTCAACATATTTGACTCAACAAACAAGTTTGGTTGTGCTTTACAAAGAAGTAAAACTCGTTTGTACATTGTAAGCTCAATTGTAGCCCATTTTGGGTGCAATACGAGAATACAAGGATTTGAGTGACCAAATGGACTCCGTTTGACTCTTAACGACACGTGGGTACCATAATAATGATAAATGCAACAATTTTTACTCAACAAACAAGTTTGGTTTTGCTTAATGAAGAATGAAAACTCGTTTGTACGTTGTAGGCTCAATTGGAAGCCAATTTGGGTGCAATCCGAGAATATAAGGATTTGAGTCACCAAATGGACTCTGTTTGACTTTTAATCTCCCTAGGGTACCGTAATAATGAAAATTGCTACATTTTTTAATCAACAAACAAGTTCGGTTGTTCTTTACGAAGAAGGAAAAAACACTTTTATACGTTATAGGCTCAATTGGAGGCCAATTTGAGTACAATCCGAGAATACAAGAAGTTGAGTGACTAATTGGACTCCGTTTGACTTATAACCTCATGGGTACGTTAATAATGAAAAATGCAACATGGTTGACTCAACAAACAAATTTGGTTATGCTTAACGAAAAAGGAAAACTCGTTTGTATGTTGAAGGTTCAATTGGAGGCCAATTTGGGTGCAATCAGAAAATAAAAGAAATTGAGTGACCATATGGACTTCGTATGACTTCTAACCTTGTGGAAATGTTAATAATAACAATTGCAACATGTTTGACTCAACAAACAAGTTTGGTTTTGCTTTACGAAGAATGAAAACCTGTTTGTACGTTGTATGGTCAATTGGAAGCTAATTTGGATGCAATCCTAGAATACAAGGATTTGAGAAACCAAAATGACTCCGTTGAATCTTACCGCACATGGGTACAATAATAATGACAAATGAAACATGTTTGATGAAAAACACAAGTTTGGTTTGCTATACGAAGAATGAAAACTCGTTTGTACGTTGTAGGTTCAATTTGATTCCAATTTCGGTGCAATCCGAGAAAACAAGGATTTGAGTGACCAAATGGACTCTGTTTGACTTCTTTCCCCATGTGGGTAACATAATAATGACAAATGCAATATTTTTGTCTCAACGAACATGTTTGGTTGTGCTTCACGAAGATGGAAAACTCGTTTATATGTTGTAGGGCACAATTGGAAGCTAATTTGGGTGTATTCCGAGAATACAATGAATTTTTAGTGACCAAATGGATTTCCTTTGACATCTAACCTCATGTGGGTACCATCATAATGACAAGTGCAACAGTTTTGCATCAACAAACAAGTTTGGTTTTGCTTAATGAAGAAGAAAACTCGTTTGTACGTTGTTGGATCAATTGGAGGCCAATTTGGGTGCAATCCGAGAATACAAGGATTTGAGTCACCAAATGGACTTTGTTTGAATTCTAACCTCGCGTGGGTACCATAATAATGACAAATTCAACATATTTGACTCAACAAACAAGTTTGGTTGTGCTTTACAAAGAAGTAAAACTCGTTTGTACATTGTAAGCTCAATTGTAGCCCATTTTGGGTGCAATACGAGAATACAAGGATTTGAGTGACCAAATGGACTCCGTTTGACTCTTAACGACACGTGGGTACCATAATAATGATAAATGCAACAATTTTTACTCAACAAACAAGTTTGGTTTTGCTTAATGAAGAATGAAAACTCATTTGTACGTTGTAGGCTCAATTGGAAGCCAATTTGGGTGCAATCCGAGAATATAAGGATTTGAGTCACCAAATGGACTCTGTTTGACTTTTAATCTCCCTAGGGTACCGTAATAATGAAAATTGCTACATTTTTTAATCAACAAACAAGTTTGGTTTTTCTTTACGAAGAAGGAAAAATGCTTTTATACGTTATAGGCTCAATTGGAAGCCAATTTAAGTTCAATCCGAGAATACAAGAAGTTGAGTGACCAATTGGACTCCGTTTGACTTATAACCTCGTGGGTACATTAATAATGAAAAATGCAACATGGTTGACTCAACAAACAAATTTGGTTATGCTTAACGAAAAAGGAAAACTCGTTTGTATGTTGTAGGCTCAATTGGAGGCCAATTTGGGTGCAATCAGAAAATAAAAGAAATTGAGTGACCAAATGGACTTCGTATGACTTCTAACCTTGTGAAAATGTTAATAATAACAATTGCAACATGTTTGACTCAACAAACAAGTTTGGTTTTGCTTATTTAAGAAGGAAAACTCGTTTCTACGTTGTAGGATCAATTGGAGGCCAATTTGGGTGCAATCCGAGAATACAATAATTTGAGTCACCAAATGGACTTTGTTTGAATTCTAACCTCGCTCAGGTACCATAATAATGAAAAATTCAACATATTTGACTCAACAAACAAGTTTGGTTGTGCTTTACAAAGAAGTAAAACTCGTTTGTACATTGTAAGCTCAATTGTAGCCCATTTTGGGTGCAATACGAGAATACAAGAATTTGAGTGACCAAATGGACTCCGTTTGACTCTTAACGACACGTGGGTACCATAATAATGATAAATGCAACAATTTTTACTCAACAAACAAGTTTGGTTTTGCTTAATGAAGAATGAAAACTCATTTGTACGTTGTAGGCTCAATTGGAAGCCAATTTGGGTGCAATCCGAGAATATAAGGATTTGAGTCACCAAATGGACTCTGTTTGACTTTTAATCTCCCTAGGGTACCGTAATAATGAAAATTGCTACATTTTTTAATCAACAAACATGTTTGGTCGTTCTTTACGAAGAAGGAAAAATGCTTTTATACGTTATAGGCTCAATTGGAGGCCAATTTAAGTGCAATCCGAGAATACAAGAAGTTGAGTGACCAATTGGACTCCGTTTGACTTATAACCTCGTGGGTACATTAATAATGAAAAATGCAACATGGTTGACTCAACAAACAAATTTGGTTATGCTTAACGAAAAAGGAAAACTCGTTTGTATGTTGTAGGCTCAATTGGAGGCCAATTTGGGTGCAATCAGAAAATAAAAGAAATTGAGTGACCAAATGGACTTCGTATGACTTGTAACCTTGTGAAAATGTTAATAATAACAATTGCAACATGTTTGACTCAACAAACAAGTTTGGTTTTGCTTAATGAAGAAGGAAAACTCGTTTGTACGTTGTAGGATCAATTGGAGGCTCTAAACGAACTGCTTCAAGCAGGAGGATCAATTGGGGCTCAAAACGACCTGGTTCAAGCTCAAAACGACCTGGTTCAAGCTCATAACGAACTGGTTTCCTCTCAAAACGAACTGGTTCAAAATGCAGCCAAGAACAGGGACGTAGATCTGATTCAATCAGCTCAACAAGCAGCAAAGAACAGGGACGAAAATCTGAATCAGTCTGCAGGTTATGCAGCTAACAAAGTTGATGCAGCTCCAAAAGGGATGAATTGGGCAGCTTTGTTTGCAAATCGCAATGGGCAAGGCTCCAAACAGCTACAATACATACCTCCCACCACAGTTGCAGGTAAGAGTGTTGTTCTAATCAAGAAATCAGACTATGCTAATAGGATGAAAGAATGTGAAAACTACCTGATAGGTAATTTTGTAGGGAAAAGATTAGCATATGGTTTTGTGAAGGAAAGATTGAACAAACTATGGGCTCTTAAAAGCAATTTTGAAATGTCAATATATGGAGAAAGAGCCTTTGTGTTTCAGTTTCACAGTGAAGAAGACAGATTGAAGGTTATGGAGATTGGTCCAATCCACATTGCAAGCAGGATCTTCATCATCCGCCCATGGCGACCGTATGTTGAGGAAAGCATTGAAGTGATCAATTCGGTGCCAATATGGGTTAACTTGAGAGGAGTTCCATTGTTTCTATGGAATCCAGAAGGTCTTCAAGCAATAGCTAGCGCTCTTGGACAGCCACTGATGCTGGATAAGCCAACAGAGACTAGAAGTCGTCTTGCATACGCGCGGGTTTGCGTAGAGATGGATGCTACTAACTCATTTTCAGATTCAATAACCATTAACATTGATGATGGAAAATCTATTAATGTGCAAGTAGAATACTCATGGAAACCAGGAAAATGTAGCAATTGTTTGGGGTTTGGACATACTTCCACCAGCTGTCCAATAAACAGTACAACAAGACAGAAAGTAACCAAAGTCTGGCGTCCTTCTGCAACAGGAAGACAGCAACAACCTAACAATGTACCGAGCAGAAAGGGGGAGGAGGGCTGGATGATAGCTGGAGGAAAACACTCCTTTAAGTCCAAACAATCTCAAGGAACTCCTGCTAGCTTAACTGCTAATGTAGAACAGCCAGAGGGGCAGCACGTTGAAGTGCAGCATAGTGTGTCTGATATGGAACAGACAGCGGAGCAGCAAGTCCAATCAGATCCAAATCAGATAGAGGAACATCTCATTGATGTAGCGCAGACAGAGGGGCAGCAATTTGAGACTGAACATGATAACATTAATGTCCTGGACCGTAATGGGAAGGGTAGTGCAAAACAGGACAGCAATGGGAAGGAGAATGCAAATCAGGACAGCATTGGGAAGGGGACTACAAATCAGGACAGCAATGGGAAGGAGAGTGCAAAACAGGACAGCAAGGGGCACAAACATGCTGATTCAAATAGCAGTGAAAGAACTAGGGATTCTAATGTTTCCCAAGCTCTAGAGCTGACCCCAAAACAGGGAACAAACGCCTCTAATAGCAGCAGCAGTGACACAGCAGTAGGAGCACAGAATGAGCAGGAAAAAATGACAGCAGATGGCTCAATACAGAAACAGGAAAAGACAACACTTGGATTTGGTACGAAAGCAACTCGTAACAACCCGGTAACTCAGCCGAGAGTGCACACCATTGCTACAAGAAGTATCTCCACAGGACTTCAAAAGAAGGAAACAAAAGCTGAAAAAAGGAGTAGGAAAAAACAGGGATTGACAATTACGTCACCAATGGACAGCACACGTGGTGGGACTCAACGCACCCACCAGGAGCATGAAAATACCATCTCCTAATTGTTTCCATGATCCGAGCAGCATGTTGGAACATTCGGGGCCTCAATGACCCCTTAAAACAAAGAGAAGTTCGAAATCTTATTGATAGACACAAAATCAGTATCATGGGATTAGTTGAAACAAAGGTCAGTAATGAAAAGAAGATAAAGATGCAGCAGATCCTATTCAAGGACTGGTTAGTAGTGGACAACAATGACCTGGCTCAAGGCGGTCGTATATGGGTGGCCTGGGATTCCCAAGAAGTTAATGTTAACATTGTCGCCCGCTCGGATCAGGCCATAACTGCTGAAACAGTCTGGCCAAATGGATACACTTGCTTGCTGACTTTTGTTTATGGAAGGAGCAACTACATGGAACGTAAAAGATTATGGACAGAATTAGAAACAATAGACAGCAACAATCACTATCCTTGGGCAATCATGGGAGACTTTAATTCAATTTTGAATTCCCAAGAAAGAGTAGGGGGCGATGAGATTAGGCCTTTCCACTTCATGGACCTGCTGAATTGTGTGCAAAAGGTCAAGCTTTTTGATTGCAAGTTTAAGGGCTGCTTTTTAACATGGAGCAACAAACAAGAAGGTAGGAACAGAATAATGTCAAAGCTGGATAGAGTTATGGTGAACCAAGTATGGCTAAATAATATTCCAGACTCAGAAGCTGACTTCCTCACTGCAGGGATCTCTGATCACTCCCCAGTAGTGCTCACTTTATACGAGCAAAAGAATATGGGACCTATTCCATTCAAATTCTTTAACTACTGGGTGCATGAACCGGGCTATATGGCAGCTGTAGAACAGGCTTGGAAAGAGCCAATAGCTGGAACTGCAATGTACAAAATGACCCAGAAGATGAAATGTGTTAAACACAAGCTTATAGAATGGAGAAGAGGACGGTTTCTCAATGCAAAAACTAATGTGCTGATAGCAAAACAACAGCTGGACAGAACCCAATTAGAGCTGCAAATCCAACCTCTGAATTCAGTAGTTGTTCATCAGGAGAGAGAGGCCATCAAGGAATATGTCAAAGCAACTAGAGGGGAGGAATCAGAAGTAAAACAGAGGGCAAAAGCAAAGCATATGCAGGTGGGAGATGAAAATGTGGCCTATTTCCATGACTATCTTAGGGAAAGAAGGAAGAAAAACATAATTCTATCCCTATACAATCAAAATCAGGAAAAGCTAGAAGATATTACAGAGATAAGGGCAGAATGTGAGCGGTACTTTGAAGAAGTCTTTGGAGGGGATATGGACCCTTATGATGAAAATATTATCAATAACATTACAGTTGAATCCGTGGTTAATGTTGAGGAACAAAGAGACCTCACGAAACAAGTAACTCGTAATGAAATCACTGAAGCTTTATCTATGATAGGCTCCAACAAGGCACCGGGCCCAGATGGATTCTCTTCCTTTTTCTTTAAGTCAGCTTGGCGTATTCTTGGGGATGATTTCACCAAAGCAGTCAGAAGCTTCTTTACAAGTGGGAATCTTCTTCGGGAGGTAAACGCAACATTTGTAATTCTGATTCCAAAAACTACTAATGCCACCTCTCTCAATGATTTCAGGCCTATATCCTGCTGTAATGTGGTGTATAAATGCATAACAAAAATTATGAAGAACAGAATGAGTGCAGTGGTGCAACGCCTAGTCAGCCTTAATCAATCAGCTTTCATCAAGGGCAGACTAATTCAGGATAACATTATGCTAGCTCATGAGCTGGTAAGACACTATCACAGAGATGAAGGACCTCCTAGGTGTGCAGCTAAAATTGACCTCAGAAAGGCGTATGATACTATAAGGTGGGAGGCTATCACACACATGCTTCGAAAGCTTCAGTTTCCAGACCAATTCATCCAATGGATCCATAACTGCATATCTACTCCCAGATACTCCATCTTGGTGAATGGCTCCCCAAAAGGATTTATAAAAGCTACCAGAGGAATCCGGCAAGGTTGTCCAATGTCTCCTTACCTCTTCGTGCTGATTATGGAATTGTTTCATCTCCTCCTAAAAGAACAAGCAATGAAAGGAGACTACAAGATTCATTACAAATGCAATGAGCCTCTTATCACTCATCTAAGCTTCGCGGATGACCTCATCGCCTTCTTCCATGGAGACCACAATTCTGCAAGAGCCTTATCAAGGGTCTTAGAGATATTCAGAAAGGGTACAGGCTTATCTGTCAACTGCAACAAGAGTAACCTATTCTCAGCAGGAGTTACTAGTGGAGAACTTCAGATGATCACAGATGAATTACAATTCAATAGCTCAGATCTTCCAGTAAGATATCTGGGCCTGCCCTTAATCTCTACCAGATTATCCCATTCTGATTGCCAGCCCCTCATTGAAAAAATCAGAAAGAGAGTTGGGTCATGGAAGAACAGAACATTATCTTATGCAGGTAGACTCACTCTCATCAAGGCTGTCCTCAATAGCATGCAAGTGTACTGGAGTTCCTGTTATGTTCTCCCTAAGGAAGTTATTCACGAACTTACGGCAATTCTTAGGAACTTCCTGTGGTCTTCTTCAGATAACTATTTGAAAGTCCCCCTTGTCAGTTGGGAAACAGTTTGTCGCCCTTATAAAGAAGGAGGTCTGGGAGTGCGATGCATAGAAACCTCTAACATGGCAGCCATGACGCGTCACATATGGAATATTGTTTCAAATAAAAACAACCTATGGGTTCAATGGACAAAAAAGCATCTTATCAGGGGGAAGGACTTCTGGATCATGGACATCCCTCAAGACTCATCTTGGTGCTGGAGGAATATTCTTAAATGCAGGGAGAAGGCATCCAAGCTGATCACCTATGCAATAGGAAATGGAAGAGATACGTCATTGTGGAAGGACCCATGGCATCCCAATGGCATCTTGATGGATCAATTCCCTTCCCAGTTTTCTTATAACTCCAGCCTTAACAGAAATGCAAAGGTTAGTGCTTTGATCAAAGAAGGACAATGGTTTGTGAGGAATAATGACAAAACCCATATTGCAGATATAGTTGCAAACCTCAATACAGTGGAGTTTGATTGTAACTTCAAGGATGAGATAGTCTGGAAAGGAGGCACAGAGGGGGCGTTCTCAAGTAAGAGTGCCTATCACTCCATTCGTAACAAATCCACATTTGTCACCTGGACGAATCTTGTTTGGTTCAAAGGAAGAATTCCGAGACATAGTTTTATAGGATGGCTAGCAATGACCAAAAGCTTGAAAACTCAGGATAAGTTAAAGAAATGGAAAATGCTCCCATCCTCCCTTTGCTGCCTATGCCATATAGAAACAGAGAATGAAGAACATCTGTTTTTCAGCTGCTTATACTCTAGACAGGTATGGAAGCATATGCTACACTTCATGGGGTATAGACACCAACCTCGCAGCTGGGCAGAAGAGATTAGATGGTGCAGACAGAGGTTTGCTGGATCTGATCCAAGGTCTATGGTTAACAAGCTGGTCCTTAATGCATCTATATACCACCTATGGCTGGAAAGGAATAGAAGGCTGTTCGAAAATCAGCAGGTTGATGCACCCACTTTAACTTCCAGAATTGTTGCTGACGTTAGGCTCAGAGTCATTGTCCTAAACCCAGAGGTGCAGGATACTCCTCGTGCAAGAAACTTCTTTAACAAATGTAATTTTGACATCAACTACAAGCACAGGAACCCCACACTTCATACCTGGAACAGACCTGATCCAGGGTGGATAACAGTCAATTCGGATGGCTCTTTGGCCACCGATAAAGGAGGGTATGGAGCATTGGTTAGGGACCATACGGGCAGGGTGCTAGCAGCAGCCTCGGGGGCGCAAAGGAACCAATCTGTACTCCTCCATGAGCTGCAAGGTGTCGAAATGGGGCTGAATCTGGCTGCTCGAACTGAATACAGAAAGTTGAACATATGCATTGATTCCGCAACAGCAGTTCACTTAATCAAATCAGTCAAGGCTCCTCCATGGGAGGCCTTGCATACTGTGAGACGGATCAAAGAGCAGCTGAAGCTCTTCGAAGAATGCAACATCATGCATGTTATGCGGGAGACGAATAGGGCAGCGGACAAGTTGGCCAGCATGATGCCGAGTGTGGCTTTCATAGAAGTCACATCTAGCTCTTTTGCGGAGGATATGAAAAAAATAATTTTTGAAGATGCTAGTGGTAGGCAATACATGAGATTGTAATGAGCTTGTAATTTATTCCTTTTCTTTTTTTCCTGTGGTCTGGGGAGCCCATTTATACCCCACGCTTACCTTTCAAAAAAAAAAAAAAAAAAAAAAAAAAAAAAAAAGGATCAATTGGAGGCCAATTTGGGTGCAATCCGAGAATACAATGATTTGAGTCACCAAATGGACTTTGTTTGAATTCTAACCTCGCTCGGGTACCATAATAATGACAAATTCAACATATTTGACTCAACAAACAAGTTTGGTTGTGCTTTACAAAGAAGTAAAACTCGTTTGTACATTGTAAGCTCAATTGTAGCCCATTTTGGGTGCAATACGAGAATACAAGGATTTGAATGACCAAATGGACTCCGTTTGACTCTTAACGACACGTGGGTACCATAATAATGATAAATGCAACAATTTTTACTCAACAAACAAGTTTGGTTTTGCTTAATGAAGAATGAAAACTCGTTTGTACGTTGTAGGCTCAATTGGAAGCCAATTTGGGTGCAATCCGAGAATATAAGGATTTGAGTCACCAAATGGACTCTGTTTGACTTTTAATCTCCCTAGGGTACCGTAATAATGAAAATTGCTACATTTTTTAATCAACAAACAAGTTCGGTTGTTTTTTACGAAGAAGGAAAAAACACTTTTATACGTTATAGGCTCAATTGGAGGCCAATTTGAGTGCAATCCGAGAATACAAGAAGTTGAGTGACTAATTGGACTCCGTTTGACTTATAACCTCATGGGTACGTTAATAATGAAAAATGCAACATGGTTGACTCAACAAACAAATTTGGTTATGCTTAACGAAAAAGGAAAACTCGTTTGTATGTTGAAGGTTCAATTGGAGGCCAATTTGGGTGCAATCAGAAAATAAAAGAAATTGAGTGGCCATATGGACTTCGTATGACTTCTAACCTTGTGGAAATGTTAATAATAACAATTGCAACATGTTTGACTCAACAAACAAGTTTGATTTTTCTTTACGAAGAATGAAAACCTGTTTGTACGTTGTATGGTCAATTGGAAGCTAATTTGGATGCAATCCTAGAATACAAGGATTTGAGAAACCAAAATGACTCCGTTGAATCTAACCGCACATGGGTACAATAATAATGACAAATGAAACATGTTTGATGAAAAACACAAGTTTGGTTTGCTATACGAAGAATGAAAACTCGTTTGTACGTTGTAGGTTCAATTTGATTCCAATTTCGGTGCAATCCGAGAATACAAGGATTTGAGTGACCAAATGGACTCCGTTTGACTTCTTTCCCCATGTGGGTAACATAATAATGACAAATGCAATATTTTTGTCTCAACGAACATGTTTGGTTGTGCTTCACGAGGATGGAAAACTCGTTTATATGTTGTAGGGCACAATTGGAAGCTAATTTGGGTGTATTCCGAGAATACAATGAATTTTTAGTGACCAAATGGATTTCCTTTGACATCTAACCTCATGTGGGTACCATCATAATGACAAATGCAACAGTTTTGCATCAACAAACAAGTTTGGTTTTGCTTAATGAAGAAGAAAACTCGTTTGTACGTTGTTGGATCAATTGGAGGCCAATTTGGGTGCAATCCGAGAATACAAGGATTTGAGTCACCAAATGGACTTTGTTCGAATTCTAACCTCGCGTGGGTACCATAATAATGACAAATTCAACATATTTGACTCAACATACAAGTTTGGTTGTGCTTTACAAAGAAGTAAAACTCGTTTGTACATTGTAAGCTCAATTGTAGCCCATTTTGGGTGCAATACGAGAATACAAGGATTTGAGTGACCAAATGGACTCCGTTTGACTCTTAACGACACGTGGGTACCATAATAATGATAAATGCAACAATTTTTACTCAACAAACAAGTTTGGTTTTGCTTAATGAAGAATGAAAACTTATTTTTGTACGTTGTAGGCTCAATTGGAAGCCAATTTGGGTGCAATCCGAGAATATAAGGATTTGAGTCACCAAATGGACTCTGTTTGACTTTTAATCTCCCTAGGGTACCGTAATAATGAAAATTGCTACATTTTTTAATCAACAAACAAGTTTGGTTGTTCTTTACGAAGAAGGAAAAATGCTTTTATACGTTATAGGCTCAATTGGAGGCCAATTTAAGTGCAATCCGAGAATACAAGAAGTTGAGTGACCAATTGGACTCCGTTTTACTTATAACCTCGTGGGTACATTAATAATGAAAAATGCAACATGGTTGACTCAACAAACAAATTTGGTTATGCTTAACGAAAAAGGAAAACTCGTTTGTATGTTGTAGGCTCAATTGGAGGCAAATTTGGGTGCAATCAGAAAATAAAAGAAATTGAGTGACCAAATGGACTTCGTATGACTTCTAACCTTGTGAAAATGTTAATAATAACAATTGCAACATGTTTGACTCAACAAACAAGTTTGGTTTTGCTTAATTAAGAAGGAAAACTCGTTTGTACGTTGAAGGATCAATTGGAGGCCAATTTGGGTGCAATCCGAGAATACAATGATTTGAGTCACCAAATGGACTTTGTTTGAATTCTAACCTCGCTCGGTTACCATAATAATGACAAATTCAACATATTTGACCCAACAAACAAGTTTGGTTGTGCTTTACAAAGAAGTAAAACTCGTTTGTACATTGTAAGCTCAATTGTAGCCCATTTTGGGTGCAATACGAGAATACAAGGATTTGAGTGACCAAATGGACTCCGTTTGACTCTTAACGACACGTGGGTACCATAATAATGATAAATGCAACAATTTTTACTCAACAAACAAGTTTGGTTTTGCTTAATGAAGAATGAAAACTCATTTGTATGTTGTAGGCTCAATTGGAAGCCAATTTGGGTGCAATCCGAGAATATAAGGATTTGAGTCACCAAATGGACTCTGTTTGACTTTTAATCTCCCTAAGGTACCGTAATAATGAAAATTGCTACATTTTTTAATCAACAAACAAGTTTGGTTGTTCTTTACGAAGAAGGAAAAATGCTTTTATACGTTATAGGCTCAATTGGAGGCCAATTTAAGTGCAATCCGAGAATACGAGAAGTTGAGTGACCAATTGGACTCCGTTTGACTTATAACCTCGTGGGTACATTAATAATGAATAATGCAACATGGTTGACTCAACAAAAAAATTTGGTTATGCTTAACGAAAAAGGAAAACTCGTTTGTATGTTGAAGGTTCAATTGGAGGCCAATTTGGGTGCAATAAGAAAATAAAAGAAATTGAGTGACCATATGGACTTCGTATGACTTCTAACCTTGTGGAAATGTTAATAATGACAATTGCAACATGTTTGACTCAACAAACAAGTTTGGTTTTGCTTTACGAAGAATGAAAACCTGTTTGTACGTTGTATGGTCAATTGGAAGCTAATTTGGATGCAATCCTAGAATACAAGGATTTGAGAAACCAAAATGACTCCGTTGAATCTAACCGCACATGGGTACAATAATAATGACAAATGAAACATGTTTGATGAAAAACACAAGTTTGGTTTGCTATACGAAGAATGAAAACTCGTTTGTACGTTGTAGGTTCAATTTGATTCCAATTTCGGTGCGATCCGAGAATACAAGGATTTGAGTGACCAAATGGACTCCGTTTGACTTCTTTCCCCATGTGGGTAACATAATAATGACAAATGCAATATTTTTGTCTCAACGAACATGTTTGGTTGTGCTTCACGAAGATGGAAAACTCGTTTATATGTTGTAGGGCACAATTGGAAGCTAATTTGGGTGTATTCCGAGAATACAATGAATTTTTAGTGACCAAATGGATTTCCTTTGACATCTAACCTCATGTGGGTACCATCATAATGACAAATGCAACAGTTTTGCATCAACAAACAAGTTTGGTTTTGCTTAATGAAGAAGAAAACTCGTTTGTACGTTGTTGGATCAATTGGAGGCCAATTTGGGTGCAATCCGAGAATACAAGGATTTGAGTCACCAAATGGACTTTGTTCGAATTCTAACCTCGCGTGGGTACCATAATAATGACAAATTCAACATATTTGACTCAACATACAAGTTTGGTTGTGCTTTACAAAGAAGTAAAACTCGTTTGTACATTGTAAGCTCAATTGTAGCCCATTTTGGGTGCAATACGAGAATACAAGGATTTGAGTGACCAAATAGACTCCGTTTGACTCTTAACGACACGTGGGTACCATAATAATGATAAATGCAACAATTTTTACTCAACAAACAAGTTTGGTTTTGCTTAATGAAGAATGAAAACTTATTTTTGTACGTTGTAGGCTCAATTGGAAGCCAATTTGGGTGCAATCCGAGAATATAAGGATTTGAGTCACCAAATGGACTCTGTTTGACTTTTAATCTCCCTAGGGTACCGTAATAATGAAAATTGCTACATTTTTTAATCAACAAACAAGTTTGGTTGTTCTTTACGAAGAAGGAAAAATGCTTTTATACGTTATAGGCTCAATTGGAGGCCAATTTAAGTGCAATCCGAGAATACAAGAAGTTGAGTGACCAATTGGACTCCGTTTTACTTATAACCTCGTGGGTACATTAATAATGAAAAATGAAACATGGTTGACTCAACAAACAAATTTGGTTATGCTTAACGAAAAAGGAAAACTCGTTTGTATGTTGTAGGCTCAATTGGAGGCAAATTTGGGTGCAATCAGAAAATAAAAGAAATTGAGTGACCAAATGGACTTCGTATGACTTCTAACCTTGTGAAAATGTTAATAATAACAATTGCAACATGTTTGACTCAACAAACAAGTTTGGTTTTGCTTAATTAAGAAGGAAAACTCGTTTGTACGTTGAAGGATCAATTGGAGGCCAATTTGGGTGCAATCCGAGAATACAATGATTTGAGTCACCAAATGGACTTTGTTTGAATTCTAACCTCGCTCGGTTACCATAATAATGACAAATTCAACATATTTGACCCAACAAACAAGTTTGGTTGTGCTTTACAAAGAAGTAAAACTCGTTTGTACATTGTAAGCTCAATTGTAGCCCATTTTGGGTGCAATACGAGAATACAAGGATTTGAGTGACCAAATGGACTCCGTTTGACTCTTAACGACACGTGGGTACCATAATAATGATAAATGCAACAATTTTTACTCAACAAACAAGTTTGGTTTTGCTTAATGAAGAATGAAAACTCATTTGTATGTTGTAGGCTCAATTGGAAGCCAATTTGGGTGCAATCCGAGAATATAAGGATTTGAGTCACCAAATGGACTCTGTTTGACTTTTAATCTCCCTAAGGTACCGTAATAATGAAAATTGCTACATTTTTTAATCAACAAACAAGTTTGGTTGTTCTTTACGAAGAAGGAAAAATGCTTTTATACGTTATAGGCTCAATTGGAGGCCAATTTAAGTGCAATCCGAGAATACGAGAAGTTGAGTGACCAATTGGACTCCGTTTGACTTATAACCTCGTGGGTACATTAATAATGAAAAATGCAACATGGTTGACTCAACAAACAAATTTGGTTATGCTTAACGAAAAAGGAAAACTCGTTTGTATGTTGTAGGCTCAATTGGAGGCAAATTTGGGTGCAATCAGAAAATAAAAGAAATTGAGTGACCAAATGGACTTCATATGACTTCTAACCTTGTGAAAATGTTAATAATAACAATTGCAACATGTTTGACTCAACAAACAAGTTTGGTTTTGCTTAATTAAGAAGGAAAACTCGTTTGTACGTTGTAGGATCAATTGGAGGCCAATTTGGGTGCAATCCGAGAATACAATGATTTGAGTCACCAAATGGACTTTGTTTGAATTCTAACCTCGCTCGGGTACCATAATAATGAAAAATTCAACATATTTGACTCAACAAACAAGTTTGGTTGTGCTTTACAAAGAAGTAAAACTCGTTTGTGCATTGTAAGCTCAATTGTAGCCCATTTTGGGTGCAATACGAGAATACAAGGATTTGAGTGACCAAATGGACTCCGTTTGACTCTTAACGACACGTGGGTACCATAATAATGATAAATGCAACAATTTTTACTCAACAAACAAGTTTGGTTTTGCTTAATGAAGAATGAAAACTCATTTGTACGTTGTAGGCTCAATTGGAAGCCAATTTGGGTGCAATCCGAGAATATAAGGATTTGAGTCACCAAATGGACTCTGTTTGACTTTTAATCTCCCTAGGGTACCGTAATAATGAAAATTGCTACATTTTTTAATCAACAAACAAGTTTGGTTGTTCTTTACGAAGAAGGAAAAATGCTTTTATACGTTATAGGCTCAATTGGAGGCCAATTTAAGTGCAATCCGAGAATACAAGAAGTTGAGTGACCAATTGGACTCCGTTTTACTTATAACCTCGTGGGTACATTAATAATGAAAAATGCAACATGGTTGACTCAACAAACAAATTTGGTTATGCTTAACGAAAAAGGAAAACTCGTTTGTATGTTGTAGGCTCAATTGGAGGCAAATTTGGGTGCAATCAGAAAATAAAAGAAATTGAGTGACCAAATGGACTTCGTATGACTTCTAACCTTGTGAAAATGTTAATAATAACAATTGCAACATGTTTGACTCAACAAACAAGTTTGGTTTTGCTTAATTAAGAAGGAAAACTCGTTTGTACGTTGAAGGATCAATTGGAGGCCAATTTGGGTGCAATCCGAGAATACAATGATTTGAGTCACCAAATGGACTTTGTTTGAATTCTAACCTCGCTCGGTTACCATAATAATGACAAATTCAACATATTTGACCCAACAAACAAGTTTGGTTGTGCTTTACAAAGAAGTAAAACTCGTTTGTACATTGTAAGCTCAATTGTAGCCCATTTTGGGTGCAATACGAGAATACAAGGATTTGAGTGACCAAATGGACTCCGTTTGACTCTTAACGACACGTGGGTACCATAATAATGATAAATGCAACAATTTTTACTCAACAAACAAGTTTTGTTTTGCTTAATGAAGAATGAAAACTCATTTGTATGTTGTAGGCTCAATTGGAAGCCAATTTGGGTGCAATCCGAGAATATAAGGATTTGAGTCACCAAATGGACTCTGTTTGACTTTTAATCTCCCTAAGGTACCGTAATAATGAAAATTGCTACATTTTTTAATCAACAAACAAGTTTGGTTGTTCTTTACGAAGAAGGAAAAATGCTTTTATACGTTATAGGCTGAATTGGAGGCCAATTTAAGTGCAATCCGAGAATACGAGAAGTTGAGTGACCAATTGGACTCCGTTTGACTTATAACCTCGTGGGTACATTAATAATGAAAAATGCAACATGGTTGACTCAACAAACAAATTTGGTTATGCTTAACGAAAAAGGAAAACTCGTTTGTATGTTGTAGGCTCAATTGGAGGCAAATTTGGGTGCAATCAGAAAATAAAAGAAATTGAGTGACCAAATGGACTTCATATGACTTCTAACCTTGTGAAAATGTTAATAATAACAATTGCAACATGTTTGACTCAACAAACAAGTTTGGTTTTGCTTAATTAAGAAGGAAAACTCGTTTGTACGTTGTAGGATCAATTGGAGGCCAATTTGGGTGCAATCCGAGAATACAATGATTTGAGTCACCAAATGGACTTTGTTTGAATTCTAACCTCGCTCGGGTACCATAATAATGAAAAATTCAACATATTTGACTCAACAAACAAGTTTGGTTGTGCTTTACAAAGAAGTAAAACTCGTTTGTGCATTGTAAGCTCAATTGTAGCCCATTTTGGGTGCAATACGAGAATACAAGGATTTGAGTGACCAAATGGACTCCGTTTGACTCTTAACGACACGTGGGTACCATAATAATGATAAATGCAACAATTTTTACTCAACAAACAAGTTTGGTTTTGCTTAATGAAGAATGAAAACTCATTTGTACGTTGTAGGCTCAATTGGAAGCCAATTTGGGTGCAATCCGAGAATATAAGGATTTGAGTCACCAAATGGACTCTGTTTGACTTTTAATCTCCCTAGGGTACCGTAATAATGAAAATTGCTACATTTTTTAATCAACAAACAAGTTTGGTTGTTCTTTACGAAGAAGGAAAAATGCTTTTATACGTTATAGGCTCAATTGGAGGCCAATTTAAGTGCAATCCGAGAATACAAGAAGTTGAGTGACCAATTGGACTCCGTTTTACTTATAACCTCGTGGGTACATTAATAATGAAAAATGCAACATGGTTGACTCAACAAACAAATTTGGTTATGCTTAACGAAAAAGGAAAACTCGTTTGTATGTTGTAGGCTCAATTGGAGGCAAATTTGGGTGCAATCAGAAAATAAAAGAAATTGAGTGACCAAATGGACTTCGTATGACTTCTAACCTTGTGAAAATGTTAATAATAACAATTGCAACATGTTTGACTCAACAAACAAGTTTGGTTTTGCTTAATTAAGAAGGAAAACTCGTTTGTACGTTGAAGGATCAATTGGAGGCCAATTTGGGTGCAATCCGAGAATACAATGATTTGAGTCACCAAATGGACTTTGTTTGAATTCTAACCTCGCTCGGTTACCATAATAATGACAAATTCAACATATTTGACCCAACAAACAAGTTTGGTTGTGCTTTACAAAGAAGTAAAACTCGTTTGTACATTGTAAGCTCAATTGTAGCCCATTTTGGGTGCAATACGAGAATACAAGGATTTGAGTGACCAAATGGACTCCGTTTGACTCTTAACGACACGTGGGTACCATAATAATGATAAATGCAACAATTTTTACTCAACAAACAAGTTTTGTTTTGCTTAATGAAGAATGAAAACTCATTTGTATGTTGTAGGCTCAATTGGAAGCCAATTTGGGTGCAATCCGAGAATATAAGGATTTGAGTCACCAAATGGACTCTGTTTGACTTTTAATCTCCCTAGGGTACCGTAATAATGAAAATTGCTACATTTTTTAATCAACAAACAAGTTTGGTTGTTCTTTACGAAGAAGGAAAAATGCTTTTATACGTTATAGGCTCAATTGGAGGCCAATTTAAGTGCAATCCGAGAATACAAGAAGTTGAGTGACCAATTAGACTCCGTTTGACTTATAACCTCGTGGGTACATTAATAATGAAAAATGAAACATGGTTGACTCAACAAACAAATTTGGTTATGCTTAACGAAAAAGGAAAACTCGTTTGTATGTTGTAGGCTCAATTGGATGCCAATTTGGGTGCAATCAGAAAATAAAAGAAATTGAGTGACCAAATGGACTTCGTATGACTTCTAACCTTGTGAAAATGTTAATAATAACAATTGCAACATGTTTGACTCAACAAACAAGTTTGGTTTTGCTTAATTAAGAAGGAAAACTCGTTTGTACGTTGTAGGATCAATTGGAGGCCAATTTGGGTGCAATCCGAGAATACAATGATTTGAGTCACCAAATGGACTTTGTTTGAATTCTAACCTCGCTCGGGTACCATAATAATGAAAAATTCAACATATTTGACTCAACAAACAAGTTTGGTTGTGCTTTACAAAGAAGTAAAACTCGTTTGTGCATTGTAAGCTCAATTGTAGCCCATTTTGGGTGCAATACGAGAATACAAGGATTTGAGTGACCAAATGGACTCCGTTTGACTCTTAACGACACGTGGGTACCATAATAATGATAAATGCAACAATTTTTACTCAACAAACAAGTTTGGTTTTGCTTAATGAAGAATGAAAACTCATTTGTACGTTGTAGGCTCAATTGGAAGCCAATTTGGGTGCAATCCGAGAATATAAGGATTTGAGTCACCAAATGGACTCTGTTTGACTTTTAATCTCCCTAGGGTACCGTAATAATGAAAATTGCTACATTTTTTAATCAACAAACAAGTTTGGTTGTTCTTTACGAAGAAGGAAAAATGCTTTTATACGTTATAGGCTCAATTGGAGGCCAATTTAAGTGCAATCCGAGAATACAAGAAGTTGAGTGACCAATTGGACTCCGTTTTACTTATAACCTCGTGGGTACATTAATAATGAAAAATGCAACATGGTTGACTCAACAAACAAATTTGGTTATGCTTAACGAAAAAGGAAAACTCGTTTGTATGTTGTAGGCTCAATTGGAGGCAAATTTGGGTGCAATCAGAAAATAAAAGAAATTGAGTGACCAAATGGACTTCGTATGACTTCTAACCTTGTGAAAATGTTAATAATAACAATTGCAACATGTTTGACTCAACAAACAAGTTTGGTTTTGCTTAATTAAGAAGGAAAACTCGTTTGTACGTTGAAGGATCAATTGGAGGCCAATTTGGGTGCAATCCGAGAATACAATGATTTGAGTCACCAAATGGACTTTGTTTGAATTCTAACCTCGCTCGGTTACCATAATAATGACAAATTCAACATATTTGACCCAACAAACAAGTTTGGTTGTGCTTTACAAAGAAGTAAAACTCGTTTGTACATTGTAAGCTCAATTGTAGCCCATTTTGGGTGCAATACGAGAATACAAGGATTTGAGTGACCAAATGGACTCCGTTTGACTCTTAACGACACGTGGGTACCATAATAATGATAAATGCAACAATTTTTACTCAACAAACAAGTTTTGTTTTGCTTAATGAAGAATGAAAACTCATTTGTATGTTGTAGGCTCAATTGGAAGCCAATTTGGGTGCAATCCGAGAATATAAGGATTTGAGTCACCAAATGGACTCTGTTTGACTTTTAATCTCCCTAAGGTACCGTAATAATGAAAATTGCTACATTTTTTAATCAACAACCAAGTTTGGTTGTTCTTTACGAAGAAGGAAAAATGCTTTTATACGTTATAGGCTCAATTGGAGGCCAATTTAAGTGCAATCCGAGAATACGAGAAGTTGAGTGACCAATTGGACTCCGTTTGACTTATAACCTCGTGGGTACATTAATAATGAAAAATGCAACATGGTTGACTCAACAAACAAATTTGGTTATGCTTAACGAAAAAGGAAAACTCGTTTGTATGTTGTAGGCTCAATTGGAGGCAAATTTGGGTGCAATCAGAAAATAAAAGAAATTGAGTGACCAAATGGACTTCGTATGACTTCTAACCTTGTGAAAATGTTAATAATAACAATTGCAACATGTTTGACTCAACAAACAAGTTTGGTTTTGCTTAATTAAGAAGGAAAACTCGTTTGTACGTTGTAGGATCAATTGGAGGCCAATTTGGGTGCAATCCGAGAATACAATGATTTGAGTCACCAAATGGACTTTGTTTGAATTCTAACCTCGCTCGGGTACCATAATAATGAAAAATTCAACATATTTGACTCAACAAACAAGTTTGGTTGTGCTTTACAAAGAAGTAAAACTCGTTTGTGCATTGTAAGCTCAATTGTAGCCCATTTTGGGTGCAATACGAGAATACAAGGATTTGAGTGACCAAATGGACTCCGTTTGACTCTTAACGACACGTGGGTACCATAATAATGATAAATGCAACAATTTTTACTCAACAAACAAGTTTGGTTTTGCTTAATGAAGAATGAAAACTCATTTGTACGTTGTAGGCTCAATTGGAAGCCAATTTGGGTGCAATCCGAGAATATAAGGATTTGAGTCACCAAATGGACTCTGTTTGACTTTTAATCTCCCTAGGGTACCGTAATAATGAAAATTGCTACATTTTTTAATCAACAAACAAGTTTGGTTGTTCTTTACGAAGAAGGAAAAATGCTTTTATACGTTATAGGCTCAATTGGAGGCCAATTTAAGTGCAATCCGAGAATACAAGAAGTTGAGTGACCAATTAGACTCCGTTTGACTTATAACCTCGTGGGTACATTAATAATGAAAAATGAAACATGGTTGACTCAACAAACAAATTTGGTTATGCTTAACGAAAAAGGAAAACTCGTTTGTATGTTGTAGGCTCAATTGGATGCCAATTTGGGTGCAATCAGAAAATAAAAGAAATTGAGTGACCAAATGGACTTCGTATGACTTCTAACCTTGTGAAAATGTTAATAATAACAATTGCAACATGTTTGACTCAACAAAAAAGTTTGGTTTTGCTTAATGAAGAAGGAAAACTCGTTTGTACGTTGTAGGATCAATTGGAGGCCAATTTGGGTGCAATCCGAGAATACAATGATTTGAGTCACCAAATGGACTTTGTTTGAATTCTAACCTCGCTCGGGTACCATAATAATGACAAATTCAACATATTTGACTCAACAAACAAGTTTGGTTGTGCTTTACAAAGAAGTAAAACTCGTTTGTACATTGTAAGCTCAATTGTAGCCCATTTTGGGTGCAATACGAGAATACAAGGATTTGAGTGACCAAATGGACTCCGTTTGACTCTTAACGACACGTGGGTACCATAATAATGATAAATGCAACAATTTTTACTCAACAAACAAGTTTGGTTTTGCTTAATGAAGAGTGAAAACTTATTTTTGTACGTTGTAGGCTCAATTGGAAGCCAATTTGGGTGCAATCCGAGAATATAAGGATTTGAGTCACCAAATGGACTCTGTTTGACTTTTAATCTCCCTAGGGTACCGTAATAATGAAAATTGCTACATTTTTTAATCAACAAACAAGTTTGGTTGTTCTTTACGAAGAAGGAAAAATGCTTTTATACGTTATAGGCTCAATTGGAGGCCAATTTAAGTGCAATCCGAGAATACAAGAAGTTGAGTGACCAATTGGACTCCGTTTTACTTATAACCTCGTGGGTACATTAATAATGAAAAATGCAACATGGTTGACTCAACAAACAAATTTGGTTATGCTTAACGAAAAAGGAAAACTCGTTTGTATGTTGTAGGCTCAATTGGAGGCAAATTTGGGTGCAATCAGAAAATAAAAGAAATTGAGTGACCAAATGGACTTCGTATGACTTCTAACCTTGTGAAAATGTTAATAATAACAATTGCAACATGTTTGACTCAACAAACAAGTTTGGTTTTGCTTAATTAAGAAGGAAAACTCGTTTGTACGTTGTAGGATCAATTGGAGGCCAATTTGGGTGCAATCCGAGAATACAATGATTTGAGTCACCAAATGGACTTTGTTTGAATTCTAACCTCGCTCGGGTACCATAATAATGAAAAATTCAACATATTTGACTCAACAAACAAGTTTGGTTGTGCTTTACAAAGAAGTAAAACTCGTTTGTGCATTGTAAGCTCAATTGTAGCCCATTTTGGGTGCAATACGAGAATACAAGGATTTGAGTGACCAAATGGACTCCGTTTGACTCTTAACGACACGTGGGTACCATAATAATGATAAATGCAACAATTTTTACTCAACAAACAAGTTTGGTTTTGCTTAATGAAGAATGAAAACTCATTTGTACGTTGTAGGCTCAATTGGAAGCCAATTTGGGTGCAATCCGAGAATATAAGGATTTGAGTCACCAAATGGACTCTGTTTGACTTTTAATCTCCCTAGGGTACCGTAATAATGAAAATTGCTACATTTTTTAATCAACAAACAAGTTTGGTTGTTCTTTACGAAGAAGGAAAAATGCTTTTATACGTTATAGGCTCAATTGGAGGCCAATTTAAGTGCAATCCGAGAATACAAGAAGTTGAGTGACCAATTAGACTCCGTTTGACTTATAACCTCGTGGGTACATTAATAATGAAAAATGAAACATGGTTGACTCAACAAACAAATTTGGTTATGCTTAACGAAAAAGGAAAACTCGTTTGTATGTTGTAGGCTCAATTGGATGCCAATTTGGGTGCAATCAGAAAATAAAAGAAATTGAGTGACCAAATGGACTTCGTATGACTTCTAACCTTGTGAAAATGTTAATAATAACAATTGCAACATGTTTGACTCAACAAACAAGTTTGGTTTTGCTTAATGAAGAAGGAAAACTCGTTTGTACGTTGTAGGATCAATTGGAGGCCAATTTGGGTGCAATCCGAGAATACAATGATTTGAGTCACCAAATGGACTTTGTTTGAATTCTAACCTCGCTCGGGTACCATAATAATGACAAATTCAACATATTTGACTCAACAAACAAGTTTGGTTGTGCTTTACAAAGAAGTAAAACTCGTTTGTACATTGTAAGCTCAATTGTAGCCCATTTTGGGTGCAATACGAGAATACAAGGATTTGAGTGACCAAATGGACTCCGTTTGAATCTTAACGACACGTGGGTACCATAATAATGATAAATGCAACAATTTTTACTCAACAAACAAGTTTGGTTTTGCTTAATGAAGAGTGAAAACTTATTTTTGTACGTTGTAGGCTCAATTGGAAGCCAATTTGGGTGCAATCCGAGAATATAAGGATTTGAGTCACCAAATGGACTCTGTTTGACTTTTAATCTCCCTAGGGTACCGTAATAATGAAAATTGCTACATTTTTTAATCAACAAACAAGTTTGGTTGTTCTTTACGAAGAAGGAAAAATGCTTTTATACGTTATAGGCTCAATTGGAGGCCAATTTAAGTGCAATCCGAGAATACAAGAAGTTGAGTGACCAATTAGACTCCGTTTGACTTATAACCTCGTGGGTACATTAATAATGAAAAATGAAACATGGTTGACTCAACAAACAAATTTGGTTATGCTTAACGAAAAAGGAAAACTCGTTTGTATGTTGTAGGCTCAATTGGATGCCAATTTGGGTGCAATCAGAAAATAAAAGAAATTGAGTGACCAAATGGACTTCGTATGACTTCTAACCTTGTGAAAATGTTAATAATAACAATTGCAACATGTTTGACTCAACAAACAAGTTTGGTTTTGCTTAATGAAGAAGGAAAACTCGTTTGTACGTTGTAGGATCAATTGGAGGCCAATTTGGGTGCAATCCGAGAATACAATGATTTGAGTCACCAAATGGACTTTGTTTGAATTCTAACCTCGCTCGGGTACCATAATAATGACAAATTCAACATATTTGACTCAACAAACAAGTTTGGTTGTGCTTTACAAAGAAGTAAAACTCGTTTGTACATTGTAAGCTCAATTGTAGCCCATTTTGGGTGCAATACGAGAATACAAGGATTTGAGTGACCAAATGGACTCCGTTTGACTCTTAACGACACGTGGGTACCATAATAATGATAAATGCAACAATTTTTACTCAACAAACAAGTTTGGTTTTGCTTAATGAAGAGTGAAAACTTATTTTTGTACGTTGTAGGCTCAATTGGAAGCCAATTTGGGTGCAATCCGAGAATATAAGGATTTGAGTCACCAAATGGACTCTGTTTGACTTTTAATCTCCCTAGGGTACCGTAATAATGAAAATTGCTACATTTTTTAATCAACAAACAAGTTTGGTTGTTCTTTACGAAGAAGGAAAAATGCTTTTATACGTTATAGGCTCAATTGGAGGCCAATTTAAGTGCAATCCGAGAATACAAGAAGTTGAGTGACCAATTGGACTCCGTTTTACTTATAACCTCGTGGGTACATTAATAATGAAAAATGCAACATGGTTGACTCAACAAACAAATTTGGTTATGCTTAACGAAAAAGGAAAACTCGTTTGTATGTTGTAGGCTCAATTGGAGGCAAATTTGGGTGCAATCAGAAAATAAAAGAAATTGAGTGACCAAATGGACTTCGTATGACTTCTAACCTTGTGAAAATGTTAATAATAACAATTGCAACATGTTTGACTCAACAAACAAGTTTGGTTTTGCTTAATTAAGAAGGAAAACTCGTTTGTACGTTGAAGGATCAATTGGAGGCCAATTTGGGTGCAATCCGAGAATACAATGATTTGAGTCACCAAATGGACTTTGTTTGAATTCTAACCTCGCTCGGTTACCATAATAATGACAAATTCAACATATTTGACTCAACAAACAAGTTTGGTTGTGCTTTACAAAGAAGTAAAACTCGTTTGTACATTGTAAGCTCAATTGTAGCCCATTTTGGGTGCAATACGAGAATACAAGGATTTGAGTGACCAAATGGACTCCGTTTGACTCTTAACGACACGTGGGTACCATAATAATGATAAATGCAACAATTTTTACTCAACAAACAAGTTTGGTTTTGCTTAATGAAGAATGAAAACTAATTTGTATGTTGTAGGCTCAATTGGAAGCCAATTTGGGTGCAATCCGAGAATATAAGGATTTGAGTCACCAAATGGACTCTGTTTGACTTTTAATCTCCCTACGGTACCGTAATAATGAAAATTGCTACATTTTTTAATCAACAAACAAGTTTGGTTGTTCTTTACGAAGAAGGAAAAATGCTTTTATACGTTATAGGCTCAATTGGAGGCCAATTTAAGTGCAATCCGAGAATACGAGAAGTTGAGTGACCAATTGGACTCCGTTTGACTTATAACCTCGTGGGTACATTAATAATGAAAAATTCAACATGGTTGACTCAACAAACAAATTTGGTTATGCTTAACGAAAAAGGAAAACTCGTTTGTATGTTGTAGGCTCAATTGGAGGCAAATTTGGGTGCAATCAGAAAATAAAAGAAATTGAGTGACCAAATGGACTTCGTATGACTTCTAACCTTGTGAAAATGTTAATAATAACAATTGCAACATGTTTGACTCAACAAACAAGTTTGGTTTTGCTTAATTAAGAAGGAAAACTCGTTTGTACGTTGTAGGATCAATTGGAGGCCAATTTGGGTGCAATCCGAGAATACAATGATTTGAGTCACCAAATGGACTTTGTTTGAATTCTAACCTCACTCGGGTACCATAATAATGAAAAATTCAACATATTTGACTCAACAAACAAGTTTGGTTGTGCTTTACAAAGAAGTAAAACTCGTTTGTGCATTGTAAGCTCAATTGTAGCCCATTTTGGGTGCAATACGAGAATACAAGGATTTGAGTGACCAAATGGACTCCGTTTGACTCTTAACGACACGTGGGTACCATAATAATGATAAATGCAACAATTTTTACTCAACAAACAAGTTTGGTTTTGCTTAATGAAGAATGAAAACTCATTTGTACGTTGTAGGCTCAATTGGAAGCCAATTTGGGTGCAATCCGAGAATATAAGGATTTGAGTCACCAAATGGACTCTGTTTGACTTTTAATCTCCCTAGGGTACCGTAATAATGAAAATTGCTACATTTTTTAATCAACAAACAAGTTTGGTTGTTCTTTACGAAGAAGGAAAAATGCTTTTATACGTTATAGGCTCAATTGGAGGCCAATTTAAGTGCAATCCGAGAATACAAGAAGTTGAGTGACCAATTAGACTCCGTTTGACTTATAACCTCGTGGGTACATTAATAATGAAAAATGAAACATGGTTGACTCAACAAACAAATTTGGTTATGCTTAACGAAAAAGGAAAACTCGTTTGTATGTTGTAGGCTCAATTGGATGCCAATTTGGGTGCAATCAGAAAATAAAAGAAATTGAGTGACCAAATGGACTTCGTATGACTTCTAACCTTGTGAAAATGTTAATAATAACAATTTCAACATGTTTGACTCAACAAACAAGTTTGGTTTTGCTTAATGAAGAAGGAAAACTCATTTGTACGTTGTAGGATCAATTGGAGGCCAATTTGGGTGCAATCCGAGAATACAATGATTTGAGTCACCAAATGGACTTTGTTTGAATTCTAACCTCGCTCGGGTACCATAATAATGACAAATTCAACATATTTGACTCAACAAACAAGTTTGGTTGTGCTTTACAAAGAAGTAAAACTCGTTTGTACATTGTAAGCTCAATTGTAGCCCATTTTGGGTGCAATACGAGA
Organism: Berberis vulgaris; assembly: GCA_963556465.1. Taxonomy (NCBI): domain Eukaryota; kingdom Viridiplantae; phylum Streptophyta; class Magnoliopsida; order Ranunculales; family Berberidaceae; genus Berberis; species Berberis vulgaris. The sequence goes on from OY747135.1 coordinate 30,553,160, forward strand.
ATACAAGGATTTGAGTGACCAAATGGACTCCGTTTGGCTCTTAACGACACGTGGGTACCATAATAATGATAAATGCAACAATTTTTACTCAACAAACAAGTTTGGTTTTGCTTAATGAAGAATGAAAACTCGTTTGTACGTTGTAGGCTCAATTGGAAGCCAATTTGGGTGCAATCCGAGAATATAAGGATTTGAGTCACCAAATGGACTCTGTTTGACTTTTAATCTCCCTAGGGTACCGTAATAATGAAAATTGCTACATTTTTTAATCAACAAACAAGTTCGGTTGTTCTTTACGAAGAAGGAAAAAACACTTTTATACGTTATAGGCTCAATTGGAGGCCAATTTGAGTGCAATCCGAGAATACAAGAAGTTGACTGACTAATTGGACTCCATTTGACTTATAACCTCATGGGTACGTTAATAATGAAAAATGCAACATGGTTGACTCAACAAACAAATTTGGTTATGCTTAACGAAAAAGGAAAACTCGTTTGTATGTTGAAGGTTCAATTGGAGGCCAATTTGGGTGCAATCAGAAAATAAAAGAAATTGAGTGGCCATATGGACTTCGTATGACTTCTAACCTTGTGGAAATATTAATAATAACAATTGCAACATGTTTGACTCAACAAACAAGTTTGGTTTTGCTTTACGAAGAATGAAAACATGTTTGTACGTTGTATGGTCAATTGGAAGCTAATTTGGATGCAATCCTAGAATACAAGGATTTGAGAAACCAAAATGACTCCGTTGAATCTAACCGCATATGGGTACAATAATAATGACAAATGAAACATGTTTGATGAAAAACACAAGTTTGGTTTGCTATACGAAGAATGAAAACTCGTTTGTACGTTGTAGGTTCAATTTGATTCCAATTTCGGTGCAATCCGAGAATACAAGGATTTGAGTGACCAAATGGACTCCGTTTGACTTCTTTCCCCATGTGGGTAACATAATAATGACAAATGCAATATTTTTGTCTCAACGAACATGTTTGGTTGTGCTTCACGAAGATGGAAAACTCGTTTATATGTTGTAGGGCACAATTGGAAGCTAATTTGGGTGTATTCCGAGAATACAATGAATTTTTAGTGACCAAATGGATTTCCTTTGACATCTAACCTCATGTGGGTACCATCATAATGACAAATGCAACAGTTTTGCATCAACAAACAAGTTTGGTTTTGCTTAATGAAGAAGAAAACTCGTTTGTACGTTGTTGGATCAATTGGAGGCCAATTTGGGTGCAATCCGAGAATACAAGGATTTGAGTCACCAAATGGACTTTGTTTGAATTCTAACCTCGCGTGGGTACCATAATAATGACAAATTCAACATATTTGACTCAACATACAAGTTTGGTTGTGCTTTACAAAGAAGTAAAACTCGTTTGTACATTGTAAGCTCAATTGTAGCCCATTTTGGGTGCAATACGAGAATACAAGGATTTGAGTGACCAAATGGACTCCGTTTGACTCTTAACGACACGTGGGTACCATAATAATGATAAATGCAACAATTTTTACTCAACAAACAAGTTTGGTTTTGCTTAATGAAGAATGAAAACTCGTTTGTACGTTGTAGGCTCAATTGGAAGCCAATTTGGGTGCAATCCGGGAATATAAGGATTTGAGTCACCAAATGGACTCTGTTTGACTTTTAATCTCCCTAGGGTACCCTAATAATGAAAATTGCTACATTTTTTAATCAACAAACAAGTTTGGTTGTTCTTTACGAAGAAGGAAAAATGCTTTTATACGTTATAGGCTCAATTGGAGGCCAATTTAAGTGCAATCCGAGAATACAAGAAGTTGAGTGACCAATTGGACTCCGTTTGACTTATAACCTCGTGGGTACATTAATAATGAAAAATGCAACATGGTTGACTCAACAAACAAATTTGGTTATGCTTAACGAAAAAGGAAAACTCGTTTGTATGTTGTAGGCTCAATTGGAGGCAAATTTGGGTGCAATCAGAAAATAAAAGAAATTGAGTGACCAAATAGACTTCGTATGACTTGTAACCTTGTGAAAATGTTAATAATAACAATTGCAACATGTTTGACTCAACAAACAAGTTTGGTTTTGCTTAATGAAGAAGGAAAACTCGTTTGTACGTTGTAGGATCAATTGGAGGCCAATTTGGGTGCAATCCGAGAATACAATGATTTGAGTCACCAAATGGACTTTGTTTGAATTCTAACCTCGCTCGGGTACCATAATAATGGCAAATTCAACATATTTGACTCAACAAACAAGTTTGGTTGTGCTTTACAAAGAAGTAAAACTCGTTTGTACATTGTAAGCTCAATTGTAGCCCATTTTGGGTGCAATACGAGAATACAAGGATTTGAATGACCAAATGGACTCCGTTTGACTCTTAACGACACGTGGGTACCATAATAATGATAAATGCAACAATTTTTACTCAACAAACAAGTTTGGTTTTGCTTAATGAAGAATGAAAACTCGTTTGTACGTTGTAGGCTCAATTGGAAGCCAATTTGGGTGCAATCCGAGAATATAAGGATTTGAGTCACCAAATGGACTCTGTTTGACTTTTAATCTCCCTAGGGTACCGTAATAATGAAAATTGCTACATTTTTTAATCAACAAACAAGTTCGGTTGTTCTTTACGAAGAAGGAAAAAACACTTTTATACGTTATAGGCTCAATTGGAGGCCAATTTGAGTGCAATCCGAGAATACAAGAAGTTGAGTGACTAATTGGACTCCGTTTGACTTATAACCTCATGGGTACATTAATAATGAATAATGCAACATGGTTGACTCAACAAACAAATTTGGTTATGCTTAACGAAAAAGGAAAACTCGTTTGTATGTTGAAGGTTCAATTGGAGGCCAATTTGGGTGCAATAAGAAAATAAAAGAAATTGAGTGACCATATGGACTTCGTATGACTTCTAACCTTGTGGAAATGTTAATAATAACAATTGCAACATGTTTGACTCAACAAACAAGTTTGGTTTTGCTTTACGAAGAATGAAAACCTGTTTGTACGTTGTATGGTCAATTGGAAGCTAATTTGGATGCAATCCTAGAATACAAGGATTTGAGAAACCAAAATGACTCCGTTGAATCTAACCGCACATGGGTACAATAATAATGACAAATGAAACATGTTTGATGAAAAACACAAGTTTGGTTTGCTATACGAAGAATGAAAACTCGTTTGTACGTTGTAGGTTCAATTTGATTCCAATTTCGGTGCAATCCGAGAATACAAGGATTTGAGTGACCAAATGGACTCCGTTTGACTTCTTTCCCCATGTGGGTAACATAATAATGACAAATGCAATATTTTTGTCTCAACGAACATGTTTGGTTGTGCTTCACGAAGATGGAAAACTCGTTTATATGTTGTAGGGCACAATTGGAAGCTAATTTGGGTGTATTCCGAGAATACAATGAATTTTTAGTGACCAAATGGATTTCCTTTGACATCTAACCTCATGTGGGTACCATCATAATGACAAATGCAACAGTTTTGCATCAACAAACAAGTTTGGTTTTGCTTAATGAAGAAGAAAACTCGTTTGTACGTTGTTGGATCAATTGGAGGCCAATTTGGGTGTAATCCGAGAATACAAGGATTTGAGTCACCAAATGGACTTTGTTTGAATTCTAACCTCGCGTGGGTACCATAATAATGACAAATTCAACATATTTGACTCAACATACAAGTTTGGTTGTGCTTTACAAAGAAGTAAAACTCGTTTGTACATTGTAAGCTCAATTGTAGCCCATTTTGGGTGCAATACGAGAATACAAGGATTTGAGTGACCAAATGGACTCCGTTTGACTCTTAACGACACGTGGGTACCATAATAATGATAAATGCAACAATTTTTACTCAACAAACAAGTTTGGTTTTGCTTAATGAAGAATGAAAACTCGTTTGTACGTTGTAGGCTCAATTGGAAGCCAATTTGGGTGCAATCCGGGAATATAAGGATTTGAGTCACCAAATGGACTCTGTTTGACTTTTAATCTCCCTAGGGTACCCTAATAATGAAAATTGCTACATTTTTTAATCAACAAACAAGTTTGGTTGTTCTTTACGAAGAAGGAAAAATGCTTTTATACGTTATAGGCTCAATTGGAGGCCAATTTAAGTGCAATCCGAGAATACAAGAAGTTGAGTGACCAATTGGACTCCGTTTGACTTATAACCTCGTGGGTACATTAATAATGAAAAATGCAACATGGTTGACTCAACAAACAAATTTGGTTATGCTTAACGAAAAAGGAAAACTCGTTTGTATGTTGTAGGCTCAATTGGAGGCAAATTTGGGTGCAATCAGAAAATAAAAGAAATTGAGTGACCAAATAGACTTCGTATGACTTGTAACCTTGTGAAAATGTTAATAATAACAATTGCAACATGTTTGACTCAACAAACAAGTTTGGTTTTGCTTAATGAAGAAGGAAAACTCGTTTGTACGTTGTAGGATCAATTGGAGGCCAATTTGGGTGCAATCCGAGAATACAATGATTTGAGTCACCAAATGGACTTTGTTTGAATTCTAACCTCGCTCGGGTACCATAATAATGGCAAATTCAACATATTTGACTCAACAAACAAGTTTGGTTGTGCTTTACAAAGAAGTAAAACTCGTTTGTACATTGTAAGCTCAATTGTAGCCCATTTTGGGTGCAATACGAGAATACAAGGATTTGAATGACCAAATGGACTCCGTTTGACTCTTAACGACACGTGGGTACCATAATAATGATAAATGCAACAATTTTTACTCAACAAACAAGTTTGGTTTTGCTTAATGAAGAATGAAAACTCGTTTGTACGTTGTAGGCTCAATTGGAAGCCAATTTGGGTGCAATCCGAGAATATAAGGATTTGAGTCACCAAATGGACTCTGTTTGACTTTTAATCTCCCTAGGGTACCGTAATAATGAAAATTGCTACATTTTTTAATCAACAAACAAGTTCGGTTGTTCTTTACGAAGAAGGAAAAAACACTTTTATACGTTATAGGCTCAATTGGAGGCCAATTTGAGTGCAATCCGAGAATACAAGAATTTGAGTGACTAATTGGACTCCGTTTGACTTATAACCTCATGGGTACATTAATAATGAATAATGCAACATGGTTGACTCAACAAACAAATTTGGTTATGCTTAACGAAAAAGGAAAACTCGTTTGTATGTTGAAGGTTCAATTGGAGGCCAATTTGGGTGCAATAAGAAAATAAAAGAAATTGAGTGACCATATGGACTTCGTATGACTTCTAACCTTGTGGAAATGTTAATAATAACAATTGCAACATGTTTGACTCAACAAACAAGTTTGGTTTTGCTTTACGAAGAATGAAAACCTGTTTGTACGTTGTATGGTCAATTGGAAGCTAATTTGGATGCAATCCTAGAATACAAGGATTTGAGAAACCAAAATGACTCCGTTGAATCTAACCGCACATGGGTACAATAATAATGACAAATGAAACATGTTTGATGAAAAACACAAGTTTGGTTTGCTATACGAAGAATGAAAACTCGTTTGTACGTTGTAGGTTCAATTTGATTCCAATTTCGGTGCAATCCGAGAATACAAGGATTTGAGTGACCAAATGGACTCCGTTTGACTTCTTTCCCCATGTGGGTAACATAATAATGACAAATGCAATATTTTTGTCTCAACGAACATGTTTGGTTGTGCTTCACGAAGATGGAAAACTCGTTTATATGTTGTAGGGCACAATTGGAAGCTAATTTGGGTGTATTCCGAGAATACAATGAATTTTTAGTGACCAAATGGATTTCCTTTGACATCTAACCTCATGTGGGTACCATCATAATGACAAATGCAACAGTTTTGCATCAACAAACAAGTTTGGTTTTGCTTAATGAAGAAGAAAACTCGTTTGTACGTTGTTGGATCAATTGGAGGCCAATTTGGGTGCAATCCGAGAATACAAGGATTTGAGTCACCAAATGGACTTTGTTTGAATTCTAACCTCGCGTGGGTACCATAATAATGATAAATGCAACAATTTTTACTCAACAAACAAGTTTGGTTTTGCTTAATGAAGAATGAAAACTTATTTTTGTACGTTGTAGGCTCAATTGGAAGCCAATTTGGGTGCAATCCGAGAATATAAGGATTTGAGTCACCAAATGGACTCTGTTCGACTTTTAATCTCCCTAGGGTACCGTAATAATGAAAATTGCTACATTTTTTAATCAACAAACAAGTTTGGTTGTTCTTTACGAAGAAGGAAAAATGCTTTTATACGTTATAGGCTCAATTGGAGGCCAATTTAAGTGCAATCCGAGAATACAAGAAGTTGAGTGACCAATTGGACTCCGTTTTACTTATAACCTCGTGGGTACATTAATAATGAAAAATGCAACATGGTTGACTCAACAAACAAATTTTGTTATGCTTAACGAAAAAGGAAAACTCGTTTGTATGTTGTAGGCTCAATTGGAGGCAAATTTGGGTGCAATCAGAAAATAAAAGAAATTGAGTGACCAAATGGACTTCGTATGACTTCTAACCTTGTGAAAATGTTAATAATAACAATTGCAACATGTTTGACTCAACAAACAAGTTTGGTTTTGCTTAATTAAGAAGGAAAACTCGTTTGACGTTGAAGGATCAATTGGAGGCCAATTTGGGTGCAATCCGAGAATACAATGATTTGAGTCACCAAATGGACTTTGTTTGAATTCTAACCTCGCTCGGTTACCATAATAATGACAAATTCAACATATTTGACCCAACAAACAAGTTTGGTTGTGCTTTACAAAGAAGTAAAACTCGTTTGTACATTGTAAGCTCAATTGTAGCCCATTTTGGGTGCAATACGAGAATACAAGGATTTGAGTGACCAAATGGACTCCGTTTGACTCTTAACGACACGTGGGTACCATAATAATGATAAATGCAACAATTTTTACTCAACAAACAAGTTTGGTTTTGCTTAATGAAGAATGAAAACTCGTTTGTACGTTGTAGGCTCAATTGGAAGCCAATTTGGGTGCAATCCGAGAATATAAGGATTTGAGTCACCAAATGGACTCTGTTTGACTTTTAATCTCCCTAGGGTACCGTAATAATGAAAATTGCTACATTTTTTAATCAACAAACAAGTTTGGTTGTTCTTTACGAAGAAGGAAAAATGCTTTTATACGTTATAGGCTCAATTGGAGGCCAATTTAATTGCAATCCGAGAATACAAGAAGTTGAGTGACCAATTGGACTCCGTTTGACTTATAACCTCGTGGGTACATTAATAATGAAAAATGCAACATGGTTGACTCAACAAACAAATTTGGTTATGCTTAACGAAAAAGGAAAACTCGTTTGTATGTTGTAGGCTCAATTGGAGGCAAATTTGGGTGCAATCAGAAAATAAAAGAAATTGAGTGACCAAATGGACTTCGTATGACTTCTAACCTTGTGAAAATGTTAATAATAACAATTGCAACATGTTTGACTCAACAAACAAGTTTGGTTTTGCTTAATTAAGAAGGAAAACTCGTTTGTACGTTGTAGGATCAATTGGAGGCCAATTTGGGTGCAATCCGAGAATACAATGATTTGAGTCACCAAATGGACTTTGTTTGAATTCTAACCTCGCTCGGGTACCATAATAATGACAAATTCAACATATTTGACTCAACAAACAAGTTTGGTTGTGCTTTACAAAGAAGTAAAACTCGTTTGTGCATTGTAAGCTCAATTGTAGCCCATTTTGGGTGCAATACGAGAATACAAGGATTTGAGTGACCAAATGGACTCCGTTTGACTCTTAACGACACGTGGGTACCATAATAATGATAAATGCAACAATTTTTACTCAACAAACAAGTTTGGTTTTGCTTAATGAAGAATGAAAACTCATTTGTACGTTGTAGGCTCAATTGGAAGCCAATTTGGGTGCAATCCGAGAATATAAGGATTTGAGTCACCAAATGGACTCTGTTTGACTTTTAATCTCCCTAGGGTACCGTAATAATGAAAATTGCTACAATTTTTAATCAACAAACAAGTTTAGTTGTTCTTTACGAAGAAGGAAAAATGCTTTTATACGTTATAGGCTCAATTGGAGGCCAATTTAAGTGCAATCCGAGAATACAAGAAGTTGAGTGACCAATTAGACTCCGTTTGACTTATAACCTCGTGGGTACATTAATAATGAAAAATGCAACATGGTTGACTCAACAAACAAATTTGGTTATGCTTAACGAAAAAGGAAAACTCGTTTGTATGTTGTAGGCTCAATTGGATGCCAATTTGGGTGCAATCAGAAAATAAAAGAAATTGAGTGACCAAATGGACTTCGTATGACTTCTAACCTTGTGAAAATGTTAATAATAACAATTGCAACATGTTTGACTCAACAAACAAGTTTGGTTTTGCTTAATGAAGAAGGAAAACTCGTTTGTACGTTGTAGGATCAATTGGAGGCCAATTTGGGTGCAATCCGAGAATACAATGATTTGAGTCACCAAATGGACTTTGTTTGAATTCTAACCTCGCTCGGGTACCATAATAATGACAAATTCAACATATTTGACTCAACAAACAAGTTTGGTTGTGCTTTACAAAGAAGTAAAACTCGTTTGTACATTGTAAGCTCAATTGTAGCCCATTTTGGGTGCAATACGAGAATACAAGGATTTGAGTGACCAAATGGACTCCGTTTGGCTCTTAACGACACGTGGGTACCATAATAATGATAAATGCAACAATTTTTACTCAACAAACAAGTTTGGTTTTGCTTAATGAAGAATGAAAACTCGTTTGTACGTTGTAGGCTCAATTGGAAGCCAATTTGGGTGCAATCCGAGAATATAAGGATTTGAGTCACCAAATGGACTCTGTTTGACTTTTAATCTCCCTAGGGTACCGTAATAATGAAAATTGCTACATTTTTTAATCAACAAACAAGTTCGGTTGTTCTTTACGAAGAAGGAAAAAACACTTTTATACGTTATAGGCTCAATTGGAGGCCAATTTGAGTGCAATCCGAGAATACAAGAAGTTGAGTGACTAATTGGACTCCATTTGACTTATAACCTCATGGGTACGTTAATAATGAAAAATGCAACATGGTTGACTCAACAAACAAATTTGGTTATGCTTAACGAAAAAGGAAAACTCGTTTGTATGTTGAAGGTTCAATTGGAGGCCAATTTGGGTGCAATCAGAAAATAAAAGAAATTGAGTGACCATATGGACTTCGTATGACTTCTAACCTTGTGGAAATGTTAATAATAACAATTGCAACATGTTTGACTCAACAAAAAAGTTTGGTTTAGCTTTACGAAGAATGAAAACCTGTTTGTACGTTGTATGGTCAATTGGAAGCTAATTTGGATGCAATCCTAGAATACAAGGATTTGAGAAACCAAAATGACTCCGTTGAATCTAACCGCACATGGGTACAATAATAATGAAAAATGAAACATGTTTGATGAAAAAAACAAGTTTGGTTTGCTATACGAAGAATGAAAACTCGGTTGTACGTTGTAGGTTCAATTTGATTCCAATTTCGGTGCAATCCGAGAATACAAGGATTTGAGTGACCAAATGGACTCCGTTTGACTTCTTTCCCCATGTGGGTAACATAATAATGACAAATGCAATATTTTTGTCTCAACGAACATGTTTGGTTGTGCTTCACGAAGATGGAAAACTCGTTTATATGTTGTAGGGCACAATTGGAAGCTAATTTGGGTGTATTCCGAGAATACAATGAATTTTTAGTGACCAAATGGATTTCCTTTGACATCTAACCTCATGTGGGTACCATCATAATGACAAATGCAACAGTTTTGCATCAACAAACAAGTTTGGTTTTGCTTAATGAAGAAGAAAACTCGTTTGTACGTTGTTGGATCAATTGGAGGCCAATTTGGGTGCAATCCGAGAATACAAGGATTTGAGTCACCAAATGGACTTTGTTTGAATTCTAACCTCGCGTGGGTACCATAATAATGACAAATTCAACATATTTGACTCAACATACAAGTTTGGTTGTGCTTTACAAAGAAGTAAAACTCGTTTGTACATTGTAAGCTCAATTGTAGCCCATTTTGGGTGCAATACGAGAATACAAGGATTTGAGTGACCAAATGGACTCCGTTTGACTCTTAACGACACGTGGGTACCATAATAATGATAAATGCAACAATTTTTACTCAACAAACAAGTTTGGTTTTGCTTAATGAAGAATGAAAACTTATTTTTGTACGTTGTAGGCTCAATTGGAAGCCAATTTGGGTGCAATCCGAGAATATAAGGATTTGAGTCACCAAATGGACTCTGTTTGACTTTTAATCTCCCTAGGGTACCGTAATAATGAAAATTGCTACATTTTTTAATCAACAAACAAGTTTGGTTGTTCTTTACGAAGAAGGAAAAATGCTTTTATACGTTATAGGCTCAATTGGAGGCCAATTTAAGTGCAATCCGAGAATACAAGAAGTTGAGTGACCAATTGGACTCCGTTTTACTTATAACCTCGTGGGTACATTAATAATGAAAAATGCAACATGGTTGACTCAACAAACAAATTTGGTTAGGCTTAACGAAAAAGGAAAACTCGTTTGTATGTTGTAGGCTCAATTGGATGCCAATTTGGGTGCAATCAGAAAATAAAAGAAATTGAGTGACCAAATGGACTTCGTATGACTTCTAACCTTGTGAAAATGTTAATAATAACAATTGCAACATGTTTGACTCAACAAACAAGTTTGGTTTTGCTTAATTAAGAAGGAAAACTCGTTTGTACGTTGAAGGATCAATTGGAGGCCAATTTGGGTGCAATCCGAGAATACAATGATTTGAGTCACCAAATGGACTTTGTTTGAATTCTAACCTCGCTCGGTTACCATAATAATGACAAATTCAACATATTTGACCCAACAAACAAGTTTGGTTGTGCTTTACAAAGAAGTAAAACTCGTTTGTACATTGTAAGCTCAATTGTAGCCCATTTTGGGTGCAATACGAGAATACAAGGATTTGAGTGACCAAATGGACTCCGGTTGACTCTTAACGACACGTGGGTACCATAATAATGATAAATGCAACAATTTTTACTCAACAAACAAGTTTGGTTTTGCTTAATGAAGAATGAAAACTCGTTTGTACGTTGTAGGCTCAATTGGAAGCCAATTTGGGTGCAATCCGAGAATATAAGGATTTGAGTCACCAAATGGACTCTGTTTGACTTTTAATCTCCCTAGGGTACCCTAATAATGAAAATTGCTACATTTTTTAATCAACAAACAAGTTTGGTTGTTCTTTACGAAGAAGGAAAAATGCTTTTATACGTTATAGGCTCAATTGGAGGCCAATTTAAGTGCAATCCGAGAATACAAGAAGTTGAGTGACCAATTGGACTCCGTTTGACTTATAACCTCGTGGGTACATTAATAATGAAAAATGCAACATGGTTGACTCAACAAACAAATTTGGTTATGCTTAACGAAAAAGGAAAACTCGTTTGTATGTTGTAGGCTCAATTGGAGGCAAATTTGGGTGCAATCAGAAAATAAAAGAAATTGAGTGACCAAATGGACTTCGTATGACTTCTAACCTTGTGAAAATGTTAATAATAACAATTGCAACATGTTTGACTCAACAAACAAGTTTGGTTTTGCTTAATTAAGAAGGAAAACTCGTTTGTACGTTGAAGGATCAATTGGAGGCCAATTTGGGTGCAATCCGAGAATACAATGATTTGAGTCACCAAATGGACTTTGTTTGAATTCTAACCTCGCTCGGTTACCATAATAATGACAAATTCAACATATTTGACCCAACAAACAAGTTTGGTTGTGCTTTACAAAGAAGTAAAACTCGTTTGTACATTGTAAGCTCAATTGTAGCCCATTTTGGGTGCAATACGAGAATACAAGGATTTGAGTGACCAAATGGACTCCGTTTGACTCTTAACGACACGTGGGTACCATAATAATGATAAATGCAACAATTTTTACTCAACAAACAAGTTTGGTTTTGCTTAATGAAGAATGAAAACTCGTTTGTACGTTGTAGGCTCAATTGGAAGCCAATTTGGGTGCAATCCGAGAATATAAGGATTTGAGTCACCAAATGGACTCTGTTTGACTTTTAATCTCCCTAGGGTACCCTAATAATGAAAATTGCTACATTTTTTAATCAACAAACAAGTTTGGTTGTTCTTTACGAAGAAGGAAAAATGCTTTTATACGTTATAGGCTCAATTGGAGGCCAATTTAAGTGCAATCCGAGAATACAAGAAGTTGAGTGACCAATTGGACTCCGTTTGACTTATAACCTCGTGGGTACATTAATAATGAAAAATGCAACATGGTTGACTCAACAAACAAATTTGGTTATGCTTAACGAAAAAGGAAAACTCGTTTGTATGTTGTAGGCTCAATTGGAGGCAAATTTGGGTGCAATCAGAAAATAAAAGAAATTGAGTGACCAAATGGACTTCGTATGACTTCTAACCTTGTGAAAATGTTAATAATAACAATTGCAACATGTTTGACTCAACAAACAAGTTTGGTTTTGCTTAATTAAGAAGGAAAACTCGTTTGTACGTTGTAGGATCAATTGGAGGCCAATTTGGGTGCAATCCGAGAATACAATGATTTGAGTCACCAAATGGACTTTGTTTGAATTCTAACCTCGCTCGGGTACCATAATAATGACAAATTCAACATATTTGACTCAACAAACAAGTTTGGTTGTGCTTTACAAAGAAGTAAAACTCGTTTGTGCATTGTAAGCTCAATTGTAGCCCATTTTGGGTGCAATACGATAATACAAGGATTTGAGTGACCAAATGGACTCCGTTTGACTCTTAACGACACGTGGGTACCATAATAATGATAAATGCAACAATTTTTACTCAACAAACAAGTTTGGTTTTGCTTAATGAAGAATGAAAACTCATTTGTACGTTGTAGGCTCAATTGGAAGCCAATGTGGGTGCAATCCGAGAATATAAGGATTTGAGTCACCAAATGGACTCTGTTTGACTTTTAATCTCCCTAGGGTACCGTAATAATGAAAATTGCTACATTTTTTAATCAACAAACAAGTTTGGTTGTTCTTTACGAAGAAGGAAAAATGCTTTTATACGTTATAGGCTCAATTGGAGGCCAATTTAAGTGCAATCCGAGAATACAAGAAGTTGAGTGACCAATTAGACTCCGTTTGACTTATAACCTCGTGGGTACATTAATAATGAAAAATGCAACATGGTTGACTCAACAAACAAATTTGGTTATGCTTAACGAAAAAGGAAAACTCGTTTGTATGTTGTAGGCTCAATTGGATGCCAATTTGGGTGCAATCAGAAAATAAAAGAAATTGAGTGACCAAATGGACTTCGTATGACTTCTAACCTTGTGAAAATGTTAATAATAACAATTGCAACATGTTTGACTCAACAAACAAGTTTGGTTTTGCTTAATGAAGAAGGAAAACTCGTTTGTACGTTGTAGGATCAATTGGAGGCCAATTTGGGTGCAATCCGAGAATACAATGATTTGAGTCACCAAATGGACTTTGTTTGAATTCTAACCTCGCTCGGGTACCATAATAATGACAAATTCAACATATTTGACTCAATAAACAAGTTTGGTTGTGCTTTACAAAGAAGTAAAACTCGTTTGTACATTGTAAGCTCAATTGTAGCCCATTTTGGGTGCAATACGAGAATACAAGGATTTGAGTGACCAAATGGACTCCGTTTGACTCTTAACGACACGTGGGTACCATAATAATGATAAATGCAACAATTTTTACTCAACAAACAAGTTTGGTTTTGCTTAATGAAGAATGAAAACTTATTTTTGTACGTTGTAGGCTCAATTGGAAGCCAATTTGGGTGCAATCCGAGAATATAAGGATTTGAGTCACCAAATGGACTCTGTTTGACTTTTAATCTCCCTAGGGTACCGTAATAATGAAAATTGCTACATTTTTTAATCAACAAACAAGTTTGGTTGTTCTTTACGAAGAAGGAAAAATGCTTTTATACGTTATAGGCTCAATTGGAGGCCAATTTAAGTGCAATCCGAGAATACAAGAAGTTGAGTGACCAATTGGACTCCGTTTTACTTATAACCTCGTGGGTACATTAATAATGAAAAATGCAACATGGTTGACTCAACAAACAAATTTGGTTATGCTTAACGAAAAAGGAAAACTCGTTTGTATGTTGTAGGCTCAATTGGAGGCAAATTTGGGTGCAATCAGAAAATAAAAGAAATTGAGTGACCAAATGGACTTCGTATGACTTCTAACCTTGTGAAAATGTTAATAATAACAATTGCAACATGTTTGACTCAACAAACAAGTTTGGTTTTGCTTAATTAAGAAGGAAAACTCGTTTGTACGTTGAAGGATCAATTGGAGGCCAATTTGGGTGCAATCCGAGAATACAATGATTTGAGTCACCAAATGGACTTTGTTTGAATTCTAACCTCGCTCGGTTACCATAATAATGACAAATTCAACATATTTGACCCAACAAACAAGTTTGGTTGTGCTTTACAAAGAAGTAAAACTCGTTTGTACATTGTAAGCTCAATTGTAGCCCATTTTGGGTGCAATACGAGAATACAAGGATTTGAGTGACCAAATGGACTCCGTTTGACTCTTAACGACACGTGGGTACCATAATAATGATAAATGCAACAATTTTTTCTCAACAAACAAGTTTGGTTTTGCTTAATGAAGAATGAAAACTCGTTTGTACGTTGTAGGCTCAATTGGAAGCCAATTTGGGTGCAATCCGAGAATATAAGGATTTGAGTCACCAAATGGACTCTGTTTGACTTTTAATCTCCCTAGGGTACCCTAATAATGAAAATTGCTACATTTTTTAATCAACAAACAAGTTTGGTTGTTCTTTACGAAGAAGGAAAAATGCTTTTATACGTTATAGGCTCAATTGGAGGCCAATTTAAGTGCAATCCGAGAATACAAGAAGTTGAGTGACCAATTGGACTCCGTTTGACTTATAACCTCGTGGGTACATTAATAATGAAAAATGCAACATGGTTGACTCAAAAAACAAATTTGGTTATGCTTAACGAAAAAGGAAAACTCGTTTGTATGTTGTAGGCTCAATTGGAGGCAAATTTGGGTGCAATCAGAAAATAAAAGAAATTGAGTGACCAAATGGACTTCGTATGACTTCTAACCTTGTGAAAATGTTAATAATAACAATTGCAACATGTTTGACTCAACAAACAAGTTTGGTTTTGCTTAATTAAGAAGGAAAACTCGTTTGTACGTTGTAGGATCAATTGGAGGCCAATTTGGGTGCAATCCGAGAATACAATGATTTGAGTCACCAAATGGACTTTGTTTGAATTCTAACCTCGCTCGGGTACCATAATAATGACAAATTCAACATATTTGACTCAACAAACAAGTTTGGTTGTGCTTTACAAAGAAGTAAAACTCGTTTGTGCATTGTAAGCTCAATTGTAGCCCATTTTGGGTGCAATACGAGAATACAAGGATTTGAGTGACCAAATGGACTCCGTTTGACTCTTAACGACACGTGGGTACCATAATAATGATAAATGCAACAATTTTTACTCAACAAACAAGTTTGGTTTTGCTTAATGAAGAATGAAAACTCATTTGTACGTTGTAGGCTCAATTGGAAGCCAATGTGGGTGCAATCCGAGAATATAAGGATTTGAGTCACCAAATGGACTCTGTTTGACTTTTAATCTCCCTAGGGTACCGTAATAATGAAAATTGCTACATTTTTTAATCAACAAACAAGTTTGGTTGTTCTTTACGAAGAAGGAAAAATGCTTTTATACGTTATAGGCTCAATTGGAGGCCAATTTAAGTGCAATCCGAGAATACAAGAAGTTAAGTGACCAATTAGACTCCGTTTGACTTATAACCTCGTGGGTACATTAATAATGAAAAATGCAACATGGTTGACTCAACAAACAAATTTGGTTATGCTTAACGAAAAAGGAAAACTCGTTTGTATGTTGTAGGCTCAATTGGATGCCAATTTTGGTGCAATCAGAAAATAAAAGAAATTGAGTGACCAAATGGACTTCGTATGACTTCTAACCTTGTGAAAATGTTAATAATAACAATTGCAACATGTTTGACTCAACAAACAAGTTTGGTTTTGCTTAATGAAGAAGGAAAACTCGTTTGTACGTTGTAGGATCAATTGGAGGCCAATTTGGGTGCAATCCGAGAATACAATGATTTGAGTCACCAAATGGACTTTGTTTGAATTCTAACCTCGCTCGGGTACCATAATAATGACAAATTCAACTTATTTGACTCAACAAACAAGTTTGGTTGTGCTTTACAAAGAAGTAAAACTCGTTTGTACATTGTAAGCTCAATTGTAGCCCATTTTGGGTGCAATACGAGAATACAAGGATTTGAGTGACCAAATGGACTCCGTTTGACTCTTAACGACACGTGGGTACCATAATAATGATAAATGCAACAATTTTTACTCAACAAACAAGTTTGGTTTTGCTTAATGAAGAATGAAAACTTATTTTTGTACGTTGTAGGCTCAATTGGAAGCCAATTTGGGTGCAATCCGAGAATATAAGGATTTGAGTCACCAAATGGACTCTGTTTGACTTTTAATCTCCCTAGGGTACCGTAATAATGAAAATTGCTACATTTTTTAATCAACAAACAAGTTTGGTTGTTCTTTACGAAGAAGGAAAAATGCTTTTATACGTTATAGGCTCAATTGGAGGCCAATTTAAGTGCAATCCGAGAATACAAGAAGTTGAGTGACCAATTGGACTCCGTTTTACTTATAACCTCGTGGGTACATTAATAATGAAAAATGCAACATGGTTGACTCAACAAACAAATTTGGTTATGCTTAACGAAAAAGGAAAACTCGTTTGTATGTTGTAGGCTCAATTGGAGGCAAATTTGGGTGCAATCAGAAAATAAAAGAAATTGAGTGACCAAATGGACTTCGTATGACTTCTAACCTTATGAAAATGTTAATAATAACAATTGCAACATGTTTGACTCAACAAACAAGTTTGGTTTTGCTTAATTAAGAAGGAAAACTCGTTTGTACGTTGAAGGATCAATTGGAGGCCAATTTGGGTGCAATCCGAGAATACAATGATTTGAGTCACCAAATGGACTTTGTTTGAATTCTAACCTCGCTCGGTTACCATAATAATGACAAATTCAACATATTTGACCCAACAAACAAGTTTGGTTGTGCTTTACAAAGAAGTAAAACTCGTTTGTACATTGTAAGCTCAATTGTAGCCCATTTTGGGTGCAATACGAGAATACAAGGATTTGAGTGACCAAATGGACTCCGTTTGACTCTTAACGACACGTGGGTACCATAATAATGATAAATGCAACAATTTTTTCTCAACAAACAAGTTTGGTTTTGCTTAATGAAGAATGAAAACTCGTTTGTACGTTGTAGGCTCAATTGGAAGCCAATTTGGGTGCAATCCGAGAATATAAGAATTTGAGTCACCAAATGGACTCTGTTTGACTTTTAATCTCCCTAGGGTACCCTAATAATGAAAATTGCTACATTTTTTAATCAACAAACAAGTTTGGTTGTTCTTTACGAAAAAGGAAAAATGCTTTTATACGTTATAGGCTCAATTGGAGGCCAATTTAAGTGCAATCCGAGAATACAAGAAGTTGAGTGACCAATTGGACTCCGTTTGACTTATAACCTCGTGGGTACATTAATAATGAAAAATGCAACATGGTTGACCCAACAAACAAATTTGGTTATGCTTAACGAAAAAGGAAAACTCGTTTGTATGTTGTAGGCTCAATTGGAGGCAAATTTGGGTGCAATCAGAAAATAAAAGAAATTGAGTGACCAAATGGACTTCGTATGACTTCTAACCTTGTGAAAATGTTAATAATAACAATTGCAACATGTTTGACTCAACAAACAAGTTTGGTTTTGCTTAATTAAGAAGGAAAACTCGTTTGTACGTTGTAGGATCAATTGGAGGCCAATTTGGGTGCAATCCGAGAATACAATGATTTGAGTCACCAAATGGACTTTGTTTGAATTCTAACCTCGCTCGGGTACCATAATAATGACAAATTCAACATATTTGACTCAACAAACAAGTTTGGTTGTGCTTTACAAAGAAGTAAAACTCGTTTGTGCATTGTAAGCTCAATTGTAGCCCATTTTGGGTGCAATACGAGAATACAAGGATTTGAGTGACCAAATGGACTCCGTTTGACTCTTAACGACACGTGGGTACCATAATAATGATAAATGCAACAATTTTTACTCAACAAACAAGTTTGGTTTTGCTTAATGAAGAATGAAAACTCATTTGTACGTTGTAGGCTCAATTGGAAGCCAATGTGGGTGCAATCCGAGAATATAAGGATTTGAGTCACCAAATGGACTCTGTTTGACTTTTAATCTCCCTAGGGTACCGTAATAATGAAAATTGCTACATTTTTTAATCAACAAACAAGTTTGGTTGTTCTTTACGAAGAAGGAAAAATGCTTTTATACGTTATAGGCTCAATTGGAGGCCAATTTAAGTGCAATCCGAGAATACAAGAAGTTGAGTGACCAATTAGACTCCGTTTGACTTATAACCTCGTGGGTACATTAATAATGAAAAATGCAACATGGTTGACTCAACAAACAAATTTGGTTATGCTTAACGAAAAAGGAAAACTCGTTTGTATGTTGTAGGCTCAATTGGATGCCAATTTGGGTGCAATCAGAAAATAAAAGAAATTGAGTGACCAAATGGACTTCGTATGACTTCTAACCTTGTGAAAATGTTAATAATAACAATTGCAACATGTTTGACTCAACAAACAAGTTTGGTTTTGCTTAATTAAGAAGGAAAACTCGTTTGTACGTTTTAGGATCAATTGGAGGCCAATTTGGGTGCAATCCGAGAATACAATGATTTGAGTCACCAAATGGACTTTGTTTGAATTCTAACCTCGCTCGGGTACCATAATAATGACAAATTCAACATATTTGACTCAACAAACAAGTTTGGTTGTGCTTTACAAAGAAGTAAAACTCGTTTGTGCATTGTAAGCTCAATTGTAGCCCATTTTGGGTGCAATACGAGAATACAAGGATTTGAGTGACCAAATGGACTCCGTTTGACTCTTAACGACACGTGGGTACCATAATAATGATAAATGCAACAATTTTTACTCAACAAACAAGTTTGGTTTTGCTTAATGAAGAATGAAAACTCATTTGTACGTTGTAGGCTCAATTGGAAGCCAATTTGGGTGCAATCCGAGAATATAAGGATTTGAGTCACCAAATGGACTCTGTTTGACTTTTAATCTCCCTAGGGTACCGTAATAATGAAAATTGCTACATTTTTTAATCAACAAACAAGTTTGGTTGTTCTTTACGAAGAAGGAAAAATGCTTTTATACGTTATAGGCTCAATTGGAGGCCAATTTAAGTGCAATCCGAGAATACAAGAAGTTGAGTGACCAATTGGACTCCGTTTTACTTATAACCTCGTGGGTACATTAATAATGAAAAATGCAACATGGTTGACTCAACAAACAAATTTGGTTATGCTTAACGAAAAAGGAAAACTCGTTTGTATGTTGTAGGCTCAATTGGAGGCAAATTTGGGTGCAATCAGAAAATAAAAGAAATTGAGTGACCAAATGGACTTCGTATGACTTCTAACCTTGTGAAAATGTTAATAATAACAATTGCAACATGTTTGACTCAACAAACAAGTTTGGTTTTGCTTAATTAAGAAGGAAAACTCGTTTGTACGTTGAAGGATCAATTGGAGGCCAATTTGGGTGCAATCCGAGAATACAATGATTTGAGTCACCAAATGGACTTTGTTTGAATTCTAACCTCGCTCGGTTACCATAATAATGACAAATTCAACATATTTGACCCAACAAACAAGTTTGGTTGTGCTTTACAAAGAAGTAAAACTCGTTTGTACATTGTAAGCTCAATTGTAGCCCATTTTGGGTGCAATACGAGAATACAAGGATTTGAGTGACCAAATGGACTCCGTTTGACTCTTAACGACACGTGGGTACCATAATAATGATAAATGCAACAATTTTTTCTCAACAAACAAGTTTGGTTTTGCTTAATGAAGAATGAAAACTCGTTTGTACGTTGTAGGCTCAATTGGAAGCCAATTTGGGTGCAATCCGAGAATATAAGGATTTGAGTCACCAAATGGACTCTGTTTGACTTTTAATCTCCCTAGGGTACCCTAATAATGAAAATTGCTACATTTTTTAATCAACAAACAAGTTTGGTTGTTCTTTACGAAGAAGGAAAAATGCTTTTATACGTTATAGGCTCAATTGGAGGCCAATTTAAGTGCAATCCGAGAATACAAGAAGTTGAGTGACCAATTGGACTCCGTTTGACTTATAACCTCGTGGGTACATTAATAATGAAAAATGCAACATGGTTGACCCAAAAAACAAATTTGGTTATGCTTAACGAAAAAGGAAAACTCGTTTGTATGTTGTAGGCTCAATTGGAGGCAAATTTGGGTGCAATCAGAAAATAAAAGAAATTGAGTGACCAAATGGACTTCGTATGACTTCTAACCTTGTGAAAATGTTAATAATAACAATTGCAACATGTTTGACTCAACAAACAAGTTTGGTTTTGCTTAATGAAGAAGGAAAACTCGTTTGTACGTTGTAGGATCAATTGGAGGCCAATTTGGGTGCAATCCGAGAATACAATGATTTGAGTCACCAAATGGACTTTGTTTGAATTCTAACCTCGCTCGGATACCATAATAATGACAAATTCAACATATTTGACTCAACAAACAAGTTTGGTTGTGCTTTACAAAGAAGTAAAACTCGTTTGTACATTGTAAGCTCAATTGTAGCCCATTTTGGGTGCAATACGAGAATACAAGGATTTGAGTGACCAAATGGACTCCGTTTGACTCTTAACGACACGTGGGTACCATAATAATGATAAATGCAACAATTTTTACTCAACAAACAAGTTTGGTTTTGCTTAATGAAGAATGAAAACTTATTTTTGTACGTTGTAGGCTCAATTGGAAGCCAATTTGGGTGCAATCCGAGAATATAAGGATTTGAGTCACCAAATGGACTCTGTTTGACTTTTAATCTCCCTAGGGTACCGTAATAATGAAAATTGCTACATTTTTTAATCAACAAACAAGTTTGGTTGTTCTTTACGAAGAAGGAAAAATGCTTTTATACGTTATAGGCTCAATTGGAGGCCAATTTAAGTGCAATCCGAGAATACAAGAAGTTGAGTGACCAATTGGACTCCGTTTTACTTATAACCTCGTGGGTACATTAATAATGAAAAATGCAACATGGTTGACTCAACAAACAAATTTGGTTATGCTTAACGAAAAAGGAAAACTCGTTTGTATGTTGTAGGCTCAATTGGAGGCAAATTTGGGTGCAATC
The DNA here is from genome assembly GCA_963556465.1 of Berberis vulgaris. Taxonomy (NCBI): domain Eukaryota; kingdom Viridiplantae; phylum Streptophyta; class Magnoliopsida; order Ranunculales; family Berberidaceae; genus Berberis; species Berberis vulgaris. The sequence goes on from OY747135.1 coordinate 30,574,639, forward strand.
AGAAAATAAAAGAAATTGAGTGACCAAATGGACTTCGTATGACTTCTAACCTTGTGAAAATGTTAATAATAACAATTGCAACATGTTTGACTCAACAAACAAGTTTGGTTTTGCTTAATTAAGAAGGAAAACTCGTTTGTACGTTGAAGGATCAATTGGAGGCCAATTTGGGTGCAATCCGAGAATACAATGATTTGAGTCACCAAATGGACTTTGTTTGAATTCTAACCTCGCTCGGTTACCATAATAATGACAAATTCAACATATTTGACCCAACAAACAAGTTTGGTTGTGCTTTACAAAGAAGTAAAACTCGTTTGTACATTGTAAGCTCAATTGTAGCCCATTTTGGGTGCAATACGAGAATACAAGGATTTGAGTGACCAAATGGACTCCGTTTGACTCTTAACGACACGTGGGTACCATAATAATGATAAATGCAACAATTTTTACTCAACAAACAAGTTTGGTTTTGCTTAATGAAGAATGAAAACTCGTTTGTACGTTGTAGGCTCAATTGGAAGCCAATTTGGGTGCAATCCGAGAATATAAGGATTTGAGTCACCAAATGGACTCTGTTTGACTTTTAATCTCCCTAGGGTACCCTAATAATGAAAATTGCTACATTTTTTAATCAACAAACAAGTTTGGTTGTTCTTTACGAAGAAGGAAAAATGCTTTTATACGTTATAGGCTCAATTGGAGGCCAATTTAAGTGCAATCCGAGAATACAAGAAGTTGAGTGACCAATTGGACTCCGTTTGACTTATAACCTCGTGGGTACATTAATAATGAAAAATGCAACATGGTTGACTCAACAAACAAATTTGGTTATGCTTAACGAAAAAGGAAAACTCGTTTGTATGTTGTAGGCTCAATTGGAGGCAAATTTGGGTGCAATCAGAAAATAAAAGAAATTGAGTGACCAAATGGACTTCGTATGACTTCTAACCTTGTGAAAATGTTAATAATAACAATTGCAACATGTTTGACTCAACAAACAAGTTTGGTTTTGCTTAATTAAGAAGGAAAACTCGTTTGTACGTTTTAGGATCAATTGGAGGCCAATTTGGGTGCAATCCGAGAATACAATGATTTGAGTCACCAAATGGACTTTGTTTGAATTCTAACCTCGCTCGGGTACCATAATAATGACAAATTCAACATATTTGACTCAACAAACAAGTTTGGTTGTGCTTTACAAAGAAGTAAAACTCGTTTGTGCATTGTAAGCTCAATTGTAGCCCATTTTGGGTGCAATACGAGAATACAAGGATTTGAGTGACCAAATGGACTCCGTTTGACTCTTAACGACACGTGGGTACCATAATAATGATAAATGCAACAATTTTTACTCAACAAACAAGTTTGGTTTTGCTTAATGAAGAATGAAAACTCATTTGTACGTTGTAGGCTCAATTGGAAGCCAATTTGGGTGCAATCCGAGAATATAAGGATTTGAGTCACCAAATGGACTCTGTTTGACTTTTAATCTCCCTAGGGTACCGTAATAATGAAAATTGCTACATTTTTTAATCAACAAACAAGTTTGGTTGTTCTTTACGAAGAAGGAAAAATGCTTTTATACGTTATAGGCTCAATTGGAGGCCAATTTAAGTGCAATCCGAGAATACAAGAAGTTGAGTGACCAATTAGACTCCGTTTGACTTATAACCTCGTGGGTACATTAATAATGAAAAATGCAACATGGTTGACTCAACAAACAAATTTGGTTATGCTTAACGAAAAAGGAAAACTCGTTTGTATGTTGTAGGCTCAATTGGATGCCAATTTGGGTGCAATCAGAAAATAAAAGAAATTGAGTGACCAAATGGACTTCGTATGACTTCTAACCTTGTGAAAATGTTAATAATAACAATTGCAACATGTTTGACTCAACAAACAAGTTTGGTTTTGCTTAATGAAGAAGGAAAACTCGTTTGTACGTTGTAGGATCAATTGGAGGCCAATTTGGGTGCAATCCGAGAATACAATGATTTGAGTCACCAAATGGACTTTGTTTGAATTCTAACCTCGCTCGGGTACCATAATAATGAAAAATTCAACATATTTGACTCAACAAACAAGTTTGGTTGTGCTTTACAAAGAAGTAAAACTCGTTTGTACATTGTAAGCTCAATTGTAGCCCATTTTGGGTGCAATACGAGAATACAAGGATTTGAGTGACCAAATGGACTCCGTTTGACTCTTAACGACACGTGGGTACCATAATAATGATAAATGCAACAATTTTTACTCAACAAACAAGTTTGGTTTTGCTTAATGAAGAATGAAAACTTATTTTTGTACGTTGTAGGCTCAATTGGAAGCCAATTTGGGTGCAATCCGAGAATATAAGGATTTGAGTCACCAAATGGACTCTGTTTGACTTTTAATCTCCCTAGGGTACCGTAATAATGAAAATTGCTACATTTTTTAATCAACAAACAAGTTTGGTTGTTCTTTACGAAGAAGGAAAAATGCTTTTATACGTTATAGGCTCAATTGGAGGCCAATTTAAGTGCAATCCGAGAATACAAGAAGTTGAGTGACCAATTGGACTCCGTTTTACTTATAACCTCGTGGGTACATTAATAATGAAAAATAAAACATGGTTGACTCAACAAACAAATTTGGTTATGCTTAACGAAAAAGGAAAACTCGTTTGTATGTTGTAGGCTCAATTGGAGGCAAATTTGGGTGCAATCAGAAAATAAAAGAAATTGAGTGACCAAATGGACTTCGTATGACTTCTAACCTTGTGAAAATGTTAATAATAACAATTGCAACATGTTTGACTCAACAAACAAGTTTGGTTTTGCTTAATTAAGAAGGAAAACTCGTTTGTACGTTGAAGGATCAATTGGAGGCCAATTTGGGTGCAATCCGAGAATACAATGATTTGAGTCACCAAATGGACTTTGTTTGAATTCTAACCTCGCTCGGTTACCATAATAATGACAAATTCAACATATTTGACTCAACAAACAAGTTTGGTTGTGCTTTACAAAGAAGTAAAACTCGTTTGTACATTGTAAGCTCAATTGTAGCCCATTTTGGGTGCAATACGAGAATACAAGGATTTGAGTGACCAAATGGACTCCGTTTGACTCTTAACGACACGTGGGTACCATAATAATGATAAATGCAACAATTTTTACTCAACAAACAAGTTTGGTTTTGCTTAATGAAGAATGAAAACTCGTTTGTACGTTGTAGGCTCAATTGGAAGCCAATTTGGGTGCAATCCGAGAATATAAGGATTTGAGTCACCAAATGGACTCTGTTTGACTTTTAATCTCCCTAGGGTACCCTAATAATGAAAATTGCTACATTTTTTAATCAACAAACAAGTTTGGTTGTTCTTTACGAAGAAGGAAAAATGCTTTTATACGTTATAGGCTCAATTGGAGGCCAATTTAAGTGCAATCCGAGAATACAAGAAGTTGAGTGACCAATTGGACTCCGTTTGACTTATAACCTCGTGGGTACATTAATAATGAAAAATGCAACATGGTTGACTCAACAAACAAATTTGGTTATGCTTAACGAAAAAGGAAAACTCGTTTGTATGTTGTAGGCTCAATTGGAGGCAAATTTGGGTGCAATCAGAAAATAAAAGAAATTGAGTGACCAAATGGACTTCGTATGACTTCTAACCTTGTGAAAATGTTAATAATAACAATTGCAACATGTTTGACTCAACAAACAAGTTTGGTTTTGCTTAATTAAGAAGGAAAACTCGTTTGTACGTTTTAGGATCAATTGGAGGCCAATTTGGGTGCAATCCGAGAATACAATGATTTGAGTCACCAAATGGACTTTGTTTGAATTCTAACCTCGCTCGGGTACCATAATAATGACAAATTCAACATATTTGACTCAACAAACAAGTTTGGTTGTGCTTTACAAAGAAGTAAAACTCGTTTGTGCATTGTAAGCTCAATTGTAGCCCATTTTGGGTGCAATACGAGAATACAAGGATTTGAGTGACCAAATGGACTCCGTTTGACTCTTAACGACACGTGGGTACCATAATAATGATAAATGCAACAATTTTTACTCAACAAACAAGTTTGGTTTTGCTTAATGAAGAATGAAAACTCATTTGTACGTTGTAGGCTCAATTGGAAGCCAATTTGGGTGCAATCCGAGAATATAAGGATTTGAGTCACCAAATGGACTCTGTTTGACTTTTAATCTCCCTAGGGTACCGTAATAATGAAAATTGCTACATTTTTTAATCAACAAACAAGTTTGGTTGTTCTTTACGAAGAAGGAAAAATGCTTTTATACGTTATAGGCTCAATTGGAGGCCAATTTAAGTGCAATCCGAGAATACAAGAAGTTGAGTGACCAATTAGACTCCTTTTGACTTATAACCTCGTGGGTACATTAATAATGAAAAATGCAACATGGTTGACTCAACAAACAAATTTGGTTATGCTTAACGAAAAAGGAAAACTCGTTTGTATGTTGTAGGCTCAATTGGATGCCAATTTGGGTGCAATCAGAAAATAAAAGAAATTGAGTGACCAAATGGACTTCGTATGACTTCTAACCTTGTGAAAATGTTAATAATAACAATTGCAACATGTTTGACTCAACAAACAAGTTTGGTGTTGCTTAATGAAGAAGGAAAACTCGTTTGTACGTTGTAGGATCAATTGGAGGCCAATTTGGGTGCAATCCGAGAATACAATGATTTGAGTCACCAAATGGACTTTGTTTGAATTCTAACCTCGCTCGGGTACCATAATAATGAAAAATTCAACATATTTGACTCAACAAACAAGTTTGGTTGTGCTTTACAAAGAAGTAAAACTCGTTTGTACATTGTAAGCTCAATTGTAGCCCATTTTGGGTGCAATACGAGAATACAAGGATTTGAGTGACCAAATGGACTCCGTTTGACTCTTAACGACACGTGGGTACCATAATAATGATAAATGCAACAATTTTTACTCAACAAACAAGTTTGGTTTTGCTTAATGAAGAATGAAAACTTATTTTTGTACGTTGTAGGCTCAATTGGAAGCCAATTTGGGTGCAATCCGAGAATATAAGGATTTGAGTCACCAAATGGACTCTGTTTGACTTTTAATCTCCCTAGGGTACCGTAATAATGAAAATTGCTACATTTTTTAATCAACAAACAAGTTTGGTTGTTCTTTACGAAGAAGGAAAAATGCTTTTATACGTTATAGGCTCAATTGGAGGCCAATTTAAGTGCAATCCGAGAATACAAGAAGTTGAGTGACCAATTAGACTCCGTTTGACTTATAACCTCGTGGGTACATTAATAATGAAAAATGCAACATGGTTGACTCAACAAACAAATTTGGTTATGCTTAACGAAAAAGGAAAACTCGTTTGTATGTTGTAGGCTCAATTGGATGCCAATTTGGGTGCAATCAGAAAATAAAAGAAATTGAGTGACCAAATGGACTTCGTATGACTTCTAACCTTGTGAAAATGTTAATAATAACAATTGCAACATGTTTGACTCAACAAACAAGTTTGGTGTTGCTTAATGAAGAAGGAAAACTCGTTTGTACGTTGTAGGATCAATTGGAGGCCAATTTGGGTGCAATCCGAGAATACAATGATTTGAGTCACCAAATGGACTTTGTTTGAATTCTAACCTCGCTCGGGTACCATAATAATGAAAAATTCAACATATTTGACTCAACAAAAAAGTTTGGTTGTGCTTTACAAAGAAGTAAAACTCGTTTGTACATTGTAAGCTCAATTGTAGCCCATTTTGGGTGCAATACGAGAATACAAGGATTTGAGTGACCAAATGGACTCCGTTTGACTCTTAACGACACGTGGGTACCATAATAATGATAAATGCAACAATTTTTACTCAACAAACAAGTTTGGTTTTGCTTAATGAAGAATGAAAACTTATTTTTGTACGTTGTAGGCTCAATTGGAAGCCAATTTGGGTGCAATCCGAGAATATAAGGATTTGAGTCACCAAATGGACTCTGTTTGACTTTTAATCTCCCTAGGGTACCGTAATAATGAAAATTGCTACATTTTTTAATCAACAAACAAGTTTGGTTGTTCTTTACGAAGAAGGAAAAATGCTTTTATACGTTATAGGCTCAATTGGAGGCCAATTTAAGTGCAATCCGAGAATACAAGAAGTTGAGTGATCAATTGGACTCCGTTTTACTTATAACCTCGTGGGTACATTAATAATGAAAAATGCAACATGGTTGACTCAACAAACAAATTTGGTTATGCTTAACGAAAAAGGAAAACTCGTTTGTATGTTGTAGGCTCAATTGGAGGCAAATTTGTGTGCAATCAGAAAATAAAAGAAATTGAGTGACCAAATGGACTTCGTATGACTTCTAACCTTGTGAAAATGTTAATAATAACAATTGCAACATGTTTGACTCAACAAACAAGTTTGGTTTTGCTTAATTAAGAAGGAAAACTCGTTTGTACGTTGAAGGATCAATTGGAGGCCAATTTGGGTGCAATCCGAGAATACAATGATTTGAGTCACCAAATGGACTTTGTTTGAATTCTAACCTCGCTCGGTTACCATAATAATGACAAATTCAACATATTTGACCCAACAAACAAGTTTGGTTGTGCTTTACAAAGAAGTAAAACTCGTTTGTACATTGTAAGCTCAATTGTAGCCCATTTTGGGTGCAATACGAGAATACAAGGATTTGAGTGACCAAATGGACTCCGTTTGACTCTTAACGACACGTGGGTACCATAATAATGATAAATGCAACAAATTTTACTCAACAAACAAGTTTGGTTTTGCTTAATGAAGAATGAAAACTCGTTTGTACGTTGTAGGCTCAATTGGAAGCCAATTTGGGTGCAATCCGAGAATATAAGGATTTGAGTCACCAAATGGACTCTGTTTGACTTTTAATCTCCCTAGGGTACCCTAATAATGAAAATTGCTACATTTTTTAATCAACAAACAAGTTTGGTTGTTCTTTACGAAGAAGGAAAAATGCTTTTATACGTTATAGGCTCAATTGGAGGCCAATTTAAGTGCAATCCGAGAATACAAGAAGTTGAGTGACCAATTGGACTCCGTTTGACTTATAACCTCGTGGGTACATTAATAATGAAAAATGCAACATGGTTGACTCAACAAACAAATTTGGTTATGCTTAACGAAAAAAGAAAACTCGTTTGTATGTTGTAGGCTCAATTGGAGGCAAATTTGGGTGCAATCAGAAAATAAAAGAAATTGAGTGACCAAATGGACTTCGTATGACTTCTAACCTTGTGAAAATGTTAATAATTACAATTGCAACATGTTTGACTCAACAAACAAGTTTGGTTTTGCTTAATTAAGAAGGAAAACTCGTTTGTACGTTGTAGGATCAATTGGAGGCCAATTTGGGTGCAATCCGAGAATACAATGATTTGAGTCACCAAATGGACTTTGTTTGAATTCTAACCTCGCTCGGGTACCATAATAATGACAAATTCAACATATTTGACTCAACAAACAAGTTTGGTTGTGCTTTACAAAGAAGTAAAACTCGTTTGTGCATTGTAAGCTCAATTGTAGCCCATTTTGGGTGCAATACGAGAATACAAGGATTTGAGTGACCAAATGGACTCCGTTTGACTCTTAACGACACGTGGGTACCATAATAATGATAAATGTAACAATTTTTACTCAACAAACAAGTTTGGTTTTGCTTAATGAAGAATGAAAACTCATTTGTACGTTGTAGGCTCAATTGGAAGCCAATTTGGGTGCAATCCGAGAATATAAGGATTTGAGTCACCAAATGGACTCTGTTTGACTTTTAATCTCCCTAGGGTACCGTAATAATGAAAATTGCTACATTTTTTAATCAACAAACAAGTTTGGTTGTTCTTTACGAAGAAGGAAAAATGCTTTTATACGTTATAGGCTCAATTGGAGGCCAATTTAAGTGCAATCCGAGAATACAAGAAGTTGAGTGACCAATTAGACTCCGTTTGACTTATAACCTCGTGGGTACATTAATAATGAAAAATGCAACATGGTTGACTCAACAAACAAATTTGGTTATGCTTAACGAAAAAGGAAAACTCGTTTGTATGTTGTAGGCTCAATTGGATGCCAATTTGGGTGCAATCAGAAAATAAAAGAAATTGAGTGACCAAATGGACTTCGTATGACTTCTAACCTTGTGAAAATGTTAATAATAACAATTGCAACATGTTTGACTCAACAAACAAGTTTGGTGTTGCTTAATGAAGAAGGAAAACTCGTTTGTACGTTGTAGGATCAATTGGAGGCCAATTTGGGTGCAATCCGAGAATACAATGATTTGAGTCACCAAATGGACTTTGTTTGAATTCTAACCTCGCTCGGGTACCATAATAATGAAAAATTCAACATATTTGACTCAACAAACAAGTTTGGTTGTGCTTTACAAAGAAGTAAAACTCGTTTGTACATTGTAAGCTCAATTGTAGCCCATTTTGGGTGCAATACGAGAATACAAGGATTTGAGTGACCAAATGGACTCCGTTTGACTCTTAACGACACGTGGGTACCATAATAATGATAAATGCAACAATTTTTACTCAACAAACAAGTTTGGTTTTGCTTAATGAAGAATGAAAACTTATTTTTGTACGTTGTAGGCTCAATTGGAAGCCAATTTGGGTGCAATCCGAGAATATAAGGATTTGAGTCACCAAATGGACTCTGTTTGACTTTTAATCTCCCTAGGGTACCGTAATAATGAAAATTGCTACATTTTTTAATCAACAAACAAGTTTGGTTGTTCTTTACGAAGAAGGAAAAATGCTTTTATACGTTATAGGCTCAATTGGAGGCCAATTTAAGTGCAATCCGAGAATACAAGAAGTTGAGTGACCAATTAGACTCCGTTTGACTTATAACCTCGTGGGTACATTAATAATGAAAAATGCAACATGGTTGACTCAACAAACAAATTTGGTTATGCTTAACGAAAAAGGAAAACTCGTTTGTATGTTGTAGGCTCAATTGGATGCCAATTTGGGTGCAATCAGAAAATAAAAGAAATTGAGTGACCAAATGGACTTCGTATGACTTCTAACCTTGTGAAAATGTTAATAATAACAATTGCAACATGTTTGACTCAACAAACAAGTTTGGTGTTGCTTAATGAAGAAGGAAAACTCGTTTGTACGTTGTAGGATCAATTGGAGGCCAATTTGGGTGCAATCCGAGAATACAATGATTTGAGTCACCAAATGGACTTTGTTTGAATTCTAACCTCGCTCGGGTACCATAATAATGAAAAATTCAACATATTTGACTCAACAAACAAGTTTGGTTGTGCTTTACAAAGAAGTAAAACTCGTTTGTACATTGTAAGCTCAATTGTAGCCCATTTTGGGTGCAATACGAGAATACAAGGATTTGAGTGACCAAATGGACTCCGTTTGACTCTTAACGACACGTGGGTACCATAATAATGATAAATGCAACAATTTTTACTCAACAAACAAGTTTGGTTTTGCTTAATGAAGAATGAAAACTTATTTTTGTACGTTGTAGGCTCAATTGGAAGCCAATTTGGGTGCAATCCGAGAATATAAGGATTTGAGTCACCAAATGGACTCTGTTTGACTTTTAATCTCCCTAGGGTACCGTAATAATGAAAATTGCTACATTTTTTAATCAACAAACAAGTTTGGTTGTTCTTTACGAAGAAGGAAAAATGCTTTTATACGTTATAGGCTCAATTGGAGGCCAATTTAAGTGCAATCCGAGAATACAAGAAGTTGAGTGATCAATTGGACTCCGTTTTACTTATAACCTCGTGGGTACATTAATAATGAAAAATGCAACATGGTTGACTCAACAAACAAATTTGGTTATGCTTAACGAAAAAGGAAAACTCGTTTGTATGTTGTAGGCTCAATTGGAGGCAAATTTGGGTGCAATCAGAAAATAAAAGAAATTGAGTGACCAAATGGACTTCGTATGACTTCTAACCTTGTGAAAATGTTAATAATAACAATTGCAACATGTTTGACTCAACAAACAAGTTTGGTTTTGCTTAATTAAGAAGGAAAACTCGTTTGTACGTTGAAGGATCAATTGGAGGCCAATTTGGGTGCAATCCGAGAATACAATGATTTGAGTCACCAAATGGACTTTGTTTGAATTCTAACCTCGCTCGGTTACCATAATAATGACAAATTCAACATATTTGACCCAACAAACAAGTTTGGTTGTGCTTTACAAAGAAGTAAAACTCGTTTGTACATTGTAAGCTCAATTGTAGCCCATTTTGGGTGCAATACGAGAATACAAGGATTTGAGTGACCAAATGGACTCCGTTTGACTCTTAACGACACGTGGGTACCATAATAATGATAAATGCAACAAATTTTACTCAACAAACAAGTTTGGTTTTGCTTAATGAAGAATGAAAACTCGTTTGTACGTTGTAGGCTCAATTGGAAGCCAATTTGGGTGCAATCCGAGAATATAAGGATTTGAGTCACCAAATGGACTCTGTTTGACTTTTAATCTCCCTAGGGTACCCTAATAATGAAAATTGCTACATTTTTTAATCAACAAACAAGTTTGGTTGTTCTTTACGAAGAAGGAAAAATGCTTTTATACGTTATAGGCTCAATTGGAGGCCAATTTAAGTGCAATCCGAGAATACAAGAAGTTGAGTGACCAATTGGACTCCGTTTGACTTATAACCTCGTGGGTACATTAATAATGAAAAATGCAACATGGTTGACTCAACAAACAAATTTGGTTATGCTTAACGAAAAAAGAAAACTCGTTTGTATGTTGTAGGCTCAATTGGAGGCAAATTTGGGTGCAATCAGAAAATAAAAGAAATTGAGTGACCAAATGGACTTCGTATGACTTCTAACCTTGTGAAAATGTTAATAATTACAATTGCAACATGTTTGACTCAACAAACAAGTTTGGTTTTGCTTAATTAAGAAGGAAAACTCGTTTGTACGTTGTAGGATCAATTGGAGGCCAATTTGGGTGCAATCCGAGAATACAATGATTTGAGTCACCAAATGGACTTTGTTTGAATTCTAACCTCGCTCGGGTACCATAATAATGACAAATTCAACATATTTGACTCAACAAACAAGTTTGGTTGTGCTTTACAAAGAAGTAAAACTCGTTTGTGCATTGTAAGCTCAATTGTAGCCCATTTTGGGTGCAATACGAGAATACAAGGATTTGAGTGACCAAATGGACTCCGTTTGACTCTTAACGACACGTGGGTACCATAATAATGATAAATGCAACAAATTTTACTCAACAAACAAGTTTGGTTTTGCTTAATGAAGAATGAAAACTCGTTTGTACGTTGTAGGCTCAATTGGAAGCCAATTTGGGTGCAATCCGAGAATATAAGGATTTGAGTCACCAAATGGACTCTGTTTGACTTTTAATCTCCCTAGGGTACCCTAATAATGAAAATTGCTACATTTTTTAATCAACAAACAAGTTTGGTTGTTCTTTACGAAGAAGGAAAAATGCTTTTATACGTTATAGGCTCAATTGGAGGCCAATTTAAGTGCAATCCGAGAATACAAGAAGTTGAGTGACCAATTGGACTCCGTTTGACTTATAACCTCGTGGGTACATTAATAATGAAAAATGCAACATGGTTGACTCAACAAACAAATTTGGTTATGCTTAACGAAAAAAGAAAACTCGTTTGTATGTTGTAGGCTCAATTGGAGGCAAATTTGGGTGCAATCAGAAAATAAAAGAAATTGAGTGACCAAATGGACTTCGTATGACTTCTAACCTTGTGAAAATGTTAATAATTACAATTGCAACATGTTTGACTCAACAAACAAGTTTGGTTTCGCTTAATTAAGAAGGAAAACTCGTTTGTACGTTGTAGGATCAATTGGAGGCCAATTTGGGTGCAATCCGAGAATACAATGATTTGAGTCACCAAATGGACTTTGTTTGAATTCTAACCTCGCTCGGGTACCATAATAATGACAAATTCAACATATTTGACTCAACAAACAAGTTTGGTTGTGCTTTACAAAGAAGTAAAACTCGTTTGTGCATTGTAAGCTCAATTGTAGCCCATTTTGGGTGCAATACGAGAATACAAGGATTTGAGTGACCAAATGGACTCCGTTTGACTCTTAACGACACGTGGGTACCATAATAATGATAAATGTAACAATTTTTACTCAACAAACAAGTTTGGTTTTGCTTAATGAAGAATGAAAACTCATTTGTACGTTGTAGGCTCAATTGGAAGCCAATTTGGGTGCAATCCGAGAATATAAGGATTTGAGTCACCAAATGGACTCTGTTTGACTTTTAATCTCCCTAGGGTACCGTAATAATGAAAATTGCTACATTTTTTAATCAACAAACAAGTTTGGTTGTTCTTTACGAAGAAGGAAAAATGCTTTTATACGTTATAGGCTCAATTGGAGGCCAATTTAAGTGCAATCCGAGAATACAAGAAGTTGAGTGACCAATTAGACTCCGTTTGACTTATAACCTCGTGGGTACATTAATAATGAAAAATGCAACATGGTTGACTCAACAAACAAATTTGGTTATGCTTAACGAAAAAGGAAAACTCGTTTGTATGTTGTAGGCTCAATTGGATGCCAATTTGGGTGCAATCAGAAAATAAAAGAAATTGAGTGACCAAATGGACTTCGTATGACTTCTAACCTTGTGAAAATGTTAATAATAACAATTGCAACATGTTTGACTCAACAAACAAGTTTGGTGTTGCTTAATGAAGAAGGAAAACTCGTTTGTACGTTGTAGGATCAATTGGAGGCCAATTTGGGTGCAATCCGAGAATACAATGATTTGAGTCACCAAATGGACTTTGTTTGAATTCTAACCTCGCTCGGGTACCATAATAATGAAAAATTCAACATATTTGACTCAACAAACAAGTTTGGTTGTGCTTTACAAAGAAGTAAAACTCGTTTGTACATTGTAAGCTCAATTGTAGCCCATTTTGGGTGCAATACGAGAATACAAGGATTTGAGTGACCAAATGGACTCCGTTTGACTCTTAACGACACGTGGGTACCATAATAATGATAAATGCAACAATTTTTACTCAACAAACAAGTTTGGTTTTGCTTAATGAAGAATGAAAACTTATTTTTGTACGTTGTAGGCTCAATTGGAAGCCAATTTGGGTGCAATCCGAGAATATAAGGATTTGAGTCACCAAATGGACTCTGTTTGACTTTTAATCTCCCTAGGGTACCGTAATAATGAAAATTGCTACATTTTTTAATCAACAAACAAGTTTGGTTGTTCTTTACGAAGAAGGAAAAATGCTTTTATACGTTATAGGCTCAATTGGAGGCCAATTTAAGTGCAATCCGAGAATACAAGAAGTTGAGTGACCAATTAGACTCCGTTTGACTTATAACCTCGTGGGTACATTAATAATGAAAAATGCAACATGGTTGACTCAACAAACAAATTTGGTTATGCTTAACGAAAAAGGAAAACTCGTTTGTATGTTGTAGGCTCAATTGGATGCCAATTTGGGTGCAATCAGAAAATAAAAGAAATTGAGTGACCAAATGGACTTCGTATGACTTCTAACCTTGTGAAAATGTTAATAATAACAATTGCAACATGTTTGACTCAACAAACAAGTTTGGTGTTGCTTAATGAAGAAGGAAAACTCGTTTGTACGTTGTAGGATCAATTGGAGGCCAATTTGGGTGCAATCCGAGAATACAATGATTTGAGTCACCAAATGGACTTTGTTTGAATTCTAACCTCGCTCGGGTACCATAATAATGAAAAATTCAACATATTTGACTCAACAAACAAGTTTGGTTGTGCTTTACAAAGAAGTAAAACTCGTTTGTACATTGTAAGCTCAATTGTAGCCCATTTTGGGTGCAATACGAGAATACAAGGATTTGAGTGACCAAATGGACTCCGTTTGACTCTTAACGACACGTGGGTACCATAATAATGATAAATGCAACAATTTTTACTCAACAAACAAGTTTGGTTTTGCTTAATGAAGAATGAAAACTTATTTTTGTACGTTGTAGGCTCAATTGGAAGCCAATTTGGGTGCAATCCGAGAATATAAGGATTTGAGTCACCAAATGGACTCTGTTTGACTTTTAATCTCCCTAGGGTACCGTAATAATGAAAATTGCTACATTTTTTAATCAACAAACAAGTTTGGTTGTTCTTTACGAAGAAGGAAAAATGCTTTTATACGTTATAGGCTCAATTGGAGGCCAATTTAAGTGCAATCCGAGAATACAAGAAGTTGAGTGATCAATTGGACTCCGTTTTACTTATAACCTCGTGGGTACATTAATAATGAAAAATGCAACATGGTTGACTCAACAAACAAATTTGGTTATGCTTAACGAAAAAGGAAAACTCGTTTGTATGTTGTAGGCTCAATTGGAGGCAAATTTGGGTGCAATCAGAAAATAAAAGAAATTGAGTGACCAAATGGACTTCGTATGACTTCTAACCTTGTGAAAATGTTAATAATAACAATTGCAACATGTTTGACTCAACAAACAAGTTTGGTTTTGCTTAATTAAGAAGGAAAACTCGTTTGTACGTTGAAGGATCAATTGGAGGCCAATTTGGGTGCAATCCGAGAATACAATGATTTGAGTCACCAAATGGACTTTGTTTGAATTCTAACCTCGCTCGGTTACCATAATAATGACAAATTCAACATATTTGACCCAACAAACAAGTTTGGTTGTGCTTTACAAAGAAGTAAAACTCGTTTGTACATTGTAAGCTCAATTGTAGCCCATTTTGGGTGCAATACGAGAATACAAGGATTTGAGTGACCAAATGGACTCCGTTTGACTCTTAACGACACGTGGGTACCATAATAATGATAAATGCAACAAATTTTACTCAACAAACAAGTTTGGTTTTGCTTAATGAAGAATGAAAACTCGTTTGTACGTTGTAGGCTCAATTGGAAGCCAATTTGGGTGCAATCCGAGAATATAAGGATTTGAGTCACCAAATGGACTCTGTTTGACTTTTAATCTCCCTAGGGTACCGTAATAATGAAAATTGCTACATTTTTTAATCAACAAACAAGTTTGGTTGTTCTTTACGAAGAAGGAAAAATGCTTTTATACGTTATAGGCTCAATTGGAGGCCAATTTAAGTGCAATCCGAGAATACAAGAAGTTGAGTGACCAATTGGACTCCGTTTGACTTATAACCTCGTGGGTACATTAATAATGAAAAATGCAACATGGTTGACTCAACAAACAAATTTGGTTATGCTTAACGAAAAAAGAAAACTCGTTTGTATGTTGTAGGCTCAATTGGAGGCAAATTTGGGTGCAATCAGAAAATAAAAGAAATTGAGTGACCAAATGGACTTCGTATGACTTCTAACCTTGTGAAAATGTTAATAATAACAATTGCAACATGTTTGACTCAACAAACAAGTTTGGTTTTGCTTAATTAAGAAGGAAAACTCGTTTGTACGTTGTAGGATCAATTGGAGGCCAATTTGGGTGCAATCCGAGAATACAATGATTTGAGTCACCAAATGGACTTTGTTTGAATTCTAACCTCGCTCGGGTACCATAATAATGACAAATTCAACATATTTGACTCAACAAACAAGTTTGGTTGTGCTTTACAAAGAAGTAAAACTCGTTTGTGCATTGTAAGCTCAATTGTAGCCCATTTTGGGTGCAATACGAGAATACAAGGATTTGAGTGACCAAATGGACTCCGTTTGACTCTTAACGACACGTGGGTACCATAATAATGATAAATGCAACAATTTTTACTCAACAAACAAGTTTGGTTTTGCTTAATGAAGAATGAAAACTTATTTTTGTACGTTGTAGGCTCAATTGGAAGCCAATTTGGGTGCAATCCGAGAATATAAGGATTTGAGTCACCAAATGGACTCTGTTTGACTTTTAATCTCCCTAGGGTACCGTAATAATGAAAATTGCTACATTTTTTAATCAACAAACAAGTTTGGTTGTTCTTTACGAAGAAGGAAAAATGCTTTTATACGTTATAGGCTCAATTGGAGGCCAATTTAAGTGCAATCCGAGAATACAAGAAGTTGAGTGATCAATTGGACTCCGTTTTACTTATAACCTCGTGGGTACATTAATAATGAAAAATGCAACATGGTTGACTCAACAAACAAATTTGGTTATGCTTAACGAAAAAGGAAAACTCGTTTGTATGTTGTAGGCTCAATTGGAGGCAAATTTGGGTGCAATCAGAAAATAAAAGAAATTGAGTGACCAAATGGACTTCGTATGACTTCTAACCTTGTGAAAATGTTAATAATAACAATTGCAACATGTTTGACTCAACAAACAAGTTTGGTTTTGCTTAATTAAGAAGGAAAACTCGTTTGTACGTTGAAGGATCAATTGGAGGCCAATTTGGGTGCAATCCGAGAATACAATGATTTGAGTCACCAAATGGACTTTGTTTGAATTCTAACCTCGCTCGGTTACCATAATAATGACAAATTCAACATATTTGACCCAACAAACAAGTTTGGTTGTGCTTTACAAAGAAGTAAAACTCGTTTGTACATTGTAAGCTCAATTGTAGCCCATTTTGGGTGCAATACGAGAATACAAGGATTTGAGTGACCAAATGGACTCCGTTTGACTCTTAACGACACGTGGGTACCATAATAATGATAAATGCAACAAATTTTACTCAACAAACAAGTTTGGTTTTGCTTAATGAAGAATGAAAACTCGTTTGTACGTTGTAGGCTCAATTGGAAGCCAATTTGGGTGCAATCCGAGAATATAAGGATTTGAGTCACCAAATGGACTCTGTTTGACTTTTAATCTCCCTAGGGTACCGTAATAATGAAAATTGCTACATTTTTTAATCAACAAACAAGTTTGGTTGTTCTTTACGAAGAAGGAAAAATGCTTTTATACGTTATAGGCTCAATTGGAGGCCAATTTAAGTGCAATCCGAGAATACAAGAAGTTGAGTGACCAATTAGACTCCGTTTGACTTATAACCTCGTGGGTACATTAATTATGAAAAATGAAACATGGTTGACTCAACAAACAAATTTGGTTATGCTTAACGAAAAAGGAAAACTCGTTTGTATGTTGTAGGCTCAATTGGATGCCAATTTGGGTGCAATCAGAAAATAAAAGAAATTGAGTGACCAAATGGACTTCGTATGACTTCTAACCTTGTGAAAATGTTAATAATAACAATTGCAACATGTTTGACTCAACAAACAAGTTTGGTTTTGCTTAATGAAGAAGGAAAACTCGTTTGTACGTTGTAGGATCAATTGGAGGCCAATTTGGGTGCAATCCGAGAATACAATGATTTGAGTCACCAAATGGACTTTGTTTGAATTCTAACCTCGCTCGGGTACCATAATAATGACAAATTCAACATATTTGACTCAACAAACAAGTTTGGTTGTGCTTTACAAAGAAGTAAAACTCGTTTGTACATTGTAAGCTCAATTGTAGCCCATTTTGGGTGCAATACGAGAATACAAGGATTTGAGTGACCAAATGGACTCCGTTTGACTCTTAACGACACGTGGGTACCATAATAATGATAAATGCAACAATTTTTACTCAACAAACAAGTTTGGTTTTGCTTAATGAAGAATGAAAACTTATTTTTGTACGTTGTAGGCTCAATTGGAAGCCAATTTGGGTGCAATCCGAGAATATAAGGATTTGAGTCACCAAATGGACTCTGTTTGACTTTTAATCTCCCTAGGGTACCGTAATAATGAAAATTGCTACATTTTTTAATCAACAAACAAGTTTGGTTGTTCTTTACGAAGAAGGAAAAATGCTTTTATACGTTATAGGCTCAATTGGAGGCCAATTTAAGTGCAATCCGAGAATACAAGAAGTTGAGTGATCAATTGGACTCCGTTTTACTTATAACCTCGTGGGTACATTAATAATGAAAAATGCAACATGGTTGACTCAACAAACAAATTTGGTTATGCTTAACGAAAAAGGAAAACTCGTTTGTATGTTGTAGGCTCAATTGGAGGCAAATTTGGGTGCAATCAGAAAATAAAAGAAATTGAGTGACCAAATGGACTTCGTATGACTTCTAACCTTGTGAAAATGTTAATAATAACAATTGCAACATGTTTGACTCAACAAACAAGTTTGGTTTTGCTTAATTAAGAAGGAAAACTCGTTTGTACGTTGAAGGATCAATTGGAGGCCAATTTGGGTGCAATCCGAGAATACAATGATTTGAGTCACCAAATGGACTTTGTTTGAATTCTAACCTCGCTCGGTTACCATAATAATGACAAATTCAACATATTTGACCCAACAAACAAGTTTGGTTGTGCTTTACAAAGAAGTAAAACTCGTTTGTACATTGTAAGCTCAATTGTAGCCCATTTTGGGTGCAATACGAGAATACAAGGATTTGAGTGACCAAATGGACTCCGTTTGACTCTTAACGACACGTGGGTACCATAATAATGATAAATGCAACAAATTTTACTCAACAAACAAGTTTGGTTTTGCTTAATGAAGAATGAAAACTCGTTTGTACGTTGTAGGCTCAATTGGAAGCCAATTTGGGTGCAATCCGAGAATATAAGGATTTGAGTCACCAAATGGACTCTGTTTGACTTTTAATCTCCCTAGGGTACCGTAATAATGAAAATTGCTACATTTTTTAATCAACAAACAAGTTTGGTTGTTCTTTACGAAGAAGGAAAAATGCTTTTATACGTTATAGGCTCAATTGGAGGCCAATTTAAGTGCAATCCGAGAATACAAGAAGTTGAGTGACCAATTAGACTCCGTTTGACTTATAACCTCGTGGGTACATTAATTATGAAAAATGAAACATGGTTGACTCAACAAACAAATTTGGTTATGCTTAACGAAAAAGGAAAACTCGTTTGTATGTTGTAGGCTCAATTGGATGCCAATTTGGGTGCAATCAGAAAATAAAAGAAATTGAGTGACCAAATGGACTTCGTATGACTTCTAACCTTGTGAAAATGTTAATAATAACAATTGCAACATGTTTGACTCAACAAACAAGTTTGGTTTTGCTTAATGAAGAAGGAAAACTCGTTTGTACGTTGTAGGATCAATTGGAGGCCAATTTGGGTGCAATCCGAGAATACAATGATTTGAGTCACCAAATGGACTTTGTTTGAATTCTAACCTCGCTCGGGTACCATAATAATGACAAATTCAACATATTTGACTCAACAAACAAGTTTGGTTGTGCTTTACAAAGAAGTAAAACTCGTTTGTACATTGTAAGCTCAATTGTAGCCCATTTTGGGTGCAATACGAGAATACAAGGATTTGAGTGACCAAATGGACTCCGTTTGACTCTTAACGACACGTGGGTACCATAATAATGATAAATGCAACAATTTTTACTCAACAAACAAGTTTGGTTTTGCTTAATGAAGAATGAAAACTCGTTTGTACGTTGTAGGCTCAATTGGAAGCCAATTTGGGTGCAATCCGAGAATATAAGGATTTGAGTCACCAAATGGACTCTGTTTGACTTTTAATCTCCCTAGGGTACCCTAATAATGAAAATTGCTACATTTTTTAATCAACAAACAAGTTTGGTTGTTCTTTACGAAGAAGGAAAAATGCTTTTATACGTTATAGGCTCAATTGGAGGCCAATTTAAGTGCAATCCGAGAATACAAGAAGTTGAGTGACCAATTGGACTCCGTTTTACTTATAACCTCGTGGGTACATTAATAATGAAAAATGCAACATGGTTGACTCAACAAACAAATTTGGTTATGCTTAACGAAAAAGGAAAACTCGTTTGTATGTTGTAGGCTCAATTGGAGGCAAATTTGGGTGCAATCAGAAAATAAAAGAAATTGAGTGACCAAATGGACTTCGTATGACTTCTAACCTTGTGAAAATGTTAATAATAACAATTGCAACATGTTTGACTCAACAAACAAGTTTGGTTTTGCTTAATTAAGAAGGAAAACTCGTTTGTACGTTGTAGGATCAATTGGAGGCCAATTTGGGTGCAATCCGAGAATACAAAGATTTGAGTCACCAAATGGACTTTGTTTGAATTCTAACCTCGCTCGGGTACCATAATAATGACAAATTCAACATATTTGACTCAACAAACAAGTTTGGTTGTGCTTTACAAAGAAGTAAAACTCGTTTGTGCGTTGTAAGCTCAATTGTAGCCCATTTTGGGTGCAATACGAGAATACAAGGATTTGAGTGACCAAATGGACTCCGTTTGACTCTTAACGACACGTGGGTACCATAATAATGATAAATGCAACAATTTTTACTCAACAAACAAGTTTGGTTTTGCTTAATGAAGAATGAAAACTCATTTGTACGTTGTAGGCTCAATTGGAAGCCAATTTGGGTGCAATCCGAGAATATAAGGATTTGAGTCACCAAATGGACTCTGTTTGACTTTTAATCTCCCTAGGGTACCGTAATAATGAAAATTGCTACATTTTTTAATCAACAAACAAGTTTGGTTGTTCTTTACGAAGAAGGAAAAATGCTTTTATACGTTATAGGCTCAATTGGAGGCCAATTTAAGTGCAATCCGAGAATACAAGAAGTTGAGTGACCAATTAGACTCCGTTTGACTTATAACCTCGTGGGTACATTAATAATGAAAAATGCAACATGGTTGACTCAACAAACAAATTTGGTTATGCTTAACGAAAAAGGAAAACTCGTTTGTATGTTGTAGGCTGAATTGGATGCCAATTTGGGTGCAATCAGAAAATAAAAGAAATTGAGTGACCAAATGGACTTCGTATGACTTCTAACCTTGTGAAAATGTTAATAATAACAATTGCAACATGTTTGACTCAACAAACAAGTTTGGTTTTTGCTTAATGAAGAAGGAAAACTCGTTTGTACGTTGTAGGATCAATTGTAGGCCAATTTGGGTGCAATCCGAGAATACAATGATTTGAGTCACCAAATGGACTTTGTTTGAATTCTAACCTCGCTCGGGTACCATAATAATGACAAATTCAACATATTTGACTCAACAAACAAGTTTGGTTGTGCTTTACAAAGAAGTAAAACTCGTTTGTACATTGTAAGCTCAATTGTAGCCCATTTTGGGTGCAATACGAGAATACAAGGATTTGAGTGACCAAATGGACTCCGTTTGGCTCTTAACGACACGTGGGTACCATAATAATGATAAATGCAACAATTTTTACTCAACAAACAAGTTTGGTTTTGCTTAATGAAGAATGAAAACTCGTTTGTACGTTGTAGGCTCAATTGGAAGCCAATTTGGGTGCAATCCGAGAATATAAGGATTTGAGTCACCAAATGGACTCTGTTTGACTTTTAATCTCCCTAGGGTACCGTAATAATGAAAATTGCTACATTTTTTAATCAACAAACAAGTTCGGTTGTTCTTTACGAAGAAGGAAAAAACACTTTTATACGTTATAGGCTCAATTGGAGGCCAATTTGAGTGCAATCCGAGAATACAAGAAGTTGAGTGACTAATTGGACTCCATTTGACTTATAACCTCATGGGTACGTTAATAATGAAAAATGCAACATGGTTGACTAAACAAACAAATTTGGTTATGCTTAACGAAAAAGGAAAACTCGTTTGTATGTTGAAGGTTCAATTGGAGGCCAATTTGGGTGCAATCAGAAAATAAAAGAAATTGAGTGACCATATGGACTTCGTATGACTTCTAACCTTGTGGAAATGTTAATAATAACAATTGCAACATGTTTGACTCAACAAAAAAGTTTGGTTTAGCTTTACGAAGAATGAAAACCTGTTTGTACGTTGTATGGTCAATTGGAAGCTAATTTGGATGCAATCCTAGAATACAAGGATTTGAGAAACCAAAATGACTCCGTTGAATCTAACCGCACATGGGTACAATAATAATGAAAAATGAAACATGTTTGATGAAAAAAACAAGTTTGGTTTGCTATACGAAGAATGAAAACTCGGTTGTACGTTGTAGGTTCAATTTGATTCCAATTTCGGTGCAATCCGAGAATACAAGGATTTGAGTGACCAAATGGACTCCGTTTGACTTCTTTCCCCATGTGGGTAACATAATAATGACAAATGCAATATTTTTGTCTCAACGAACATGTTTGGTTGTGCTTCACGAAGATGGAAAACTCGTTTATATGTTGTAGGGCACAATTGGAAGCTAATTTGGGTGTATTCCGAGAATACAATGAATTTTTAGTGACCAAATGGATTTCCTTTGACATCTAACCTCATGTGGGTACCATCATAATGACAAATGCAACAGTTTTGCATCAACAAACAAGTTTGGTTTTGCTTAATGAAGAAGAAAACTCGTTTGTACGTTGTTGGATCAATTGGAGGCCAATTTGGGTGCAATCCGAGAATACAAGGATTTGAGTCACCAAATGGACTTTGTTTGAATTCTAACCTCGCGTGGGTACCATAATAATGACAAATTCAACATATTTGACTCAACATACAAGTTTGGTTGTGCTTTACAAAGAAGTAAAACTCGTTTGTACATTGTAAGCTCAATTGTAGCCCATTTTGGGTGCAATACGAGAATACAAGGATTTGAGTGACCAAATGGACTCCGTTTGACTCTTAACGACACGTGGGTACCATAATAATGATAAATGCAACAATTTTTACTCAACAAACAAGTTTGGTTTTGCTTAATGAAGAATGAAAACTTATTTTTGTACGTTGTAGGCTCAATTGGAAGCCAATTTGGGTGCAATCCGAGAATATAAGGATTTGAGTCACCAAATGGACTCTGTTTGACTTTTAATCTCCCTAGGGTACCGTAATAATGAAAATTGCTACATTTTTTAATCAACAAACAAGTTTGGTTGTTCTTTACGAAGAAGGAAAAATGCTTTTATACGTTATAGGCTCAATTGGAGGCCAATTTAAGTGCAATCCGAGAATACAAGAAGTTGAGTGACCAATTGGACTCCGTTTTACTTATAACCTCGTGGGTACATTAATAATGAAAAATGCAACATGGTTGACTCAACAAACAAATTTGGTTATGCTTAACGAAAAAGGAAAACTCGTTTGTATGTTGTAGGCTCAATTGGAGGCAAATTTGGGTGCAATCAGAAAATAAAAGAAATTGTGTGACCAAATGGACTTCGTATGACTTCTAACCTTGTGAAAATGTTAATAATAACAATTGCAACATGTTTGACTCAACAAACAAGTTTGGTTTTGCTTAATTAAGAAGGAAAACTCGTTTGTACGTTGAAGGATCAATTGGAGGCCAATTTGGGTGCAATCCGAGAATACAATGATTTGAGTCACCAAATGGACTTTGTTTGAATTCTAACCTCGCTCGGTTACCATAATAATGACAAATTCAACATATTTGACCCAACAAACAAGTTTGGTTGTGCTTTACAAAGAAGTAAAACTCGTTTGTACATTGTAAGCTCAATTGTCGCCCATTTTGGGTGCAATACGAGAATACAAGGATTTGAGTGACCAAATGGACTCCGTTTGACTCTTAACGACACGTGGGTACCATAATAATGATAAATGCAACAATTTTTACTCAACAAACAAGTTTGGTTTTGCTTAATGAAGAATGAAAACTCGTTTGTACGTTGTAGGCTCAATTGGAAGCCAATTTGGGTGCAATCCGAGAATATAAGGATTTGAGTCACCAAATGGACTCTGTTTGACTTTTAATCTCCCTAGGGTACCCTAATAATGAAAATTCCTACATTTTTTAATCAACAAACAAGTTTGGTTGTTCTTTACGAAGAAGGAAAAATGCTTTTATACGTTATAGGCTCAATTGGAGGCCAATTTAAGTGCAATCCGAGAATACAAGAAGTTGAGTGACCAATTGGACTCCGTTTGACTTATAACCTCGTGGGTACATTAATAATGAAAAATGCAACATGGTTGACTCAACAAACAAATTTGGTTATGCTTAACGAAAAAGGAAAACTCGTTTGTATGTTGTAGGCTCAATTAGAGGCAAATTTGGGTGCAATCAGAAAATAAAAGAAATTGAGTGACCAAATGGACTTCGTATGACTTCTAACCTCGCGTGGGTACCATAATAATGACAAATTCAACATATTTGACTCAACATACAAGTTTGGTTGTGCTTTACAAAGAAGTAAAACTCGTTTGTACATTGTAAGCTCAATTGTAGCCCATTTTGGGTGCAATACGAGAATACAAGGATTTGAGTGACCAAATGGACTCCGTTTGACTCTTAACGACACGTGGGTACCATAATAATGATAAATGCAACAATTTTTACTCAACAAACAAGTTTGGTTTTGCTTAATGAAGAATGAAAACTTATTTTTGTACGTTGTAGGCTCAATTGGAAGCCAATTTGGGTGCAATCCGAGAATATAAGGATTTGAGTCACCAAATGGACTCTGTTTGACTTTTAATCTCCCTAGGGTACCGTAATAATGAAAATTGCTACATTTTTTAATCAACAAACAAGTTTGGTTGTTCTTTACGAAGAAGGAAAAATGCTTTTATACGTTATAGGCTCAATTGGAGGCCAATTTAAGTGCAATCCGAGAATACAAGAAGTTGAGTGACCAATTGGACTCCGTTTTACTTATAACCTCGTGGGTACATTAATAATGAAAAATGCAACATGGTTGACTCAACAAACAAATTTGGTTATGCTTAACGAAAAAGGAAAACTCGTTTGTATGTTGTAGGCTCAATTGGAGGCAAATTTGGGTGCAATCAGAAAATAAAAGAAATTGTGTGACCAAATGGACTTCGTATGACTTCTAACCTTGTGAAAATGTTAATAATAACAATTGCAACATGTTTGACTCAACAAACAAGTTTGGTTTTGCTTAATTAAGAAGGAAAACTCGTTTGTACGTTGAAGGATCAATTGGAGGCCAATTTGGGTGCAATCCGAGAATACAATGATTTGAGTCACCAAATGGACTTTGTTTGAATTCTAACCTCGCTCGGTTACCATAATAATGACAAATTCAACATATTTGACCCAACAAACAAGTTTGGTTGTGCTTTACAAAGAAGTAAAACTCGTTTGTACATTGTAAGCTCAATTGTCGCCCATTTTGGGTGCAATACGAGAATACAAGGATTTGAGTGACCAAATGGACTCCGTTTGACTCTTAACGACACGTGGGTACCATAATAATGATAAATGCAACAATTTTTACTCAACAAACAAGTTTGGTTTTGCTTAATGAAGAATGAAAACTCGTTTGTACGTTGTAGGCTCAATTGGAAGCCAATTTGGGTGCAATCCGAGAATATAAGGATTTGAGTCACCAAATGGACTCTGTTTGACTTTTAATCTCCCTAGGGTACCCTAATAATGAAAATTCCTACATTTTTTAATCAACAAACAAGTTTGGTTGTTCTTTACGAAGAAGGAAAAATGCTTTTATACGTTATAGGCTCAATTGGAGGCCAATTTAAGTGCAATCCGAGAATACAAGAAGTTGAGTGACCAATTGGACTCCGTTTGACTTATAACCTCGTGGGTACATTAATAATGAAAAATGCAACATGGTTGACTCAACAAACAAATTTGGTTATGCTTAACGAAAAAGGAAAACTCGTTTGTATGTTGTAGGCTCAATTAGAGGCAAATTTGGGTGCAATCAGAAAATAAAAGAAATTGAGTGACCAAATGGACTTCGTATGACTTCTAACCTTGTGAAAATGTTAATAATAACAATTGCAACATGTTTGACTCAACAAACAAGTTTGGTTTTGCTTAATTAAGAAGGAAAACTCGTTTGTACGTTGTAGGATCAATTGGAGGCCAATTTGGGTGCAATCCGAGAATACAATGATTTGAGTCACCAAATGGACTTTGTTTGAATTCTAACCTCGCTCGGGTACCATAATAATGACAAATTCCACATATTTGACTCAACAAACAAGTTTGGTTGTGCTTTACAAAGAAGTAAAACTCGTTTGTGCATTGTAAGCTCAATTGTAGCCCATTTTGGGTGCAATACGAGAATACAAGGATTTGAGTGACCAAATGGACTCCGTTTGACTCTTAACGACACGTGGGTACCATAATAATGATAAATGCAACAATTTTTACTCAACACACAAGTTTGGTTTTGCTTAATGAAGAATGAAAACTCATTTGTACGTTGTAGGCTCAATTGGAAGCCAATTTGGGTGCAATCCGAGAATATAAGGATTTGAGTCACCAAATGGACTCTGTTTGACTTTTAATCTCCCTAGGGTACCGTAATAATGTAAATTGCTACATTTTTTAATCAACAAACAAGTTTGGTTGTTCTTTACGAAGAAGGAAAAATGCTTTTATACGTTATAGGCTCAATTGGAGGCCAATTTAAGTGCAATCCGAGAATACAAGAAGTTGAGTGACCAATTAGACTCCGTTTGACTTATAACCTCGTGGGTACATTAATAATGAAAAATGCAACATGGTTGACTCAACAAACAAATTTGGTTATGCTTAACGAAAAAGGAAAACTCGTTTGTATGTTGTAGGCTCAATTGGATGCCAATTTGGGTGTAATCAGAAAATAAAAGAAATTGAGTGACCAAATGGACTTCGTATGACTTCTAACCTTGTGAAAATGTTAATAATAACAATTGCAACATGTTTGACTCAACAAACAAGTTTGGTTTTTGCTTAATGAAGAAGGAAAACTCGTTTGTACGTTGTAGGATCAATTGTAGGCCAATTTGGGTGCAATCCGAGAATACAATGATTTGAGTCACCAAATGGACTTTGTTTGAATTCTAACCTCGCTCGGGTACCATAATAATGACAAATTCAACATATTTGACTCAACAAACAAGTTTGGTTGTGCTTTACAAAGAAGTAAAACTCGTTTGTACATTGTAAGCTCAATTGTAGCCCATTTTGGGTGCAATACGAGAATACAAGGATTTGAGTGACCAAATGGACTCCGTTTGGCTCTTAACGACACGTGGGTACCATAATAATGATAAATGCAACAATTTTTACTCAACATACAAGTTTGGTTTTGCTTAATGAAGAATGAAAACTCGTTTGTACGTTGTAGGCTCAATTGGAAGCCAATTTGGGTGCAATCCGAGAATATAAGGATTTGAGT
Source organism: Berberis vulgaris (assembly GCA_963556465.1). Lineage (NCBI taxonomy): Eukaryota > Viridiplantae > Streptophyta > Magnoliopsida > Ranunculales > Berberidaceae > Berberis > Berberis vulgaris. The sequence continues at coordinate 30,601,747 of OY747135.1, forward strand.
CACCAAATGGACTCTGTTTGACTTTTAATCTCCCTAGGGTACCGTAATAATGTAAATTGCTACATTTTTTAATCAACAAACAAGTTTGGTTGTTCTTTACGAAGAAGGAAAAATGCTTTTATACGTTATAGGCTCAATTGGAGGCCAATTTAAGTGCAATCCGAGAATACAAGAAGTTGAGTGACCAATTAGACTCCGTTTGACTTATAACCTCGTGGGTACATTAATAATGAAAAATGCAACATGGTTGACTCAACAAACAAATTTGGTTATGCTTAACGAAAAAGGAAAACTCGTTTGTATGTTGTAGGCTCAATTGGATGCCAATTTGGGTGTAATCAGAAAATAAAAGAAATTGAGTGACCAAATGGACTTCATATGACTTCTAACCTTGTGAAAATGTTAATAATAACAATTGCAACATGTTTGACTCAACAAACAAGTTTGGTTTTTGCTTAATGAAGAAGGAAAACTCGTTTGTACGTTGTAGGATCAATTGTAGGCCAATTTGGGTGCAATCCGAGAATACAATGATTTGAGTCACCAAATGGACTTTGTTTGAATTCTAACCTCGCTCGGGTACCATAATAATGACAAATTCAACATATTTGACTCAACAAACAAGTTTGGTTGTGCTTTACAAAGAAGTAAAACTCGTTTGTACATTGTAAGCTCAATTGTAGCCCATTTTGGGTGCAATACGAGAATACAAGGATTTGAGTGACCAAATGGACTCCGTTTGGCTCTTAACGACACGTGGGTACCATAATAATGATAAATGCAACAATTTTTACTCAACAAACAAGTTTGGTTTTGCTTAATGAAGAATGAAAACTCGTTTGTACGTTGTAGGCTCAATTGGAAGCCAATTTGGGTGCAATCCGAGAATATAAGGATTTGAGTCACCAAATGGACTCTGTTTGACTTTTAATCTCCCTAGGGTACCGTAATAATGAAAATTGCTACATTTTTTAATCAACAAACAAGTTTGGTTGTTCTTTACGAAGAAGGAAAAATGCTTTTATACGTTATAGGCTCAATTGGAGGCCAATTTAAGTGCAATCCGAGAATACAAGAAGTTGAGTGACCAATTGGACTCCGTTTTACTTATAACCTCGTGCGTACATTAATAATGAAAAATGCAACATGGTTGACTCAACAAACAAATTTGGTTATGCTTAACGAAAAAGGAAAACTCGTTTGTATGTTGTAGGCTCAATTGGAGGCAAATTTGGGTGCAATCAGAAAATAAAAGAAATTGAGTGACCAAATGGACTTCGTATGACTTCTAACCTTGTGGAAATGTTAATAATAACAATTGCAACATGTTTGACTCAACAAAAAAGTTTGGTTTAGCTTTACGAAGAATGAAAACCTGTTTGTACGTTGTATGGTCAATTGGAAGCTAATTTGGATGCAATCCTAGAATACAAGGATTTGAGAAACCAAAATGACTCCGTTGAATCTAACCGCACATGGGTACAATAATAATGAAAAATGAAACATGTTTGATGAAAAAAACAAGTTTGGTTTGCTATACGAAGAATGAAAACTCGGTTGTACGTTGTAGGTTCAATTTGATTCCAATTTCGGTGCAATCCGAGAATACAAGGATTTGAGTGACCAAATGGACTCCGTTTGACTTCTTTCCCCATGTGGGTAACATAATAATGACAAATGCAATATTTTTGTCTCAACGAACATGTTTGGTTGTGCTTCACGAAGATGGAAAACTCGTTTATATGTTGTAGGGCACAATTGGAAGCTAATTTGGGTGTATTCCGAGAATACAATGAATTTTTAGTGACCAAATGGATTTCCTTTGACATCTAACCTCATGTGGGTACCATCATAATGACAAATGCAACAGTTTTGCATCAACAAACAAGTTTGGTTTTGCTTAATGAAGAAGAAAACTCGTTTGTACGTTGTTGGATCAATTGGAGGCCAATTTGGGTGCAATCCGAGAATACAAGGATTTGAGTCACCAAATGGACTTTGTTTGAATTCTAACCTCACGTGGGTACCATAATAATGACAAATTCAACATATTTGACTCAACATACAAGTTTGGTTGTGCTTTACAAAGAAGTAAAACTCGTTTGTACATTGTAAGCTCAATTGTAGCCCATTTTGGGTGCAATACGAGAATACAAGGATTTGAGTGACCAAATGGACTCCGTTTGACTCTTAACGACACGTGGGTACCATAATAATGATAAATGCAACAATTTTTACTCAACAAACAAGTTTGGTTTTGCTTAATGAAGAATGAAAACTTATTTTTGTACGTTGTAGGCTCAATTGGAAGCCAATTTGGGTGCAATCCGAGAATATAAGGATTTGAGTCACCAAATGGACTCTGTTTGACTTTTAATCTCCCTAGGGTACCGTAATAATGAAAATTGCTACATTTTTTAATCAACAAACAAGTTTGGTTGTTCTTTACGAAGAAGGAAAAATGCTTTTATACGTTATAGGCTCAATTGGAGGCCAATTTAAGTGCAATCCGAGAATACAAGAAGTTGAGTGACCAATTGGACTCCGTTTTACTTATAACCTCGTGGGTACATTAATAATGAAAAATGCAACATGGTTGACTCAACAAACAAATTTGGTTATGCTTAACGAAAAAGGAAAACTCGTTTGTATGTTGTAGGCTCAATTGGAGGCAAATTTGGGTGCAATCAGAAAATAAAAGAAATTGAGTGACCAAATGGACTTCGTATGACTTCTAACCTTGTGAAAATGTTAATAATAACAATTGCAACATGTTTGACTCAACAAACAAGTTTGGTTTTGCTTAATTAAGAAGGAAAACTCGTTTGTACGTTGTAGGATCAATTGGAGGCCAATTTGGGTGCAATCCGAGAATACAATGATTTGAGTCACCAAATGGACTTTGTTTGAATTCTAACCTCGCTCGGTTACCATAATAATGACAAATTCAACATATTTGACCCAACAAACAAGTTTGGTTGTGCTTTACAAAGAAGTAAAACTCGTTTGTACATTGTAAGCTCAATTGTAGCCCATTTTGGGTGCAATACGAGAATACAAGGATTTGAGTGACCAAATGGACTCCGTTTGACTCTTAACGACACGTGGGTACCATAATAATGATAAATGCAACAATTTTTACTCAACAAACAAGTTTGGTTTTGCTTAATGAAGAATGAAAACTCGTTTGTACGTTGTAGGCTCAATTGGAAGCCAATTTGGGTGCAATCCGAGAATATAAGGATTTGAGTCACCAAATGGACTCTGTTTGACTTTTAATCTCCCTAGGGTACCCTAATAATGAAAATTGCTACATTTTTTAATCAACAAACAAGTTTGGTTGTTCTTTACGAAGAAGGAAAAATGCTTTTATACGTTATAGGCTCAATTGGAGGCCAATTTAAGTGCAATCCGAGAATACAAGAAGTTGAGTGACCAATTGGACTCCGTTTGACTTATAACCTCGTGGGTACATTAATAATGAAAAATGCAACATGGTTGACTCAACAAACAAATTTGGTTATGCTTAACGAAAAAGGAAAACTCGTTTGTATGTTGTAGGCTCAATTGGAGGCAAATTTGGGTGCAATCAGAAAATAAAAGAAATTGAGTGACCAAATGGACTTCGTATGACTTCTAACCTTGTGAAAATGTTAATAATAACAATTGCAACATGTTTGACTCAACAAACAAGTTTGGTTTTGCTTAATTAAGAAGGAAAACTCGTTTGTACGTTGTAGGATCAATTGGAGGCCAATTTGGGTGCAATCCGAGAATACAATGATTTGAGTCACCAAATGGACTTTGTTTGAATTCTAACCTCGCTCGGGTACCATAATAATGACAAATTCAACATATTTGACTCAACAAACAAGTTTGGTTGTGCTTTACAAAGAAGTAAAACTCGTTTGTGCATTGTAAGCTCAATTGTAGCCCATTTTGGGTGCAATACGAGAATACAAGGATTTGAGTGACCAAATGGACTCCGTTTGACTCTTAACGACACGTGGGTACCATAATAATGATAAATGCAACAATTTTTACTCAACAAACAAGTTTGGTTTTGCTTAATGAAGAATGAAAACTCATTTGTACATTGTAGGCTCAATTGGAAGCCAATTTGGGTGCAATCCGAGAATATAAGGATTTGAGTCACCAAATGGACTCTGTTTGACTTTTAATCTCCCTAGGGTACCGTAATAATGAAAATTGCTACATTTTTTAATCAACAAACAAGTTTGGTTGTTCTTTACGAAGAAGGAAAAATGCTTTTATACGTTATAGGCTCAATTGGAGGCCAATTTAAGTGCAATCCGAGAATACAAGAAGTTGAGTGACCAATTAGACTCCGTTTGACTTATAACCTCGTGGGTACATTAATAATGAAAAATGCAACATGGTTGACTCAACAAACAAATTTGGTTATGCTTAACGAAAAAGGAAAACTCGTTTGTATGTTGTAGGCTCAATTGGATGCCAATTTGGGTGCAATCAGAAAATAAAAGAAATTGAGTGACCAAATGGACTTCGTATGACTTCTAACCTTGTGAAAATGTTAATAATAACAATTGCAACATGTTTGACTCAACAAACAAGTTTGGTTTTTGCTTAATGAAGAAGGAAAACTCGTTTGTACGTTGTAGGATCAATTGGAGGCCAATTTGGGTGCAATCCGAGAATACAATGATTTGAGTCACCAAATGGACTTTGTTTGAATTCTAACCTCGCTCGGGTACCATAATAATGACAAATTCAACATATTTGACTCAACAAACAAGTTTGGTTGTGCTTTACAAAGAAGTAAAACTCGTTTGTACATTGTAAGCTCAATTGTAGCCCATTTTGGGTGCAATACGAGAATACAAGGATTTGAGTGACCAAATGGACTCCGTTTGGCTCTTAACGACACGTGGGTACCATAATAATGATAAATGCAACAATTTTTACTCAACAAACAAGTTTGGTTTTGCTTAATGAAGAATGAAAACTCGTTTGTACGTTGTAGGCTCAATTGGAAGCCAATTTGGGTGCAATCCGAGAATATAAGGATTTGAGTCACCAAATGGACTCTGTTTGACTTTTAATCTCCCTAGGGTACCGTAATAATGAAAATTGCTACATTTTTTAATCAACAAACAAGTTCGGTTGTTCTTTACGAAGAAGGAAAAAACACTTTTATACGTTATAGGCTCAATTGGAGGCCAATTTGAGTGCAATCCGAGAATACAAGAAGTTGAGTGACTAATTGGACTCCATTTGACTTATAACCTCATGGGTACGTTAATAATGAAAAATGCAACATGGTTGACTAAACAAACAAATTTGGTTATGCTTAACGAAAAAGGAAAACTCGTTTGTATGTTGAAGGTTCAATTGGAGGCCAATTTGGGTGCAATCAGAAAATAAAAGAAATTGAGTGACCATATGGACTTCGTATGACTTCTAACCTTGTGGAAATGTTAATAATAACAATTGCAACATGTTTGACTCAACAAAAAAGTTTGGTTTAGCTTTACGAAGAATGAAAACCTGTTTGTACGTTGTATGGTCAATTGGAAGCTAATTTGGATGCAATCCTAGAATACAAGGATTTGAGAAACCAAAATGACTCCGTTGAATCTAACCGCACATGGGTACAATAATAATGAAAAATGAAACATGTTTGATGAAAAAAACAAGTTTGGTTTGCTATACGAAGAATGAAAACTCGGTTGTACGTTGTAGGTTCAATTTGATTCCAATTTCGGTGCAATCCGAGAATACAAGGATTTGAGTGACCAAATGGACTCCGTTTGACTTCTTTCCCCATGTGGGTAACATAATAATGACAAATGCAATATTTTTGTCTCAACGAACATGTTTGGTTGTGCTTCACGAAGATGGAAAACTCGTTTATATGTTGTAGGGCACAATTGGAAGCTAATTTGGGTGTATTCCGAGAATACAATGAATTTTTAGTGACCAAATGGATTTCCTTTGACATCTAACCTCATGTGGGTACCATCATAATGACAAATGCAACAGTTTTGCATCAACAAACAAGTTTGGTTTTGCTTAATGAAGAAGAAAACTCGTTTGTACGTTGTTGGATCAATTGGAGGCCAATTTGGGTGCAATCCGAGAATACAAGGATTTGAGTCACCAAATGGACTTTGTTTGAATTCTAACCTCGCGTGGGTACCATAATAATGACAAATTCAACATATTTGACTCAACATACAAGTTTGGTTGTGCTTTACAAAGAAGTAAAACTCGTTTGTACATTGTAAGCTCAATTGTAGCCCATTTTGGGTGCAATACGAGAATACAAGGATTTGAGTGACCAAATGGACTCCGTTTGACTCTTAACGACACGTGGGTACCATAATAATGATAAATGCAACAATTTTTACTCAACAAACAAGTTTGGTTTTGCTTAATGAAGAATGAAAACTTATTTTTGTACGTTGTAGGCTCAATTGGAAGCCAATTTGGGTGCAATCCGAGAATATAAGGATTTGAGTCACCAAATGGACTCTGTTTGACTTTTAATCTCCCTAGGGTACCGTAATAATGAAAATTGCTACATTTTTTAATCAACAAACAAGTTTGGTTGTTCTTTACGAAGAAGGAAAAATGCTTTTATACGTTATAGGCTCAATTGGAGGCCAATTTAAGTGCAATCCGAGAATACAAGAAGTTGAGTGACCAATTGGACTCCGTTTTACTTATAACCTCGTGGGTACATTAATAATGAAAAATGCAACATGGTTGACTCAACAAACAAATTTGGTTATGCTTAACGAAAAAGGAAAACTCGTTTGTATGTTGTAGGCTAAATTGGAGGCAAATTTGGGTGCAATCAGAAAATAAAAGAAATTGAGTGACCAAATGGACTTCGTATGACTTCTAACCTTGTGAAAATGTTAATAATAACAATTGCAACATGTTTGACTCAACAAACAAGTTTGGTTTTGCTTAATTAAGAAGGAAAACTCGTTTGTACGTTGAAGGATCAATTGGAGGCCAATTTGGGTGCAATCCGAGAATACAATGATTTGAGTCACCAAATGGACTTTGTTTGAATTCTAACCTCGCTCGGTTACCATAATAATGACAAATTCAACATATTTGACCCAACAAACAAGTTTGGTTGTGCTTTACAAAGAAGTAAAACTCGTTTGTACATTGTAAGCTCAATTGTAGCCCATTTTGGGTGCAATACGAGAATACAAGGATTTGAGTGACCAAATGGACTCCGTTTGACTCTTAACGACACGTGGGTACCATAATAATGATAAATGCAACAATTTTTACTCAACAAACAAGTTTGGTTTTGCTTAATGAAGAATGAAAACTCGTTTATACGTTGTAGGCTCAATTGGAAGCCAATTTGGGTGCAATCCGAGAATATAAGGATTTGAGTCACCAAATGACTCTGTTTGACTTTTAATCTCCCTAGGGTACCCTAATAATGAAAATTGCTACATTTTTTAATCAACAAACAAGTTTGGTTGTTCTTTACGAAGAAGGAAAAATGCTTTTATACGTTATAGGCTCAATTGGAGGCCAATTTAAGTGCAATCCGAGAATACAAGAAGTTGAGTGACCAATTGGACTCCGTTTGACTTATAACCTCGTGGGTACATTAATAATGAAAAATGCAACATGGTTGACTCAACAAACAAATTTGGTTATGCTTAACGAAAAAGGAAAACTCGTTTGTATGTTGTAGGCTCAATTGGAGGCAAATTTGGGTGCAATCAGAAAATAAAAGAAATTGAGTGACCAAATGGACTTCGTATGACTTCTAACCTTGTGAAAATGTTAATAATAACAATTGCAACATGTTTGACTCAACAAACAAGTTTGGTTTTGCTTAATTAAGAAGGAAAACTCGTTTGTACGTTGTAGGATCAATTGGAGGCCAATTTGGGTGCAATCCGAGAATACAATGATTTGAGTCACCAAATGGACTTTGTTTGAATTCTAACCTCGCTCGGGTACCATAATAATGAAAAATTCAACATATTTGACTCAACAAACAAGTTTGGTTGTGCTTTACAAAGAAGTAAAACTCGTTTGTGCATTGTAAGCTCAATTGTAGCCCATTTTGGGTGCAATACGAGAATACAAGGATTTGAGTGACCAAATGGACTCCGTTTGACTCTTAACGAAACGTGGGTACCATAATAATGATAAATGCAACAATTTTTACTCAACAAACAAGTTTGGTTTTGCTTAATGAAGAATGAAAACTCATTTGTACGTTGTAGGCTCAATTGGAAGCCAATTTGGGTGCAATCCGAGAATATAAGGATTTGAGTCACCAAATGGACTCTGTTTGACTTTTAATCTCCCTAGGGTACCTTAATAATGAAAATTGCTACATTTTTTAATCAACAAACAAGTTTGGTTGTTCTTTACGAAGAAGGAAAAATGCTTTTATACGTTATAGGCTCAATTGGAGGCCAATTTAAGTGCAATCCGAGAATACAAGAAGTTGAGTGACCAATTAGACTCCGTTTGACTTATAACCTCGTGGGTACATTAATAATGAAAAATGCAACATGGTTGACTCAACAAACAAATTTGGTTATGCTTAACGAAAAAGGAAAACTCGTTTGTATGTTGTAGGCTCAATTGGATGCCAATTTGGGTGCAATCAGAAAATAAAAGAAATTGAGTGACCAAATGGACTTCGTATGACTTCTAACCTTGTGAAAATGTTAATAATAACAATTGCAACATGTTTGACTCAACAAACAAGTTTGGTTTTGCTTAATGAAGAAGGAAAACTCGTTTGTACGTTGTAGGATCAATTGGAGGCCAATTTGGGTGCAATCCGAGAATACAATGATTTGAGTCACCAAATGGACTTTGTTTGAATTCTAACCTCGCTCGGGTACCATAATAATGACAAATTCAACATATTTGACTCAACAAACAAGTTTGGTTGTGCTTTACAAAGAAGTAAAACTCGTTTGTACATTGTAAGCTCAATTATAGCCCATTTTGGGTGCAATACGAGAATACAAGGATTTGAGTGACCAAATGGACTCCGTTTGGCTCTTAACGACACGTGGGTACCATAATAATGATAAATGCAACAATTTTTACTCAACAAACAAGTTTTGTTTTGCTTAATGAAGAATGAAAACTCGTTTGTACGTTGTAGGCTCAATTGGAAGCCAATTTGGGTGCAATCCGAGAATATAAGGATTTGAGTCACCAAATGGACTCTGTTTGACTTTTAATCTCCCTAGGGTACCGTAATAATGAAAATTGCTACATTTTTTAATCAACAAACAAGTTCGGTTGTTCTTTACGAAGAAGGAAAAAACACTTTTATACGTTATAGGCTCAATTGGAGGCCAATTTGAGTGCAATCCGAGAATACAAGAAGTTGAGTGACTAATTGGACTCCATTTGACTTATAACCTCATGGGTACGTTAATAATGAAAAATGCAACATGGTTGACTCAACAAACAAATTTGGTTATGCTTAACGAAAAAGGAAAACTCGTTTGTATGTTGAAGGTTCAATTGGAGGCCAATTTGGGTGCAATCAGAAAATAAAAGAAATTGAGTGACCATATGGACTTCGTATGACTTCTAACCTTGTGGAAATGTTAATAATAACAATTGCAACATGTTTGACTCAACAAAAAAGTTTGGTTTAGCTTTACGAAGAATGAAAACCTGTTTGTACGTTGTATGGTCAATTGGAAGCTAATTTGGATGCAATCCTAGAATACAAGGATTTGAGAAACCAAAATGACTCCGTTGAATCTAACCGCACATGGGTACAATAATAATGAAAAATGAAACATGTTTGATGAAAAAAACAAGTTTGGTTTGCTATACGAAGAATGAAAACTCGGTTGTACGTTGTAGGTTCAATTTGATTCCAATTTCGGTGCAATCCGAGAATACAAGGATTTGAGTGACCAAATGGACTCCGTTTGACTTCTTTCCCCATGTGGGTAACATAATAATGACAAATGCAATATTTTTGTCTCAACGAACATGTTTGGTTGTGCTTCACGAAGATGGAAAACTCGTTTATATGTTGTAGGGCACAATTGGAAGCTAATTTGGGTGTATTCCGAGAATACAATGAATTTTTAGTGACCAAATGGATTTCCTTTGACATCTAACCTCATGTGGGTACCATCATAATGACAAATGCAACAGTTTTGCATCAACAAACAAGTTTGGTTTTGCTTAATGAAGAAGAAAACTCGTTTGTACGTTGTTGGATCAATTGGAGGCCAATTTGGGTGCAATCCGAGAATACAAGGATTTGAGTCACCAAATGGACTTTGTTTGAATTCTAACCTCGCGTGGGTACCATAATAATGACAAATTCAACATATTTGACTCAACAAACAAGTTTGGTTGTGCTTTACAAAGAAGTAAAACTCGTTTGTGCATTGTAAGCTCAATTGTAGCCCATTTTGGGTGCAATACGAGAATACAAGGATTTGAGTGACCAAATGGACTCCGTTTGACTCTTAACGACACGTGGGTACCATAATAATGATAAATGCAACAATTTTTACTCAACAAACAAGTTTGGTTTTGCTTAATGAAGAATGAAAACTCATTTGTACGTTGTAGGCTCAATTGGAAGCCAATTTGGGTGCAATCCGAGAATATAAGGATTTGAGTCACCAAATGGACTCTGTTTGACTTTTAATCTCCCTAGGGTACCTTAATAATGAAAATTGCTACATTTTTTAATCAACAAACAAGTTTGGTTGTTCTTTACGAAGAAGGAAAAATGCTTTTATACGTTATAGGCTCAATTGGAGGCCAATTTAAGTGCAATCCGAGAATACAAGAAGTTGAGTGACCAATTAGACTCCGTTTGACTTATAACCTCGTGGGTACATTAATAATGAAAAATGCAACATGGTTGACTCAACAAACAAATTTGTTTATGCTTAACGAAAAAGGAAAACTCGTTTGTATGTTGTAGGCTCAATTGGATGCCAATTTGGGTGCAATCAGAAAATAAAAGAAATTGAGTGACCAAATGGACTTCGTATGACTTCTAACCTTGTGAAAATGTTAATAATAACAATTGCAACATGTTTGACTCAACAAACAAGTTTGGTTTTGCTTAATGAAGAAGGAAAACTCGTTTGTACGTTGTAGGATCAATTGGAGGCCAATTTGGGTGCAATCCGAGAATACAATGATTTGAGTCACCAAATGGACTTTGTTTGAATTCTAACCTCGCTCGGGTACCATAATAATGACAAATTCAACATATTTGACTCAACAAACAAGTTTGGTTGTGCTTTACAAAGAAGTAAAACTCGTTTGTACATTGTAAGCTCAATTGTAGCCCATTTTGGGTGCAATACGAGAATACAAGGATTTGAGTGACCAAATGGACTCCGTTTGGCTCTTAACGACACGTGGGTACCATAATAATGATAAATGCAACAATTTTTACTCAACAAACAAGTTTGGTTTTGCTTAATGAAGAATGAAAACTCGTTTGTACGTTGTAGGCTCAATTGGAAACCAATTTGGGTGCAATCCGAGAATATAAGGATTTGAGTCACCAAATGGACTCTGTTTGACTTTTAATCTCCCTAGGGTACCGTAATAATGAAAATTGCTACATTTTTTAATCAACAAACAAGTTCGGTTGTTCTTTACGAAGAAGGAAAAAACACTTTTATACGTTATAGGCTCAATTGGAGGCCAATTTGAGTGCAATCCGAGAATACAAGAAGTTGAGTGACTAATTGGACTCCATTTGACTTATAACCTCATGGGTACGTTAATAATGAAAAATGCAACATGGTTGACTCAACAAACAAATTTGGTTATGCTTAACGAAAAAGGAAAACTCGTTTGTATGTTGAAGGTTCAATTGGAGGCCAATTTGGGTGCAATCAGAAAATAAAAGAAATTGAGTGACCATATGGACTTCGTATGACTTCTAACCTTGTGGAAATGTTAATAATAAAAATTGCAACATGTTTGACTCAACAAAAAAGTTTGGTTTAGCTTTACGAAGAATGAAAACCTGTTTGTACGTTGTATGGTCAATTGGAAGCTAATTTGGATGCAATCCTAGAATACAAGGATTTGAGAAACCAAAATGACTCCGTTGAATCTAACCGCACATGGGTACAATAATAATGAAAAATGAAACATGTTTGATGAAAAAAACAAGTTTGGTTTGCTATACGAAGAATGAAAACTCGGTTGTACGTTGTAGGTTCAATTTGATTCCAATTTCGGTGCAATCCGAGAATACAAGGATTTGAGTGACCAAATGGACTCCGTTTGACTTCTTTCCCCATGTGGGTAACATAATAATGACAAATGCAATATTTTTGTCTCAACGAACATGTTTGGTTGTGCTTCACGAAGATGGAAAACTCGTTTATATGTTGTAGGGCACAATTGGAAGCTAATTTGGGTGTATTCCGAGAATACAATGAATTTTTAGTGACCAAATGGATTTCCTTTGACATCTAACCTCATGTGGGTACCATCATAATGACAAATGCAACAGTTTTGCATCAACAAACAAGTTTGGTTTTGCTTAATGAAGAAGAAAACTCGTTTGTACGTTGTTGGATCAATTGGAGGCCAATTTGGGTGCAATCCGAGAATACAAGGATTTGAGTCACCAAATGGACTTTGTTTGAATTCTAACCTCGCGTGGGTACCATAATAATGACAAATTCAACATATTTGACTCAACATACAAGTTTGGTTGTGCTTTACAAAGAAGTAAAACTCGTTTGTACATTGTAAGCTCAATTGTAGCCCATTTTGGGTGCAATACGAGAATACAAGGATTTGAGTGACCAAATGGACTCCGTTTGACTCTTAACGACACGTGGGTACCATAATAATGATAAATGCAACAATTTTTACTCAACAAACAAGTTTGGTTTTGCTTAATGAAGAATGAAAACTTATTTTTGTACGTTGTAGGCTCAATTGGAAGCCAATTTGGGTGCAATCCGAGAATATAAGGATTTGAGTCACCAAATGGACTCTGTTTGACTTTTAATCTCCCTAGGGTACCGTAATAATGAAAATTGCTACATTTTTTAATCAACAAACAAGTTTGGTTGTTCTTTACGAAGAAGGAAAAATGCTTTTATACGTTATAGGCTCAATTGGAGGCCAATTTAAGTGCAATCCGAGAATACAAGAAGTTGAGTGACCAATTGGACTCCGTTTTACTTATAACCTCGTGGGTACATTAATAATGAAAAATGCAACATGGTTGACTCAACAAACAAATTTGGTTATGCTTAACGAAAAAGGAAAACTCGTTTGTATGTTGTAGGCTAAATTGGAGGCAAATTTGGGTGCAATCAGAAAATAAAAGAAATTGAGTGACCAAATGGACTTCGTATGACTTCTAACCTTGTGAAAATGTTAATAATAACAATTGCAACATGTTTGACTCAACAAACAAGTTTGGTTTTGCTTAATTAAGAAGGAAAACTCGTTTGTACGTTGTAGGATCAATTGGAGGCCAATTTGGGTGCAATCCGAGAATACAATGATTTGAGTCACCAAATGGACTTTGTTTGAATTCTAACCTCGCTCGGGTACCATAATAATGACAAATTCAACATATTTGACCCAACAAACAAGTTTGGTTGTGCTTTACAAAGAAGTAAAACTCGTTTGTCCATTGTAAGCTCAATTGTAGCCCATTTTGGGTGCAATACGAGAATACAAGGATTTGAGTGACCAAATGGACTCCGTTTGACTCTTAACGACACGTGGGTACCATAATAATGATAAATGCAACAATTTTTACTCAACAAACAAGTTTGGTTTTGCTTAATGAAGAATGAAAACTCGTTTGTACGTTGTAGGCTCAATTGGAAGCCAATTTGGGTGCAATCCGAGAATATAAGGATTTGAGTCACCAAATGACTCTGTTTGACTTTTAATCTCCCTAGGGTACCCTAATAATGAAAATTGCTACATTTTTTAATCAACAAACAAGTTTGGTTGTTCTTTACGAAGAAGGAAAAATGCTTTTATACGTTATAGGCTCAATTGGAGGCCAATTTAAGTGCAATCCGAGAATACAAGAAGTTGAGTGACCAATTGGACTCCGTTTGACTTATAACCTCGTGGGTACATTAATAATGAAAAATTCAACATGGTTGACTCAACAAACAAATTTGGTTATGCTTAACGAAAAAGGAAAACTCGTTTGTATGTTGTAGGCTCAATTGGAGGCAAATTTGGGTGCAATCAGAAAATAAAAGAAATTGAGTGACCAAATGGACTTCGTATGACTTCTAACCTTGTGAAAATGTTAATAATAACAATTGCAACATGTTTGACTCAACAAACAAGTTTGGTTTTGCTTAATTAAGAAGGAAAACTCGTTTGTACGTTGTAGGATCAATTGGAGGCCAATTTGGGTGCAATCCGAGAATACAATGATTTGAGTCACCAAATGGACTTTGTTTGAATTCTAACCTCGCTCGGGTACCATAATAATGACAAATTCAACATATTTGACTCAACAAACAAGTTTGGTTGTGCTTTACAAAGAAGTAAAACTCGTTTGTGCATTGTAAGCTCAATTGTAGCCCATTTTGGGTGCAATACGAGAATACAAGGATTTGAGTGACCAAATGGACTCCGTTTGACTCTTAACGACACGTGGGTACCATAATAATGATAAATGCAACAATTTTTACTCAACAAACAAGTTTGGTTTTGCTTAATGAAGAATGAAAACTCATTTGTACGTTGTAGGCTCAATTGGAAGCCAATTTGGGTGCAATCCGAGAATATAAGGATTTGAGTCACCAAATGGACTCTGTTTGACTTTTAATCTCCCTAGGGTACCTTAATAATGAAAATTGCTACATTTTTTAATCAACAAACAAGTTTGGTTGTTCTTTACGAAGAAGGAAAAATGCTTTTATACGTTATAGGCTCAATTGGAGGCCAATTTAAGTGCAATCCGAGAATACAAGAAGTTGAGTGACCAATTAGACTCCGTTTGACTTATAACCTCGTGGGTACATTAATAATGAAAAATGCAACATGGTTGACTCAACAAACAAATTTGGTTATGCTTAACGAAAAAGGAAAACTCGTTTGTATGTTGTAGGCTCAATTGGATGCCAATTTGGGTGCAATCAGAAAATAAAAGAAATTGAGTGACCAAATGGACTTCGTATGACTTCTAACCTTGTGAAAATGTTAATAATAACAATTGCAACATGTTTGACTCAACAAACAAGTTTGGTTTTGCTTAATGAAGAAGGAAAACTCGTTTGTACGTTGTAGGATCAATTGGAGGCCAATTTGGGTGCAATCCGAGAATACAATGATTTGAGTCACCAAATGGACTTTGTTTGAATTCTAACCTCGCTCGGGTACCATAATAATGACAAATTCAACATATTTGACTCAACAAACAAGTTTGGTTGTGCTTTACAAAGAAGTAAAACTCGTTTGTACATTGTAAGCTCAATTGTAGCCCATTTTGGGTGCAATACGAGAATACAAGGATTTGAGTGACCAAATGGACTCCGTTTGGCTCTTAACGACACGTGGGTACCATAATAATGATAAATGCAACAATTTTTACTCAACAAACAAGTTTGGTTTTGCTTAATGAAGAATGAAAACTCGTTTGTACGTTGTAGGCTCAATTGGAAGCCAATTTGGGTGCAATCCGAGAATATAAGGATTTGAGTCACCAAATGGACTCTGTTTGACTTTTAATCTCCCTAGGGTACCGTAATAATGAAAATTGCTACATTTTTTAATCAACAAACAAGTTCGGTTGTTCTTTACGAAGAAGGAAAAAACACTTTTATACGTTATAGGCTCAATTGGAGGCCAATTTGAGTGCAATCCGAGAATACAAGAAGTTGAGTGACTAATTGGACTCCATTTGACTTATAACCTCATGGGTACGTTAATAATGAAAAATGCAACATGGTTGACTCAACAAACAAATTTGGTTATGCTTAACGAAAAAGGAAAACTCGTTTGTATGTTGAAGGTTCAATTGGAGGCCAATTTGGGTGCAATCAGAAAATAAAAGAAATTGAGTGACCATATGGACTTCGTATGACTTCTAACCTTGTGGAAATGTTAATAATAAAAATTGCAACATGTTTGACTCAACAAAAAAGTTTGGTTTAGCTTTACGAAGAATGAAAACCTGTTTGTACGTTGTATGGTCAATTGGAAGCTAATTTGGATGCAATCCTAGAATACAAGGATTTGAGAAACCAAAATGACTCCGTTGAATCTAACCGCACATGGGTACAATAATAATGAAAAATGAAACATGTTTGATGAAAAAAACAAGTTTGGTTTGCTATACGAAGAATGAAAACTCGGTTGTACGTTGTAGGTTCAATTTGATTCCAATTTCGGTGCAATCCGAGAATACAAGGATTTGAGTGACCAAATGGACTCCGTTTGACTTCTTTCCCCATGTGGGTAACATAATAATGACAAATGCAATATTTTTGTCTCAACGAACATGTTTGGTTGTGCTTCACGAAGATGGAAAACTCGTTTATATGTTGTAGGGCACAATTGGAAGCTAATTTGGGTGTATTCCGAGAATACAATGAATTTTTAGTGACCAAATGGATTTCCTTTGACATCTAACCTCATGTGGGTACCATCATAATGACAAATGCAACAGTTTTGCATCAACAAACAAGTTTGGTTTTGCTTAATGAAGAAGAAAACTCGTTTGTACGTTGTTGGATCAATTGGAGGCCAATTTGGGTGCAATCCGAGAATACAAGGATTTGAGTCACCAAATGGACTTTGTTTGAATTCTAACCTCGCGTGGGTACCATAATAATGACAAATTCAACATATTTGACTCAACATACAAGTTTGGTTGTGCTTTACAAAGAAGTAAAACTCGTTTGTACATTGTAAGCTCAATTGTAGCCCATTTTGGGTGCAATACGAGAATACAAGGATTTGAGTGACCAAATGGACTCCGTTTGACTCTTAACGACACGTGGGTACCATAATAATGATAAATGCAACAATTTTTACTCAACAAACAAGTTTGGTTTTGCTTAATGAAGAATGAAAACTTATTTTTGTACGTTGTAGGCTCAATTGGAAGCCAATTTGGGTGCAATCCGAGAATATAAGGATTTGAGTCACCAAATGGACTCTGTTTGACTTTTAATCTCCCTAGGGTACCGTAATAATGAAAATTGCTACATTTTTTAATCAACAAACAAGTTTGGTTGTTCTTTACGAAGAAGGAAAAATGCTTTTATACGTTATAGGCTCAATTGGAGGCCAATTTAAGTGCAATCCGAGAATACAAGAAGTTGAGTGACCAATTGGACTCCGTTTTACTTATAACCTCGTGGGTACATTAATAATGAAAAATGCAACATGGTTGACTCAACAAACAAATTTGGTTATGCTTAACGAAAAAGGAAAACTCGTTTGTATGTTGTAGGCTCAATTGGAGGCAAATTTGGGTGCAATCAGAAAATAAAAGAAATTG
Organism: Berberis vulgaris; assembly: GCA_963556465.1. Lineage (NCBI taxonomy): Eukaryota > Viridiplantae > Streptophyta > Magnoliopsida > Ranunculales > Berberidaceae > Berberis > Berberis vulgaris. Next base: position 30,619,259 of record OY747135.1, read on the forward strand.
AGTGACCAAATGGACTTCGTATGACTTCTAACCTTGTGAAAATGTTAATAATAACAATTGCAACATGTTTGACTCAACAAACAAGTTTGGTTTTGCTTAATTAAGAAGGAAAACTCGTTTGTACGTTGAAGGATCAATTGGAGGCCAATTTGGATGCAGTCCGAGAATACAATGATTTGAGTCACCAAATGGACTTTGTTTGAATTCTAACCTCGCTCGGTTACCATAATAATGACAAATTCAACATATTTGACCCAACAAACAAGTTTGGTTGTGCTTTACAAAGAAGTAAAACTCGTTTGTACATTGTAAGCTCAATTGTAGCCCATTTTGGGTGCAATACGAGAATACAAGGATTTGAGTGACCAAATGGACTCCGTTTGACTCTTAACGACACGTGGGTACCATAATAATGATAAATGCAACAATTTTTACTCAACAAACAAGTTTGGTTTTGCTTAATGAAGAATGAAAACTCATTTGTATGTTGCAGGCTCAATTGGAAGCCAATTTGGGTGCAATCCGAGAATATAAGGATTTGAGTCACCAAATGGACTCTGTTTGACTTTTAATCTCCCTAGGGTACCGTAATAATGAAAATTGCTACATGTTTTAATCAACAAACAAGTTTGGTTGTTCTTTACGAAGAAGGAAAAATGCTTTTATACGTTATAGGCTCAATTGGAGGCCAATTTAAGTGCAATCCGAGAATACAAGAAGTTGGGTGACCAATTGGACTCCGTTTGACTTATAACCTCGTGGGTACATTAATAATGAAAAATGCAACATGGTTGACTCAACAAACAAATTTGTTTATGCTTAACGAAAAAGGAAAACTCGTTTGTATGTTGTAGGCTCAATTGGAGGCAAATTTGGGTGCAATCAGAAAATAAAAGAAATTGAGTGACCAAATGGACTTCGTATGACTTCTAACCTTGTGAAAATGTTAATAATAACAATTGCAACATGTTTGACTCAACAAACAAGTTTGGTTTTGCTTAATTAAGAAGGAAAACTCGTTTGTACGTTGTAGGATCAATTGGAGGCCAATTTGGGTGCAATCCGAGAATACAATGATTTGAGTCACCAAATGGACTTTGTTTGAATTCTAACCTCGCTCGGGTACCATAATAATGACAAATTCAACATATTTGACTCAACAAACAAGTTTGGTTGTGCTTTACAAAGAAGTAAAACTCGTTTGTGCATTGTAAGCTCAATTGTAGCCCATTTTGGGTGCAATACGAGAATACAAGGATTTGAGTGACCAAATGGACTCCGTTTGACTCTTAACGACACGTGGGTACCATAATAATGATAAATGCAACAATTTTTACTCAACAAACAAGTTTGGTTTTGCTTAATGAAGAATGAAAACTCATTTGTACGTTGTAGGCTCAATTGGAAGCCAATTTGGGTGCAATCCGAGAATATAAGGATTTGAGTCACCAAATGGACTCTGTTTGACTTTTAATCTCCCTAGGGTACCGTAATAATGAAAATTGCTACATTTTTTAATCAACAAACAAGTTTGGTTGTTCTTTACGAAGAAGGAAAAATGCTTTTATACGTTATAGGCTCAATTGGAGGCCAATTTAAGTGCAATCCGAGAATACAAGAAGTTGAGTGACCAATTAGACTCCGTTTGACTTATAACCTCGTGGGTACATTAATAATGAAAAATGCAACATGGTTGACTCAACAAACAAATTTGGTTATGCTTAACGAAAAAGGAAAACTCGTTTGTATGTTGTAGGCTCAATTGGATGCCAATTTGGGTGCAATCAGAAAATAAAAGAAATTGAGTGACCAAATGGACTTCGTATGACTTCTAACCTTGTGAAAATGTTAATAATAACAATTGCAACATGTTTGACTCAACAAACAAGTTTGGTTTTGCTTAATGAAGAAGGAAAACTCGTTTGTACGTTGTAGGATCAATTGGAGGCCAATTTGGGTGCAATCCGAGAATACAATGATTTGAGTCACCAAATGGACTTTGTTTGAATTCTAACCTCGCTCGGGTACCATAATAATGACAAATTCAACATATTTGACTCAACAAACAAGTTTGGTTGTGCTTTACAAAGAAGTAAAACTCGTTTGTGCATTGTAAGCTCAATTGTAGCCCATTTTGGGTGCAATACGAGAATACAAGGATTTGAGTGACCAAATGGACTCCGTTTGACTCTTAACGACACGTGGGTACCATAATAATGATAAATGCAACAATTTTTACTCAACAAACAAGTTTGGTTTTGCTTAATGAAGAATGAAAACTCATTTGTACGTTGTAGGCTCAATTGGAAGCCAATTTGGGTGCAATCCGAGAATATAAGGATTTGAGTCACCAAATGGACTCTGTTTGACTTTTAATCTCCCTAGGGTACCGTAATAATGAAAATTGCTACATTTTTTAATCAACAAACAAGTTTGGTTGTTCTTTACGAAGAAGGAAAAATGCTTTTATACGTTATAGGCTCAATTGGAGGCCAATTTAAGTGCAATCCGAGAATACAAGAAGTTGAGTGACCAATTAGACTCCGTTTGACTTATAACCTCGTGGGTACATTAATAATGAAAAATGCAACATGGTTGACTCAACAAACAAATTTGGTTATGCTTAACGAAAAAGGAAAACTCGTTTGTATGTTGTAGGCTCAATTGGATGCCAATTTGGGTGCAATCAGAAAATAAAAGAAATTGAGTGACCAAATGGACTTCGTATGACTTCTAACCTTGTGAAAATGTTAATAATAACAATTGCAACATGTTTGACTCAACAAACAAGTTTGGTTTTGCTTAATGAAGAAGGAAAACTCGTTTGTACGTTGTAGGATCAATTGGAGGCCAATTTGGGTGCAATCCGAGAATACAATGATTTGAGTCACCAAATGGACTTTGTTTGAATTCTAACCTCGCTCGGGTACCATAATAATGACAAATTCAACATATTTGACTCAACAAACAAGTTTGGTTGTGCTTTACAAAGAAGTAAAACTCGTTTGTACATTGTAAGCTCAATTGTAGCCCATTTTGGGTGCAATACGAGAATACAAGGATTTGAGTGACCAAATGGACTCCGTTTGGCTCTTAACGACACGTGGGTACCATAATAATGATAAATGCAACAATTTTTACTCAACAAACAAGTTTGGTTTTGCTTAATGAAGAATGAAAACTCGTTTGTACGTTGTAGGCTCAATTGGAAGCCAATTTGGGTGCAATCCGAGAATATAAGGATTTGAGTCACCAAATGGACTCTGTTTGACTTTTAATCTCCCTAGGGTACCGTAATAATGAAAATTGCTACATTTTTTAATCAACAAACAAGTTCGGTTGTTCTTTACGAAGAAGGAAAAAACACTTTTATACGTTATAGGCTCAATTGGAGGCCAATTTGAGTGCAATCCGAGAATACAAGAAGTTGAGTGACTAATTGGACTCCATTTGACTTATAACCTCATGGGTACGTTAATAATGAAAAATGCAACATGGTTGACTCAACAAACAAATTTGGTTATGCTTAACGAAAAAGGAAAACTCGTTTGTATGTTGAAGGTTCAATTGGAGGCCAATTTGGGTGCAATCAGAAAATAAAAGAAATTGAGTGACCATATGGACTTCGTATGACTTCTAACCTTGTGAAAATGTTAATAATAACAATTGCAACATGTTTGACTCAACAAACAAGTTTGGTTTTGCTTAATTAAGAAGGAAAACTCGTTTGTACGTTGTAGGATCAATTGGAGGCCAATTTGGGTGCAATCCGAGAATACAATGATTTGAGTCACCAAATGGACTTTGTTTGAATTCTAACCTCGCTCGGGTACCATAATAATGACAAATTCAACATATTTGACTCAACAAACAAGTTTGGTTGTGCTTTACAAAGAAGTAAAACTCGTTTGTGCATTGTAAGCTCAATTGTAGCCCATTTTGGGTGCAATACGAGAATACAAGGATTTGAGTGACCAAATGGACTCCGTTTGACTCTTAACGACACGTGGGTACCATAATAATGATAAATGCAACAATTTTTACTCAACAAACAAGTTTGGTTTTGCTTAATGAAGAATGAAAACTCATTTGTACGTTGTAGGCTCAATTGGAAGCCAATTTGGGTGCAATCCGAGAATATAAGGATTTGAGTCACCAAATGGACTCTGTTTGACTTTTAATCTCCCTAGGGTACCGTAATAATGAAAATTGCTACATTTTTTAATCAACAAACAAGTTTGGTTGTTCTTTACGAAGAAGGAAAAATGCTTTTATACGTTATAGGCTCAATTGGAGGCCAATTTAAGTGCAATCCGAGAATACAAGAAGTTGAGTGACCAATTAGACTCCGTTTGACTTATAACCTAGTGGGTACATTAATAATGAAAAATGCAACATGGTTGACTCAACAAACAAATTTGGTTATGCTTAACGAAAAAGGAAAACTCGTTTGTATGTTGTAGGCTCAATTGGATGCCAATTTGGGTGCAATCAGAAAATAAAAGAAATTGAGTGACCAAATGGACTTCGTATGACTTCTAACCTTGTGAAAATGTTAATAATAACAATTGCAACATGTTTGACTCAACAAACAAGTTTGGTTTTGCTTAATGAAGAAGGAAAACTCGTTTGTACGTTGTAGGATCAATTGGAGGCCAATTTGGGTGCAATCCGAGAATACAATGATTTGAGTCACCAAATGGACTTTGTTTGAATTCTAACCTCGCTCGGGTACCATAATAATGACAAATTCAACATATTTGACTCAACAAACAAGTTTGGTTGTGCTTTACAAAGAAGTAAAACTCGTTTGTGCATTGTAAGCTCAATTGTAGCCCATTTTGGGTGCAATACGAGAATACAAGGATTTGAGTGACCAAATGGACTCCGTTTGACTCTTAACGACACGTGGGTACCATAATAATGATAAATGCAACAATTTTTACTCAACAAACAAGTTTGGTTTTGCTTAATGAAGAATGAAAACTCATTTGTATGTTGTAGGCTCAATTGGAAGCCAATTTGGGTGCAATCCGAGAATATAAGGATTTGAGTCACCAAATGGACTCTGTTTGACTTTTAATCTCCCTAGGGTACCGTAATAATGAAAATTGCTACATTTTTTAATCAACAAACAAGTTTGGTTGTTCTTTACGAAGAAGGAAAAATGCTTTTATACGTTATAGGCTCAATTGGAGGCCAATTTAAGTGCAATCCGAGAATACAAGAAGTTGAGTGACCAATTGGACTCCGTTTGACTTATAACCTCGCGGGTACATTAATAATGAAAAATGCAACATGGTTGACTCAACAAACAAATTTGGTTATGCTTAACGAAAAAGGAAAACTCGTTTGTATGTTGTAGGCTCAATTGGAGGCAAATTTGGGTGCAATCAGAAAATAAAAGAAATTGAGTGACCAAATGGACTTCGTATGACTTCTAACCTTGTGAAAATGTTAATAATAACAATTGCAACATGTTTGACTCAACAAACAAGTTTGGTTTTGCTTAATTAAGAAGGAAAACTCGTTTGTACGTTGTAGGATCAATTGGAGGCCAATTTGGGTGCAATCCGATAATACAATGATTTGAGTCACCAAATGGACTTTGTTTGAATTCTAACCTCGCTCGGGTACCATAATAATGACAAATTCAACATATTTGACTCAACAAACAATTTTGGTTGTGCTTTACAAAGAAGTAAAACTCGTTTGTGCATTGTAAGCTCAATTGTAGCCCATTTTGGGTGCAATACGAGAATACAAGGATTTGAGTGACCAAATGGACTCCGTTTGACTCTTAACGACACGTGGGTACCATAATAATGATAAATGCAACAATTTTTACTCAACAAACAAGTTTGGTTTTGCTTAATGAAGAATGAAAACTCATTTGTACGTTGTAGGCTCAATTGGAAGCCAATTTGGGTGCAATCCGAGAATATAAGGATTTGAGTCACCAAATGGACTCTGTTTGACTTTTAATCTCCCTAGGGTACCGTAATAATGAAAATTGCTACATTTTTTAATCAACAAACAAGTTTGGTTGTTCTTTACGAAGAAGGAAAAATGCTTTTATACGTTATAGGCTCAATTGGAGGCCAATTTAAGTGCAATCCGAGAATACAAGAAGTTGAGTGACCAATTAGACTCCGTTTGACTTATAACCTCGTGGGTACATTAATAATGAAAAATGCAACATGGTTGACTCAACAAACAAATTTGGTTATGCTTAACGAAAAAGGAAAACTCGTTTGTATGTTGTAGGCTCAATTGGATGCCAATTTGGGTGCAATCAGAAAATAAAAGAAATTGAGTGACCAAATGGACTTCGTATGACTTCTAACCTTGTGAAAATGTTAATAATAACAATTGCAACATGTTTGACTCAACAAACAAGTTTGGTTTTGCTTAATGAAGAAGGAAAACTCGTTTGTACGTTGTAGGATCAATTGGAGGCCAATTTGGGTGCAATCCGAGAATACAATGATTTGAGTCACCAAATGGACTTTGTTTGAATTCTAACCTCGCTCGGGTACCATAATAATGACAAATTCAACATATTTGACTCAACAAACAAGTTTGGTTGTGCTTTACAAAGAAGTAAAACTCGTTTGTACATTGTAAGCTCAATTGTAGCCCATTTTGGGTGCAATACGAGAATACAAGGATTTGAGTGACCAAATGGACTCCGTTTGGCTCTTAACGACACGTGGGTACCATAATAATGATAAATGCAACAATTTTTACTCAACAAACAAGTTTGGTTTTGCTTAATGAAGAATGAAAACTCGTTTGTACGTTGTAGGCTCAATTGGAAGCCAATTTGGGTGCAATCCGAGAATATAAGGATTTGAGTCACCAAATGGACTCTGTTTGACTTTTAATCTCCCTAGGGTACCGTAATAATGAAAATTGCTACATTTTTTAATCAACAAACAAGTTTGGTTGTTCTTTACGAAGAAGGAAAAATGCTTTTATACGTTATAGGCTCAATTGGAGGCCAATTTAAGTGCAATCCGAGAATACAAGAAGTTGAGTGACCAATTGGACTCCGTTTGACTTATAACCTCGTGGGTACATTAATAATGAAAAATGCAACATGGTTGACTCAACAAACAAATTTGGTTATGCTTAACGAAAAAGGAAAACTCGTTTGTATGTTGTAGGCTCAATTGGAGGCAAATTTGGGTGCAATCAGAAAATAAAAGAAATTGAGTGACCAAATGGACTTCGTATGACTTCTAACCTTGTGAAAATGTTAATAATAACAATTGCAACATGTTTGACTCAACAAACAAGTTTGGTTTTGCTTAATTAAGAAGGAAAACTCGTTTGTACGTTGTAGGATCAATTGGAGGCCAATTTGGGTGCAATCCGATAATACAATGATTTGAGTCACCAAATGGACTTTGTTTGAATTCTAACCTCGCTCGGGTACCATAATAATGACAAATTCAACATATTTGACTCAACAAACAATTTTGGTTGTGCTTTACAAAGAAGTAAAACTCGTTTGTGCATTGTAAGCTCAATTGTAGCCCATTTTGGGTGCAATACGAGAATACAAGGATTTGAGTGACCAAATGGACTCCGTTTGACTCTTAACGACACGTGGGTACCATAATAATGATAAATGCAACAATTTTTACTCAACAAACAAGTTTGGTTTTGCTTAATGAAGAATGAAAACTCATTTGTACGTTGTAGGCTCAATTGGAAGCCAATTTGGGTGCAATCCGAGAATATAAGGATTTGAGTCACCAAATGGACTCTGTTTGACTTTTAATCTCCCTAGGGTACCGTAATAATGAAAATTGCTACATTTTTTAATCAACAAACAAGTTTGGTTGTTCTTTACGAAGAAGGAAAAATGCTTTTATACGTTATAGGCTCAATTGGAGGCCAATTTAAGTGCAATCCGAGAATACAAGAAGTTGAGTGACCAATTGGACTCCGTTTTACTTATAACCTCGTGGGTACATTAATAATGAAAAATGCAACATGGTTGACTCAACAAACAAATTTGGTTATGCTTAACGAAAAAGGAAAACTCGTTTGTATGTTGTAGGCTCAATTGGAGGCAAATTTGGGTGCAATCAGAAAATAAAAGAAATTGAGTGACCAAATGGACTTTGTATGACTTCTAACCTTGTGAAAATGTTAATAATAACAATTGCAACATGTTTGACTCAACAAACAAGTTTGGTTTTGCTTAATTAAGAAGGAAAACTCGTTTGTACGTTGAAGGATCAATTGGAGGCCAATTTGGATGCAGTCCGAGAATACAATGATTTGAGTCACCAAATGGACTTTGTTTGAATTCTAACCTCGCTCGGTTACCATAATAATGACAAATTCAACATATTTGACCCAACAAACAAGTTTGGTTGTGCTTTACAAAGAAGTAAAACTCGTTTGTACATTGTAAGCTCAATTGTAGCCCATTTTGGGTGCAATACGAGAATACAAGGATTTGAGTGACCAAATGGACTCCGTTTGACTCTTAACGACACGTGGGTACCATAATAATGATAAATGCAACAATTTTTACTCAACAAACAAGTTTGGTTTTGCTTAATGAAGAATGAAAACTCATTTGTATGTTGCAGGCTCAATTGGAAGCCAATTTGGGTGCAATCCGAGAATATAAGGATTTGAGTCACCAAATGGACTCTGTTTGACTTTTAATCTCCCTAGGGTACCGTAATAATGAAAATTGCTACATGTTTTAATCAACAAACAAGTTTGGTTGTTCTTTACGAAGAAGGAAAAATGCTTTTATACGTTATAGGCTCAATTGGAGGCCAATTTAAGTGCAATCCGAGAATACAAGAAGTTGGGTGACCAATTGGACTCCGTTTGACTTATAACCTCGTGGGTACATTAATAATGAAAAATGCAACATGGTTGACTCAACAAACAAATTTGGTTATGCTTAACGAAAAAGGAAAACTCGTTTGTATGTTGTAGGCTCAATTGGAGGCAAATTTGGGTGCAATCAGAAAATAAAAGAAATTGAGTGACCAAATGGACTTCGTATGACTTCTAACCTTGTGAAAATGTTAATAATAACAATTGCAACATGTTTGACTCAACAAACAAGTTTGGTTTTGCTTAATTAAGAAGGAAAACTCGTTTGTACGTTGTAGGATCAATTGGAGGCCAATTTGGGTGCAATCCGAGAATACAATGATTTGAGTCACCAAATGGACTTTGTTTGAATTCTAACCTCGCTCGGGTACCATAATAATGACAAATTCAACATATTTGACTCAACAAACAAGTTTGGTTGTGCTTTACAAAGAAGTAAAACTCGTTTGTGCATTGTAAGCTCAATTGTAGCCCATTTTGGGTGCAATACGAGAATACAAGGATTTGAGTGACCAAATGGACTCCGTTTGACTCTTAACGACACGTGGGTACCATAATAATGATAAATGCAACAATTTTTACTCAACAAACAAGTTTGGTTTTGCTTAATGAAGAATGAAAACTCATTTGTATGTTGTAGGCTCAATTGGAAGCCAATTTGGGTGCAATCCGAGAATATAAGGATTTGAGTCACCAAATGGACTCTGTTTGACTTTTAATCTCCCTAGGGTACCGTAATAATGAAAATTGCTACATTTTTTAATCAACAAACAAGTTTGGTTGTTCTTTACGAAGAAGGAAAAATGCTTTTATACGTTATAGGCTCAATTGGAGGCCAATTTAAGTGCAATCCGAGAATACAAGAAGTTGAGTGACCAATTGGACTCCGTTTGACTTATAACCTCGTGGGTACATTAATAATGAAAAATGCAACATGGTTGACTCAACAAACAAATTTGGTTATGCTTAACGAAAAAGGAAAACTCGTTTGTATGTTGTAGGCTCAATTGGAGGCAAATTTGGGTGCAATCAGAAAATAAAAGAAATTGAGTGACCAAATGGACTTCGTATGACTTCTAACCTTGTGAAAATGTTAATAATAACAATTGCAACATGTTTGACTCAACAAACAAGTTTGGTTTTGCTTAATTAAGAAGGAAAACTCGTTTGTACGTTGTAGGATCAATTGGAGGCCAATTTGGGTGCAATCCGATAATACAATGATTTGAGTCACCAAATGGACTTTGTTGGAATTCTAACCTCGCTCGGGTACCATAATAATGACAAATTCAACATATTTGACTCAACAAACAATTTTGGTTGTGCTTTACAAAGAAGTAAAACTCGTTTGTGCATTGTAAGCTCAATTGTAGCCCATTTTGGGTGCAATACGAGAATACAAGGATTTGAGTGACCAAATGGACTCCGTTTGACTCTTAACGACACGTGGGTACCATAATAATGATAAATGCAACAATTTTTACTCAACAAACAAGTTTGGTTTTGCTTAATGAAGAATGAAAACTCATTTGTACGTTGTAGGCTCAATTGGAAGCCAATTTGGGTGCAATCCGAGAATATAAGGATTTGAGTCACCAAATGGACTCTGTTTGACTTTTAATCTCCCTAGGGTACCGTAATAATGAAAATTGCTACATTTTTTAATCAACAAACAAGTTTGGTTGTTCTTTACGAAGAAGGAAAAATGCTTTTATACGTTATAGGCTCAATTGGAGGCCAATTTAAGTGCAATCCGAGAATACAAGAAGTTGAGTGACCAATTAGACTCCGTTTGACTTATAACCTCGTGGGTACATTAATAATGAAAAATGCAACATGGTTGACTCAACAAACAAATTTGGTTATGCTTAACGAAAAAGGAAAACTCGTTTGTATGTTGTAGGCTCAATTGGATGCCAATTTGGGTGCAATCAGAAAATAAAAGAAATTGAGTGACCAAATGGACTTCGTATGACTTCTAACCTTGTGAAAATGTTAATAATAACAATTGCAACATGTTTGACTCAACAAACAAGTTTGGTTTTGCTTAATGAAGAAGGAAAACTCGTTTGTACGTTGTAGGATCAATTGGAGGCCAATTTGGGTGCAATCTGAGAATACAATGATTTGAGTCACCAAATGGACTTTGTTTGAATTCTAACCTCGCTCGGGTACCATAATAATGACATATTCAACATATTTGACTCAACAAACAAGTTTGGTTGTGCTTTACAAAGAAGTAAAACTCGTTTGTACATTGTAAGCTCAATTGTAGCCCATTTTGGGTGCAATACGAGAATACAAGGATTTGAGTGACCAAATGGACTCCGTTTGGCTCTTAACGACACGTGGGTACCATAATAATGATAAATGCAACAATTTTTACTCAACAAACAAGTTTGGTTTTGCTTAATGAAGAATGAAAACTCGTTTGTACGTTGTAGGCTCAATTGGAAGCCAATTTGGGTGCAATCCGAGAATATAAGGATTTGAGTCACCAAATGGACTCTGTTTGAATTTTAATCTCCCTAGGGTACCGTAATAATGAAAATTGCTACATTTTTTAATCAACAAACAAGTTCGGTTGTTCTTTACGAAGAAGGAAAAAACACTTTTATACGTTATAGGCTCAATTGGAGGCCAATTTGAGTGCAATCCGAGAATACAAGAAGTTGAGTGACTAATTGGACTCCATTTGACTTATAACCTCATGGGTATGTTAATAATGAAAAATGCAACATGGTTGACTCAACAAACAAATTTGGTTATGCTTAACGAAAAAGGAAAACTCGTTTGTATGTTGAAGGTTCAATTGGAGGCCAATTTGGGTGCAATCAGAAAATAAAAGAAATTGATTGACCATATGGACTTCGTATGACTTCTAACCTTGTGGAAATGTTAATAATGACAATTGCAACATGTTTGAATCAACAAAAAAGTTTGGTTTAGCTTTACGAAGAATGAAAACCTGTTTGTACGTTATATGGTCAATTGGAAGCTAATTTGGATGCAATCCTAGAATACAAGGATTTGAGAAACCAAAATGACTCCGTTGAATCTAACCGCACATGGGTACAATAATAATGAAAAATGAAACATGTTTGATGAAAAACACAAGTTTGGTTTGCTATACGAAGAATGAAAACTCGGTTGTACGTTGTAGGTTCAATTTGATTCCAATTTCGGTGCAATCCGAGAATACAAGGATTTGAGTGACCAAATGGACTCCGTTTGACTTCTTTCCCCATGTGGGTAACATAATAATGACAAATGCAATATTTTTGTCTCAACGAACATGTTTGGTTGTGCTTCACGAAGATGGAAAACTCGTTTATATGTTGTAGGGCACAATTGGAAGCTAATTTGGGTGTATTCCGAGAATACAATGAATTTTTAGTGACCAAATGGATTTCCTTTGACATCTAACCTCATGTGGGTACCATCATAATGAAAAATGCAACAGTTTTGCATCAACAAACAAGTTTGGTTTTGCTTAATGAAGAAGAAAACTCGTTTGTACGTTGTTGGATCAATTGGAGGCCAATTTGGGTGCAATCCGAGAATACAAGGATTTGAGTCACCAAATGGACTTTGTTTGAATTCTAACCTCGCGTGGGTACCATAATAATGACAAATTCAACATATTTGACTCAACAAACAAGTTTGGTTGTGCTTTACAAAGAAGTAAAACTCGTTTGTACATTGTAAGCTCAATTGTAGCCCATTTTGGGTGTAATACGAGAATACAAGGATTTGAGTGACCAAATGGACTCCGTTTGACTCTTAACGACACGTGGGTACCATAATAATGATAAATGCAACAATTTTTACTCAACAAACAAGTTTGGTTTTGCTTAATGAAGAATGAAAACTCGTTTGTACGTTGTAGGCTCAATTGGAAGCCAATTTGGGTACAATCCGAGAATATAAGGATTTGAGTCACCAAATGGACTCTGTTTGACTTTTAATCTCCCTAGGGTACCGTAATAATGAAAATTGCTACATTTTTTAATCAACAAACAAGTTTGGTTGTTCTTTACGAAGAAGGAAATATGCTTTTATACGTTATAGGCTCAATTGGAGGCCAATTTAAGTGCAATCCGAGAATACAAGAAGTTGAGTGACCAATTGGACTCCGTTTGACTTATAACCTCGTGGGTACATTAATAATGAAAAATGCAACATGGTTGACTCAACAAACAAATTTGGTTATGCTTAACGAAAAAGGAAAACTCGTTTGTATGTTGTAGGCTCAATTGGAGGCAAATTTGGGTGCAATCAGAAAATAAAAGAAATTGAGTGACCAAATGGACTTCGTATGACTTCTAACCTTGTGAAAATGTTAATAATAACAATTGCAACATGTTTGACTCAACAAACAAGTTTGGTTTTGCTTAATTAAGAAGGAAAACTCGTTTGTACGTTGTAGGATCAATTGGAGGCCAATTTGGGTGCAATCCGAGAATACAATGATTTGAGTCACCAAATGGACTTTGTTTGAATTCTAACCTTGCTCGGGTACCATAATAATGACAAATTCAACATATTTGACTCAACAAACAAGTTTGGTTGTGCTTTACAAAGAAGTAAAACTCGTTTGTACATTGTAAGCTCAATTGTAGCCCATTTTGGGTGCAATACGAGAATACAAGGATTTGAGTGACCAAATGGACTCCGTTTGGCTCTTAACGACACGTGGGTACCATAATAATGATAAATGCAACAATTTTCATTCAACAAACAAGTTTGGTTTTGCTTAATGAAGAATGAAAACTCGTTTGTACGTTGTAGGCTCAATTGGAAGCCAATTTGGGTGCAATCCGAGAATATAAGGATTTGAGTCACCAAATGGACTCTGTTTGACTTTTAATCTCCCTAGGGTACCGTAATAATGAAAATTGCTACATTTTTTAATCAACAAACAAGTTCGGTTGTTCTTTACGAAGAAGGAAAAAACACTTTTATACGTTATAGGCTCAATTGGAGGCCAATTTGAGTGCAATCCGAGAATACAAGAAGTTGAGTGACTAATTGGACTCCGTTTGACTTATAACCTCATGGGTACGTTAATAATGAAAAATGCAACATGGTTGACTCAACAAACAAATTTGGTTATGCTTAACGAAAAAGGAAAACTCGTTTGTATGTTGAAGGTTCAATTGGAGGCCAATTTGGGTGCAATCAGAAAATAAAAGAAATTGAGTGACCATATGGACTTCGTATGACTTCTAACCTTGTGGAAATGTTAATAATAACAATTGCAACATGTTTGACTCAACAAAAAAGTTTGGTTTAGCTTTACGAAGAATGAAAACCTGTTTGTACGTTGTATGGTCAATTGGAAGCTAATTTGGATGCAATCCTAGAATACAAGGATTTGAGAAACCAAAATGACTCCGTTGAATCTAACCGCACATGGGTACAATAATAATGAAAAATGAAACATGTTTGATGAAAAACACAAGTTTGGTTTGCTATACGAAGAATGAAAACTCGGTTGTACGTTGTAGGTTCAATTTGATTCCAATTTCGGTGCAATCCGAGAATACAAGGATTTGAGTGACCAAATGGACTCCGTTTGACTTCTTTCCCCATGTGGGTAACATAATAATGACAAATGCAATATTTTTGTCTCAACGAACATGTTTGGTTGTGCTTCACGAAGATGGAAAACTCGTTTATATGTTGTAGGGCACAATTGGAAGCTAATTTGGGTGTATTCCGAGAATACAATGAATTTTTAGTGACCAAATGGATTTCCTTTGACATCTAACCTCATGTGGGTACCATCATAATGACAAATGCAACAGTTTTGCATCAACAAACAAGTTTGGTTTTGCTTAATGAAGAAGAAAACTCGTTTGTACGTTGTTGGATCAATTGGAGGCCAATTTGGGTGCAATCCAAGAATACAAGGATTTGAGTCACCAAATGGACTTTGTTTGAATTCTAACCTCGCGTGGGTACCATAATAGTGACAAATTCAACATATTTGACTCAACAAACAAGTTTGGTTGTGCTTTACAAAGAAGTAAAACTCGTTTGTACATTGTAAGCTCAATTGTAGCCCATTTTGGGTGCAATACGAGAATACAAGGATTTGAGTGACCAAATGGACTCCGTTTGACTCTTAACGACACGTGGGTACCATAATAATGATAAATGCAACAATTTTTACTCAACAAACAAGTTTGGTTTTGCTTAATGAAGAATGAAAACTCGTTTGTACGTTGTAGGCTCAATTGGAAGCCAATTTGGGTGCAATCCGAGAATATAAGGATTTGAGTCACCGAATGGACTCTGTTTGACTTTTAATCTCCCTAGGGTTCCGTAATAATGAAAATTGCTACATTTTTTAATCAACAAACAAGTTCGGTTGTTCTTTACGAAGAAGGAAAAAACACTTTTATACGTTATAGGCTCAATTGGAGGCCAATTTGAGTGCAATCCGAGAATACAAGAAGTTGAGTGACTAATTGGACTCCGTTTGACTTATAACCTCATGGGTACGTTAATAATGAAAAATGCAACATGGTTGACTCAACAAACAAATTTGGTTATGCTTAACGAAAAAGGAAAACTCGTTTGTATGTTGAAGGTTCAATCGGAGGCCAATTTGGGTGCAATCAGAAAATAAAAGAAATTGAGTGACCATATGGACTTCGTATGACTTCTAACCTTGTGGAAATGTTAATAATAACAATTGCAACATGTTTGAATCAACAAAAAAGTTTGGTTTAGCTTTACGAAGAATTAAACCTGTTTGTACGTTGTATGGTCAATTGGAAGCTAATTTGGATGCAATCCTAGAATACAAGGATTTGAGAAACCAAAATGACTCCGTTGAATCTAACCGCACATGGGTACAATAATAATGAAAAATGAAACATGTTTGATGAAAAACACAAGTTTGGTTTGCTATACGAAGAATGAAAACTCGGTTGTACGTTGTAGGTTCAATTTGATTCCAATTTCGGTGCAATCCGAGAATACAAGGATTTGAGTGACCAAATGGACTCCGTTTGACTTCTTTCCCCATGTGGGTAACATAATAATGACAAATGCAATATTTTTGTCTCAACGAACATGTTTGGTTGTGCTTCACGAAGATGGAAAACTCGTTTATATGTTGTAGGGCACAATTGGAAGCTAATTTGGGTGTATTCCGAGAATACAATGAATTTTTAGTGACCAAATGGATTTCCTTTGACATCTAACCTCATGTGGGTACCATCATAATGACAAATGCAACAGTTTTGCATCAACAAACAAGTTTGGTTTTGCTTAATGAAGAAGAAAACTCGTTTGTACGTTGTTGGATCAATTGGAGGCCAATTTGGGTGCAATCCGAGAATACAAGGATTTGAGTCACCAAATGGACTTTGTTTGAATTCTAACCTCGCGTGGGTACCATAATAATGAAAAATTCAACTTATTTGACTCAACAAACAAGTTTGGTTGTGCTTTACAAAGAAGTAAAACTCGTTTGTACATTGTAAGCTCAATTGTAGCCCATTTTGGGTGCAATAAGAGAATACAAGGATTTGAGTGACCAAATGGACTCCGTTTGACTCTTAACGACACGTGGGTACCATAATAATGATAAATGCAAGAATTTTTACTCAACAAACAAGTTTGGTTTTGCTTAATGAAGAATGAAAACTCATTTGTACGTTGTAGGCTCAATTGGAAGCCAATTTGGGTGCAATCCGAGAATATAAGGATTTGAGTCACCAAATGGACTCTGTTTGACTTTTAATCTCCCTAGGGTACCGTAATAATGAAAATTGCTACATTTTTTAATCAACAAACAAGTTTGGTTGTTCTTTACGAAGAAGGAAAAATGCTTTTATACGTTATAGGCTCAATTGGAGGCCAATTTAAGTGCAATCCGAGAATACAAGAAGTTGGGTGACCAATTGGACTCCGTTTGACTTATAACCTCGTGGGTACATTAATAATGAAAAATGCAACATGGTTGACTCAACAAACAAATTTGGTTATGCTTAACGAAAAAGGAAAACTCGTTTGTATGTTGTAGGCTCAATTGGAGGCAAATTTGGGTGCAATCAGAAAATAAAAGAAATTGAGTGACCAAATGGACTTCGTATGACTTCTAACCTTGTGAAAATGTTAATAATAACAATTGCAACATGTTTGACTCAACAAACAAGTTTGGTTTTGCTTAATTAAGAAGGAAAACTCGTTTGTACGTTGTAGGATCAATTGGAGGCCAATTTGGGTGCAATCCGAGAATACAATGATTTGAGTCACCAAATGGACTTTGTTTGAATTCTAACCTCGCTCGGGTACCATAATAATGACAAATTCAACATATTTGACTCAACAAACAAGTTTGGTTGTGCTTTACAAAGAAGTAAAACTCGTTTGTGCATTGTAAGCTCAATTGTAGCCCATTTTGGGTGCAATACGAGAATACAAGGATTTGAGTGACCAAATGGACTCCGTTTGACTCTTAACGACACGTGGGTACCATAATAATGATAAATGCAACAATTTTTACTCAACAAACAAGTTTGGTTTTGCTTAATGAAGAATGAAAACTCATTTGTATGTTGTAGGCTCAATTGGAAGCCAATTTGGGTGCAATCCGAGAATATAAGGATTTGAGTCACCAAATGGACTCTGTTTGACTTTTAATCTCCCTAGGGTACCGTAATAATGAAAATTGCTACATTTTTTAATCAACAAACAAGTTTGGTTGTTCTTTACGAAGAAGGAAAAATGCTTTTATACGTTATAGGCTCAATTGGAGGCCAATTTAAGTGCAATCCGAGAATACAAGAAGTTGAGTGACCAATTGGACTCCGTTTGACTTATAACCTCGTGGGTACATTAATAATGAAAAATGCAACATGGTTGACTCAACAAACAAATTTGGTTATGCTTAACGAAAAAGGAAAACTCGTTTGTATGTTGTAGGCTCAATTGGAGGCAAATTTGGGTGCAATCAGAAAATAAAAGAAATTGAGTGACCAAATGGACTTCGTATGACTTCTAACCTTGTGAAAATGTTAATAATAACAATTGCAACATGTTTGACTCAACAAACAAGTTTGGTTTTGCTTAATTAAGAAGGAAAACTCGTTTGTACGTTGTAGGATCAATTGGAGGCCAATTTGGGTGCAATCCGATAATACAATGATTTGAGTCACCAAATGGACTTTGTTGGAATTCTAACCTCGCTCGGGTACCATAATAATGACAAATTCAACATATTTGACTCAACAAACAATTTTGGTTGTGCTTTACAAAGAAGTAAAACTCGTTTGTGCATTGTAAGCTCAATTGTAGCCCATTTTGGGTGCAATACGAGAATACAAGGATTTGAGTGACCAAATGGACTCCGTTTGACTCTTAACGACACGTGGGTACCATAATAATGATAAATGCAACAATTTTTACTCAACAAACAAGTTTGGTTTTGCTTAATGAAGAATGAAAACTCATTTGTACGTTGTAGGCTCAATTGGAAGCCAATTTGGGTGCAATCCGAGAATATAAGGATTTGAGTCACCAAATGGACTCTGTTTGACTTTTAATCTCCCTAGGGTACCGTAATAATGAAAATTGCTACATTTTTTAATCAACAAACAAGTTTGGTTGTTCTTTACGAAGAAGGAAAAATGCTTTTATACGTTATAGGCTCAATTGGAGGCCAATTTAAGTGCAATCCGAGAATACAAGAAGTTGAGTGACCAATTAGACTCCGTTTGACTTATAACCTCGTGGGTACATTAATAATGAAAAATGCAACATGGTTGACTCAACAAACAAATTTGGTTATGCTTAACGAAAAAGGAAAACTCGTTTGTATGTTGTAGGCTCAATTGGATGCCAATTTGGGTGCAATCAGAAAATAAAAGAAATTGAGTGACCAAATGGACTTCGTATGACTTCTAACCTTGTGAAAATGTTAATAATAACAATTGCAACATGTTTGACTCAACAAACAAGTTTGGTTTTGCTTAATGAAGAAGGAAAACTCGTTTGTACGTTGTAGGATCAATTGGAGGCCAATTTGGGTGCAATCTGAGAATACAATGATTTGAGTCACCAAATGGACTTTGTTTGAATTCTAACCTCGCTCGGGTACCATAATAATGACATATTCAACATATTTGACTCAACAAACAAGTTTGGTTGTGCTTTACAAAGAAGTAAAACTCGTTTGTACATTGTAAGCTCAATTGTAGCCCATTTTGGGTGCAATACGAGAATACAAGGATTTGAGTGACCAAATGGACTCCGTTTGGCTCTTAACGACACGTGGGTACCATAATAATGATAAATGCAACAATTTTTACTCAACAAACAAGTTTGGTTTTGCTTAATGAAGAATGAAAACTCGTTTGTACGTTGTAGGCTCAATTGGAAGCCAATTTGGGTGCAATCCGAGAATATAAGGATTTGAGTCACCAAATGGACTCTGTTTGAATTTTAATCTCCCTAGGGTACCGTAATAATGAAAATTGCTACATTTTTTAATCAACAAACAAGTTCGGTTGTTCTTTACGAAGAAGGAAAAAACACTTTTATACGTTATAGGCTCAATTGGAGGCCAATTTGAGTGCAATCCGAGAATACAAGAAGTTGAGTGACTAATTGGACTCCATTTGACTTATAACCTCATGGGTATGTTAATAATGAAAAATGCAACATGGTTGACTCAACAAACAAATTTGGTTATGCTTAACGAAAAAGGAAAACTCGTTTGTATGTTGAAGGTTCAATTGGAGGCCAATTTGGGTGCAATCAGAAAATAAAAGAAATTGATTGACCATATGGACTTCGTATGACTTCTAACCTTGTGGAAATGTTAATAATGACAATTGCAACATGTTTGAATCAACAAAAAAGTTTGGTTTAGCTTTACGAAGAATGAAAACCTGTTTGTACGTTATATGGTCAATTGGAAGCTAATTTGGATGCAATCCTAGAATACAAGGATTTGAGAAACCAAAATGACTCCGTTGAATCTAACCGCACATGGGTACAATAATAATGAAAAATGAAACATGTTTGATGAAAAACACAAGTTTGGTTTGCTATACGAAGAATGAAAACTCGGTTGTACGTTGTAGGTTCAATTTGATTCCAATTTCGGTGCAATCCGAGAATACAAGGATTTGAGTGACCAAATGGACTCCGTTTGACTTCTTTCCCCATGTGGGTAACATAATAATGACAAATGCAATATTTTTGTCTCAACGAACATGTTTGGTTGTGCTTCACGAAGATGGAAAACTCGTTTATATGTTGTAGGGCACAATTGGAAGCTAATTTGGGTGTATTCCGAGAATACAATGAATTTTTAGTGACCAAATGGATTTCCTTTGACATCTAACCTCATGTGGGTACCATCATAATGAAAAATGCAACAGTTTTGCATCAACAAACAAGTTTGGTTTTGCTTAATGAAGAAGAAAACTCGTTTGTACGTTGTTGGATCAATTGGAGGCCAATTTGGGTGCAATCCGAGAATACAAGGATTTGAGTCACCAAATGGACTTTGTTTGAATTCTAACCTCGCGTGGGTACCATAATAATGACAAATTCAACATATTTGACTCAACAAACAAGTTTGGTTGTGCTTTACAAAGAAGTAAAACTCGTTTGTACATTGTAAGCTCAATTGTAGCCCATTTTGGGTGTAATACGAGAATACAAGGATTTGAGTGACCAAATGGACTCCGTTTGACTCTTAACGACACGTGGGTACCATAATAATGATAAATGCAACAATTTTTACTCAACAAACAAGTTTGGTTTTGCTTAATGAAGAATGAAAACTCGTTTGTACGTTGTAGGCTCAATTGGAAGCCAATTTGGGTACAATCCGAGAATATAAGGATTTGAGTCACCAAATGGACTCTGTTTGACTTTTAATCTCCCTAGGGTACCGTAATAATGAAAATTGCTACATTTTTTAATCAACAAACAAGTTTGGTTGTTCTTTACGAAGAAGGAAATATGCTTTTATACGTTATAGGCTCAATTGGAGGCCAATTTAAGTGCAATCCGAGAATACAAGAAGTTGAGTGACCAATTGGACTTCGTTTGACTTATAACCTCGTGGGTACATTAATAATGAAAAATGCAACATGGTTGACTCAACAAACAAATTTGGTTATGCTTAACGAAAAAGGAAAACTCGTTTGTATGTTGTAGGCTCAATTGGAGGCAAATTTGGGTGCAATCAGAAAATAAAAGAAATTGAGTGACCAAATGGACTTCGTATGACTTCTAACCTTGTGAAAATGTTAATAATAACAATTGCAACATGTTTGACTCAACAAACAAGTTTGGTTTTGCTTAATTAAGAAGGAAAACTCGTTTGTACGTTGTAGGATCAATTGGAGGCCAATTTGGGTGCAATCCGAGAATACAATGATTTGAGTCACCAAATGGACTTTGTTTGAATTCTAACCTTGCTCGGGTACCATAATAATGACAAATTCAACATATTTGACTCAACAAACAAGTTTGGTTGTGCTTTACAAAGAAGTAAAACTCGTTTGTACATTGTAAGCTCAATTGTAGCCCATTTTGGGTGCAATACGAGAATACAAGGATTTGAGTGACCAAATGGACTCCGTTTGGCTCTTAACGACACGTGGGTACCATAATAATGATAAATGCAACAATTTTTATTCAACAAACAAGTTTGGTTTTGCTTAATGAAGAATGAAAACTCGTTTGTACGTTGTAGGCTCAATTGGAAGCCAATTTGGGTGCAATCCGAGAATATAAGGATTTGAGTCACCAAATGGACTCTGTTTGACTTTTAATCTCCCTAGGGTACCGTAATAATGAAAATTGCTACATTTTTTAATCAACAAACAAGTTCGGTTGTTCTTTACGAAGAAGGAAAAAACACTTTTATACGTTATAGGCTCAATTGGAGGCCAATTTGAGTGCAATCCGAGAATACAAGAAGTTGAGTGACTAATTGGACTCCGTTTGACTTATAACCTCATGGGTACGTTAATAATGAAAAATGCAACATGGTTGACTCAACAAACAAATTTGGTTATGCTTAACGAAAAAGGAAAACTCGTTTGTATGTTGAAGGTTCAATTGGAGGCCAATTTGGGTGCAATCAGAAAATAAAAGAAATTGAGTGACCATATGGACTTCGTATGACTTCTAACCTTGTGGAAATGTTAATAATAACAATTGCAACATGTTTGACTCAACAAAAAAGTTTGGTTTAGCTTTACGAAGAATGAAAACCTGTTTGTACGTTGTATGGTCAATTGGAAGCTAATTTGGATGCAATCCTAGAATACAAGGATTTGAGAAACCAAAATGACTCCGTTGAATCTAACCGCACATGGGTACAATAATAATGAAAAATGAAACATGTTTGATGAAAAACACAAGTTTGGTTTGCTATACGAAGAATGAAAACTCGGTTGTACGTTGTAGGTTCAATTTGATTCCAATTTCGGTGCAATCCGAGAATACAAGGATTTGAGTGACCAAATGGACTCCGTTTGACTTCTTTCCCCATGTGGGTAACATAATAATGACAAATGCAATATTTTTGTCTCAACGAACATGTTTGGTTGTGCTTCACGAAGATGGAAAACTCGTTTATATGTTGTAGGGCACAATTGGAAGCTAATTTGGGTGTATTCCGAGAATACAATGAATTTTTAGTGACCAAATGGATTTCCTTTGACATCTAACCTCATGTGGGTACCATCATAATGACAAATGCAACAGTTTTGCATCAACAAACAAGTTTGGTTTTGCTTAATGAAGAAGAAAACTCGTTTGTACGTTGTTGGATCAATTGGAGGCCAATTTGGGTGCAATCCAAGAATACAAGGATTTGAGTCACCAAATGGACTTTGTTTGAATTCTAACCTCGCGTGGGTACCATAATAGTGACAAATTCAACATATTTGACTCAACAAACAAGTTTGGTTGTGCTTTACAAAGAAGTAAAACTCGTTTGTACATTGTAAGCTCAATTGTAGCCCATTTTGGGTGCAATACGAGAATACAAGGATTTGAGTGACCAAATGGACTCCGTTTGACTCTTAACGACACGTGGGTACCATAATAATGATAAATGCAACAATTTTTACTCAACAAACAAGTTTGGTTTTGCTTAATGAAGAATGAAAACTCGTTTGTACGTTGTAGGCTCAATTGGAAGCCAATTTGGGTGCAATCCGAGAATATAAGGATTTGAGTCACCGAATGGACTCTGTTTGACTTTTAATCTCCCTAGGGTTCCGTAATAATGAAAATTGCTACATTTTTTAATCAACAAACAAGTTCGGTTGTTCTTTACGAAGAAGGAAAAAACACTTTTATACGTTATAGGCTCAATTGGAGGCCAATTTGAGTGCAATCCGAGAATACAAGAAGTTGAGTGACTAATTGGACTCCGTTTGACTTATAACCTCATGGGTACGTTAATAATGAAAAATGCAACATGGTTGACTCAACAAACAAATTTGGTTATGCTTAACGAAAAAGGAAAACTCGTTTGTATGTTGAAGGTTCAATCGGAGGCCAATTTGGGTGCAATCAGAAAATAAAAGAAATTGAGTGACCATATGGACTTCGTATGACTTCTAACCTTGTGGAAATGTTAATAATAACAATTGCAACATGTTTGACTCAACAAAAAAGTTTGGTTTAGCTTTACGAAGAATTAAACCTGTTTGTACGTTGTATGGTCAATTGGAAGCTAATTTGGATGCAATCCTAGAATACAAGGATTTGAGAAACCAAAATGACTCCGTTGAATCTAACCGCACATGGGTACAATAATAATGAAAAATGAAACATGTTTGATGAAAAACACAAGTTTGGTTTGCTATACGAAGAATGAAAACTCGGTTGTACGTTGTAGGTTCAATTTGATTCCAATTTCGGTGCAATCCGAGAATACAAGGATTTGAGTGACCAAATGGACTCCGTTTGACTTCTTTCCCCATGTGGGTAACATAATAATGACAAATGCAATATTTTTGTCTCAACGAACATGTTTGGTTGTGCTTCACGAAGATGGAAAACTCGTTTATATGTTGTAGGGCACAATTGGAAGCTAATTTGGGTGTATTCCGAGAATACAATGAATTTTTAGTGACCAAATGGATTTCCTTTGACATCTAACCTCATGTGGGTACCATCATAATGACAAATGCAACAGTTTTGCATCAACAAACAAGTTTGGTTTTGCTTAATGAAGAAGAAAACTCGTTTGTACGTTGTTGGATCAATTGGAGGCCAATTTGGGTGCAATCCGAGAATACAAGGATTTGAGTCACCAAATGGACTTTGTTTGAATTCTAACCTCGCGTGGGTACCATAATAATGAAAAATTCAACTTATTTGACTCAACAAACAAGTTTGGTTGTGCTTTACAAAGAAGTAAAACTCGTTTGTACATTGTAAGCTCAATTGTAGCCCATTTTGGGTGCAATAAGAGAATACAAGGATTTGAGTGACCAAATGGACTCCGTTTGACTCTTAACGACACGTGGGTACCATAATAATGATAAATGCAAGAATTTTTACTCAACAAACAAGTTTGGTTTTGCTTAATGAAGAATGAAAACTCATTTGTACGTTGTAGGCTCAATTGGAAGCCAATTTGGGTGCAATCCGAGAATATAAGGATTTGAGTCACCAAATGGACTCTGTTTGACTTTTAATCTCCCTAGGGTACCGTAATAATGAAAATTGCTACATTTTTTAATCAACAAACAAGTTTGGTTGTTCTTTACGAAGAAGGAAAAATGCTTTTATACGTTATAGACTCAATTGGAGGCCAATTTAAGTGCAATCCGAGAATACAAGAAGTTGAGTGACCAATTGGACTCCGTTGGACTTATAACCTCGTGGGTACATTAATAATGAAAAATGCAACATGGTTGACTCAACAAACAAATTTGGTTATGCTTAACGAAAAAGGAAAACTCGTTTGTATGTTGTAGGCTCAATTGGAGGCAAATTTGGGTGCAATCAGAAAATAAAAGAAATTGAGTGACCAAATGGACTTCGTATGACTTCTAACCTTGTGAAAATGTTAATAATAACAATTGCAACATGTTTGACTCAACAAACAAGTTTGGTTTTGCTTAATTAAGAAGGAAAACTCGTTTGTACGTTGTAGGATCAATTGGAGGCCAATTTGGGTGCAATCCGAGAATACAATGATTTGAGTCACCAAATGGACTTTGTTTGAATTCTAACCTCGCTCGGGTACCATAATAATGACAAATTCAACATATTTGACTCAACAAACAAGTTTGGTTGTGCTTTACAAAGAAGTAAAACTCGTTTGTACATTGTAAGCTCAATTGTAGCCCATTTTGGGTGCAATACGAGAATACAAGGATTTGAGTGACCAAATGGACTCCGTTTGACTCTTAACGACACGTGGGTACCATAATAATGATAAATGCAAGAATTTTTACTCAACAAACAAGTTTGGTTTTGCTTAATGAAGAATGAAAACTCGTTTGTACGTTGTAGGCTCAATTGGAAGCCAATTTGGGTGCAATCCGAGAATATAAGGATTTGAGTCACCAAATGGACTCTGTTTGACTTTTAATCTCCCTAGGGTTCCGTAATAATGAAAATTGCTACATTTTTTAATCAACAAACAAGTTCGGTTGTTCTTTACGAAGAAGGAAAAAACACTTTTATACGTTATAGGCTCAATTGGAGGCCAATTTGAGTGCAATCCGAGAATACAAGAAGTTGAGTGACTAATTGGACTCCGTTTGACTTATAACCTCATGGGTACGTTAATAATGAAAAATGCAACATGGTTGACTCAACAAACAAATTTGGTTATGCTTAACGAAAAAGGAAAACTCGTTTGTATGTTGAATGTTCAATTGGAGGCCAATTTGGGTGCAATCAGAAAATAAAAGAAATTGAGTGACCATATGGACTTCGTATGACTTCTAACCTTGTGGAAATGTTAATAATAACAATTGCAACATGTTTGACTCAACAAAAAAGTTTGGTTTAGCTTTACGAAGAATGAAAACCTGTTTGTACGTTGTATGGTCAATTGGAAGCTAATTTGGATGCAATCCTAGAATACAAGGATTTGAGAAACCAAAATGACTCCGTTGAATCTAACCGCACATGGGTACAATAATAATGACAAATGAAACATGTTTGATGAAAAACACAAGTTTGGTTTGCTATACGAAGAATGAAAACTCGGTTGTACGTTGTAGGTTCAATTTGATTCCAATTTCGGTGCAATCCGAGAATACAATGATTTGAGTGAATAAATGGACTCCGTTTGACTTCTTTCCCCATGTGGGTAACATAATAATGACAAATGCAATATTTTTGTCTCAACGAACATGTTTGGTTGTGCTTCACGAAGATGGAAAACTCGTTTATATGTTGTAGGGCACAATTGGAAGCTAATTTGGGTGTATTCCGAGAATACAATGAATTTTTAGTGACCAAATGGATTTCCTTTGACATCTAACCTCATGTGGGTACCATCATAATGAAAAATGCAACAGTTTTGCATCAACAAACAAGTTTGTTTTTGCTTAATGAAGAAGAAAACTCGTTTGTACGTTGTTGGATCAATTGGAGGCCAATTTGGGTGCAATCCGAGAATACAAGGATTTGAGTCACCAAATGGACTTTGTTTGAATTCTAACCTCGCGTGGGTACCATAATAATGACAAATTCAACATATTTGACTCAACAAACAAGTTTGGTTGTGCTTTACAAAGAAGTAAAACTCGTTTGAACATTGTAAGCTCAATTGTAGCCCATTTTGGGTGCAATACGAGAATACAAGGATTTGAGTGACCAAATGGACTCCGTTTGACTCTTAACGACACGTGGGTACCATAATAATGATAAATGGAACAATTTTTACTCAACAAACAAGTTTGGTTTTGCTTAATGAAGAATGAAAACTCATTTGTACGTTGTAGGCTCAATTGGAAGCCAATTTGGGTGCAATCCGAGAATATAAGGATTTGAGTCACCAAATGGACTCTGTTTGAATTTTAATCTCCCTAGGGTACCGTAATAATGAAAATTGCTACATTTTTTAATCAACAAAAAAGTTTGGTTGTTCTTCACGAAGAAGGAAAAACGCTTTTATACGTTATAGGCTCAATTGGAGGCCAATTTAAGTGCAATCCGAGAATACAAGAAGTTGAGTGACCAATTGGACTCCGTTTGACTTATAACCTCGTGGGTACAATAATAATGAAAAATGCAACATGTTTGACTCAACAAACAAATTTGGTTATGCTTAACGAAGAAGGAAAACTCGTTTGTATGTTGTAGGCTCAATCGGAGACCAATTTAGGTGCAATCAAAGAATAAAAGAAATTGAGTGACCAAATGGACTTCGTATGACTTCTAACCTTGTGGAAATGTTAATAATAACAATTGCAACATGTTTGACTCAACAAACAAGTTTGGTTTTGCTTTACGAAGAATGAAAACCTGTTTGTACGTTGTATGGTCAATTGGAAGCTAATTTGGATGCAATCCTAGAATACAAGGATTTGAGAAACCAAAATGACTCCGTTGAATCTAACCGCACATGGGTACAATAATAATGACAAATGAAACATGTTTGATGAAAAACACAAGTTTGGTTTGCTATACGAAGAATGAAAACTCGTTTGTACGTTGTAGGGTCAATTTGATTCCGATTTCGGTGCAATCCGAGAATACAAGGATTTGAGTGACCAAATGGACTCCGTTTGACTTCTTTCCCCATGTGGGTACCATAATAATGACAAATGCAATATTTTTGTCTCAACAAACATGTTTGGTTGTGCTTCACGAAGATGGAAAACTCGTTTATATGTTGTAGGGCACAATTGGGGGCTAATTTGGGTGTATTCCGAGAATACAATGAATTTTTAGTGACCAAGTGGATTTCCTTTGACATCTAACCTCATGTGGGTACCGTAATAATGACAAATGCAACTGTTTTGCATCAACAAACAAGTTTGGTTTTGCTTAATGAAGAAGGAAAACTCGTTTGTACGTTGTTGCATCAATAGGAGGCCAATTTGGGTGCAATCCGAGAATACAAGGATTTGAGTCACCAAATGGACTTTGTTTGAATTCTAACCTCATGTGGGTACCTTAATAATGAAAAATGCAACATATTTGACTCAACAAACAAGTTTGGTTGTTCTTTACAAAGAAGTAAAACTCGTTTGTACATTGTAAGCTCAATTGTAGCCCATTTTGGGTGCAATACGAGAATACAAGGATTTGAGTGACCAAATGGACTCCGTTTGATTCTTAACGACACGTGGGTACCATAATAATGATAAATGCAACAATTTTTACTCAACAAACAAGTTTGTTTTTTCTTAATGAAGAATGAAAACTCGTTTGTACGTTGTAGGCTCAATTGGAAGCCAATTTGGGTGCAATCCGAGAATATAAGGATTTGAGTCACCAAATGGACTCTGTTTGACTTTTAATCCCCCTAGGGTACCGTAATAATGAAAATTGCTACATTTTTAATCAACAAACAAGTTTGGTTGTTCTTTACGAAGAAGGAAAAACGCTTTTATACGTTATAGGCTCAATTGGAGGCCAATTTAAGTGCAATTCGAGAATACAAGAAGTTGAGTGACCAATTGGACTCCGTTTGACTTATAACCTCGTGGGTACGTTAATAATGAAAAATGCAACATGGTTGACTCAACAAACAAATTTGGTTATGCTTAACGGAAAAGGAAAACTCGTTTGTATGTTGTAGGCTCAATTGGAGGCCAATTTGGGTGCAATCAGAAAATAAAAGAAATTGAGTGACCAAATGAACTTCGTATGACTTCTAACCTTGTGGAAATGTTAATAATAAAAATTGCAACATGTTTGACTAGACAAACAAGTTTGGTTTTGCTTTACGAAGAATGAAAACCTGTTTTTACTTTGTATGGTCAATTGGAAGCTAATTTGGATGCAATCCTAAAATACAAGGATTTGAGAGACCAAAATGACTCCGTTGAATCTAACCGCACATGGGTACAATAATAATGACAAATGAAACATGTTTGATGAAAAACACAAGTTTGGTTTGCTATACGAAGAATGAAAACTCGTTTGTACGTTGTAGGTTCAATTTGATTCCAATTTCGGTGCAATCCGAGAATACAAGGATTTGAGTGACCAAATGGACTCCGTTTGACTTCTTTCCCCATGTGGGTACCATAATAATGACAAATGAAATATTTTTGTCTCAACAAACATGTTTGTTTGTGCTTCACGAAAATGGAAAACTCGTTTATATGTTGTAGGGCACAATTGGGGGCTAATTTGGGTGTATTACGAGAATAAAATGAATTTTTAGTGACCAAATGGATTTCCTTTGACATCTAACCTCATGTGGGTACCATAATAATGACAAATGCAACAGATTTGCATCAACAAACAAGTTTGGTTTTGCTTAATGAAGAAGGAAAACTCGTTTGTACGTTGTTGGATCAATTGGAGGCCAATTTGGGTGGAATCCGAGAATACAAGGATTTGAGTCACCAAATGGACTTCGTTTGAATTCTAACCTCACGTGGGTACCATAATAATGACAAATACAACATATTTGACCCAACAAACAAGTTTGGTTGTTCTTTACAAAGAAGTAAAACTCGTTTGTACATTGTAAGCTCAATTGTAGCCCATTTTGGGTGCAATACGAGAATACAAGGATTTGAGTGACCAAATGGACTCCGTTTGAGTCTTAACGACACGTGGGTACCATAATAATGATAAATGCAACAATTTTTACTCAACAAACAAGTTTGGTTTTGCTTAATGAAGATTGAAAACTCGTTTGTACGTTGTAGGCTCAATTGGAAGCCAATTTTATTTGCAATCCGAGAATATAAGGATTTGAGATACCAAATGGACTCGGTTTGACTTTTAATCCCCCTAGGGTACCGTAATAATGAAGATTGCTACATTTTTTAATCAACAAACAAGTTTGGTTGTTCTTTACGAAGAAGGAAAAACGCTTTTATACGTTATAGGCTTAATTGGAGGCCAATTTAAGTGCAATCCGAGAATACAAGAAGTTGAGTGACCAATTGGACTCCGTTTGACTTATAACCTCGTGGGTACGTTAATAATGAAAAATGAAACATGGTTGACACAAGAAACAAATTTGGTTATGCTTAACGGAAAAGGAAAACTCGTTTGTATGTTGTAGGCTCAATTGGAGGCCAATTTGGTTGCAATCAGAAAATAAAAGAAATTGAGTGACCAAATGGACTTCGTATGACTTCTAACCTTGTGGAAATGTTAATAATAACAATTACAACATGTTTGACTCAACAAACAAGTTTGGTTTTGCTTTACGAAGAATGAAAACCTGTTTGTACGTTGTATGGTCAATTGCAAGCTAATTTGGATGCAATCCTAGAATACAAGGATTTGAGAGACCAAAATGACTCCGTTGAATCTAACCGCACATGGGTAGAATAATAACACAAGTTTGGTTTGCTATACGAAAAATGAAAACTCGTTTGTACGTTGTAGGTTCAATTTGATTCCAATTTCGGTGCAATCCGAGAATACAAGGATTTGAGTGACCAAATGGACTCTGTTTGACTTCTTTCCCCTTGTGAGTACCATAATAATGACAAATGCAATATTTTTGTCTCAATAAACATGTTTGGTTGTGCTTCACGAAGATGGAAAACTCGTTTATATGTTGTCGAGCACAATTGGGGGCTAATTTGGGTGTATTCCGAGAATACAATGAATTTTTAGTGACCAAATGGATTTCCTTTGACATCTAACCTCATGTGCGTACCATAATAATCACAAATGAAACAGTTTTGCATCAACAAACAAGTTTGGTTTTGCTTAATGAAGAAGGAAAACTGGTTTGTACGTTGTTGGATCAATTGTAGGCCAATTTGGGTGCAATCCGAGAATACAAGGATTTGAGTCACCAAATGGACTTTGTTTGAATTCTAACCTCGCGTGGGTACCATAATAATGACAAATGCAACATATTTGACTCAACAAACAAGTTTGGTTGTTCTTTACAAAGAAGTAAAACTCGTTTGTACATTGTAAGCTCAATTGTAGCCCATTTTGGGTGCAATACGAGAATACAAGGATTTGAGTGACCAAATGGACTCCGTTTGACTCTTAACGACACGTGGGTACCATAATAATGATAAATGCAACAAATTTTACTCAACAAACAAGTTTGGTTTTGCTTAATGAAGATTGAAAACTCGTTTGTACGTTGTAGGCTCAATTGGAAGCCAATTTTATGTGCAATCCGAGAATATAAGGATTTGAGATACCAAATGGACTCGGTTTGACTTTTAATCCCCCTAGGGTACCGTAATAATGAAGATTGCTACATTTTTTAATCAACAAACAAGTTTGGTTGTTCTTTACGAAGAAGGAAAAACGCTTTTATACGTTATAGGCTCAATTGGAGGCCAATTTAAGTGCAATCCGAGAATACAAGAAGTTGAGTGACCAATTGGACTCCGTTTGACTTATAACCTCGTGGGTACGTTAATAATGAAAAATGCAACATGGTAAACTCAACAAACAAATTTGGTTATGCTTAACGGAAAAGGAAAACTTGTTTGTATGTTGTAGGCTCAATTGGAGGCCAATTTGGGTGCAATCAGAAAATAAAAGAAATTGAGTGACCAAATGGACTTCGTATGACTTCTAACCTTGTGAAAATGTTAATAATAAAAATTGCAACATGTTTGACTCAACAAACAAGTTTGGTTTTGCTTTACGAAGAATGAAAACCTGTTTGTACGTTGTATGGTCAATTTGAAGCTAATTTGGATGCAATCCTAGAATACAAGGATTTGAGAGACCAAAATGACTCCGTTGAATCTAACCGCACATGGGTACAATAATAATGACAAATGAAACATGTTTGATGAAAAACACAAGTTTGGTTTGCTATACGAAGAATGAAAACTCGTTTGTACGTTGTAGGTTCAATTTGATTCCAATTTCGGTGCAATCCGAGAATACAAGGATTTGAGTGACCAAATGGACTCCGTTTGACTTCTTTCCCCATGTGGGTACCATAATAATGACAAATGCAATATTTTTGTCTCAACAAACATGTTTGGTTGTGCTTCACGAAGATGGAAAACTCGTTTATATGTTGTAGGGCACAATTGGGGGCTAATTTGGGTGTATTACGAGAATACAATGAATTTTTAGTGACCAAATGGATTTCCTTTGACATCTAACCTAATGTGGGTACCATAATAATGACAAATGCAACAGTTTTGCATCAACAAACAAGTTTGGTTTTGCTTAATGAAGAAGGAAAACTCGTTTGTACGTTGTTGGATCAATTGGAGGCCAATTTGGGTGCAATCCGAGAATACAAGGATTTGAGTCACCAAATGGACTTTGTTTGAATTCTAACTTCGCGTGGGTACCATAATAATGACAAATGCAACATATTTGACCCAACAAACAAGTTTGGTTGTTCTTTACAAAGAAGTAAAACTCGTTTGTACATTGTAAGCTCAATTGTAGCCCATTTTGGGTGCAATACGAGAATACTAGGATTTGAGTGACCAAATGGACTCCGTTTGAGTCTTAACGACACGTGGGTACCATAATAATGATAAATGCAACAATTTTTACTCAACAAACAAGTTTGGTTTTGCTTAATGAAGAATGAAAACTCGTTTGTACGTTGTAGGCTCAATTGGAAGCCAATTTGGGTGCAATCCGAGAATATAAGGATTTGAGTCACCAAATGGACTCTGTTTGACTTTTAATCCCCCTAGGGTACCGTAATAATGAAAATTGCTACATTGTTTAATCAACAAACATGTTTGGTTGTTCTTTACGAAGAAGAAAAAATGCTTTTATACTTTATAGGCTCAATTGAAAGCCAATTTAAGTGTAATCCGAGAATACAAGAAGTTGAGTGACCAATTGGACTCCGTTTGACTTATTACCTCGTGGGAACGTTAATAATGAAAAATGCAACATGGTTGACTCAACAAACAAATTTGGTTATGCTTAACGGAAAAGGAAAACTCGTTTGTATGTTGTAGGCTCAATTGGAGGCCAATTTGGGTGCAATCAGAAAATAAAAGAAATTGAGTGACCAAATGGACTTCGTATGACTTCTAACCTTGTGGAAATGTTAATAATAACAATTGCAACATGTTTGACTCAAAAACAAGTTTGGTTTTGCTTTACGAAGAATGAAAACCTGTTTGTACGTTGTATGGTCAATTGGAAGCTAATTTGGATGCAATCCTAGAATACAAGGATTTGAGAGACCAAAATGACTCCGTTGAATCTAACCACACATGGGTACAATAATAATGACAAATGAAACATGTTTGATGATAAACACAAGTTTGGTTTGATATACGAAGAATGAAAACTCGTTTGTACGTTGTAGGTTCAATTTGATTCCAATTTCGGAGCAATCCGAGAATACAAGGATTTGAGTGACCAAATGGACTCCGTTTGACTTCTTTCCCCATGTGGGTACCATAATAATGAAAAATGCAATATTTTTGTCTCAACAAACATGTTTGGTTGTGCTTGACGAAGATGGAAAACTCGTTTATATGTTGTAGGGCACAATTGGGGGCTAATTTGGGTGTATTTCGAGAATACAATGAATTTTTAGTGACCAAGTGGATTTCCTTTGACATCTAACCTCATGTGGGTACCATAATAATGACAAATGCAACAGTTTTGCATCAACAAACAAGTTTGGTTTTGCTTAATGAAGAAGGAAAACTCGTTTCTACGTTGTTGGATCAATGGGAGGCCAATTTGGGTGCAATCCGAGAATACAAGGATTTGAGTCACCAAATGGACTTTTTTTGAATTCTAACCTCGCGTGGGTACCATAATAATGAAAAATGCAACATATTTGACACAACAAACAAGTTTGGTTGTTCTTTACAAAGAAGTAAAACTCGTTTGTACATTGTAAACTCAATTGTAGCCCATTTTGGGTGCAATACGAGAATACAAGGATTTGAGTGACCAAATGGACTCCGTTTGACTCTTAACGACACGTGGGTACCATAATATTGATAAATGCAACAATTTTTACTCAACAAACAAGTTTGGTTTTGCTTAATGAAGAATGAAAACTCGTTTGCACGTTGTAGGCTCAATTGGAAGCCAATTTGGGTGCAATCCGAGAATATAAGGATTTGAATCACCAAATGGACTCTGTTTGACTTTTAATCTCCCTAGGGTACCGTAATAATGAAAATTGCAACATTTTTTAATCAACAAACAAGTTTGGTTGTTCTTTACGAAAAAGGAAAAACGCTTTTATACGTTATAGGCTCAATTGGAGGCCAATTTGAGTGCAATCCGAGAATACAAGAAGTTGAGTGACCAATTGGACTCCGTTTGACTTATAACCTCGTGGGTACGTTAGTAATGAAAAATGCAACATGGTTGACTCAACAAACAAATTTGGTTATGCTTAACGAAAAAGGAAAACTCGTTTGTATGTTGTAGGATCAATTGGAGGCCAATTTGGGTGTAATCAGAAAATAAAAGAAATTGAGTGACCAAATGGACTTCGTATGACTTCTAACCTTGTGGAAATTTTAATAATAACAACTACAACATGTTTGACACAACAAACAAGTTTGGTTTTGCTTTACGAATAATGAAAACCTGTTTGTACGTTGTATGGTCAATTGGAAGCTAATTTGGATGCAATCCTAGAATACAAGGATTTGAGAGACCAAAATGACTCCGTTGAATCTAACCGCACATGGGTACAATAATAATGACAAATGAAACATGTTTGATGAAAAACACAAGTTTGGTTTGCTATACGAAGAATGAAAACTCGTTTGTACGTTGTAGGTTCAATTTGATTCCAATTTCGGTGCAATCCGAGAATACAAGGATTTGAGTGACCAAATGGATTCCGTTTGACTTCTTTCCCCATGTGGGTACCATAATAATGAAAAATGCAATTTTTTTGTCTCAACGAACATGTTTGGTTGTGCTTCACGAAGATGGAAAACTCGTTTATATGTTGTAGGGCACAATTGGGGGCTAATTTGGGTGTATTCCGAGAATACAATGAATTTTTAGTGACCAAGTGGATTTCCTTTGACATCTAACCTCATGTAGGTACCATAATAATGACAAATGCAACAGTTTTGCATCAACAAACAAGTTTGGTTTTGCTTAATGATGAAGGAAAACTCGTTTGTACGTTGTTGGATCAATTGGAGGCCAATTTGGGTGCAATCCGAGAATACAAGGATTTGAGTCACCAAATGGACTTTTTTTGAATTCTAACCTCGCGTGGGTACCATAATAATGAAAAATGCAACATATTTGACACAACAAACAAGTTTGGTTGTTCTTTACAAAGAAGTAAAACTCGTTTGTACATTGTAAACTCAATTGTAGCCCATTTTGGGTGCAATACGAGAATACAAGGATTTGAGTGACCAAATGGACTCCGTTTGACTCTTAACGACACGTGGGTACCATAATATTGATAAATGCAACAATTTTTAATCAACAAACAAGTTTGGTTTTGCTTAATGAAGAATGAAAACTCGTTTGCACGTTGTAGGCTCAATTGGAAGCCAATTTGGGTGCAATCCGAGAATATAAGGATTTGAATCACCAAATGGACTCTGTTTGACTTTTAATCTCCCTAGGGTACCGTAATAATGAAAATTGCAACATTTTTTAATCAACAAACAAGTTTGGTTGTTCTTTACGAAAAAGGAAAAACGCTTTTATACGTTATAGGCTCAATTGGAGGCCAATTTGAGTGCAATCCGAGAATACAAGAAGTTGAGTGACCAATTGGACTCCGTTTGACTTATAACCTCGTGGGTACGTTAGTAATGAAAAATGCAACATGGTTGACTCAACAAACAAATTTGGTTATGCTTAACGAAAAAGGAAAACTCGTTTGTATGTTGTAGGATCAATTGGAGGCCAATTTGGGTGTAATCAGAAAATAAAAGAAATTGAGTGACCAAATGGACTTCGTATGACTTCTAACCTTGTGGAAATTTTAATAATAACAACTACAACATGTTTGACACAACAAACAAGTTTGGTTTTGCTTTACGAATAATGAAAACCTGTTTGTACGTTGTATGGTCAATTGGAAGCTAATTTGGATGCAATCCTAGAATACAAGGATTTGAGAGACCAAAATGACTCCGTTGAATCTAACCGCACATGGGTACAATAATAATGACAAATGAAACATGTTTGATGAAAAACACAAGTTTGGTTTGCTATACGAAGAATGAAAACTCGTTTGTACGTTGTAGGTTCAATTTGATTCCAATTTCGGTGCAATCCGAGAATACAAGGATTTGAGTGACTAAATGGACTCCGTTTGACTTCTTTCCCCATGTGGGTACCAAAATAATGATAAATGCAATATTTTTGTCTCAACAAACATGTTTGGTTGTGCTTCACGAAGATGGAAAACTCGTTTATATGTTGTAGGGCACAATTAGGGGCTAATTTGGGTGTATTCTGAGAATACAATGAATTTTTAGTGACCAAATGGATTTCCTTTGACATCTAACCTCATGTGGGTACCATAATAATGAAAAATGCAACAGTTTTGCATCAACAAACAAGTTCGGTTTTGCTTAATGAAGAAGGAAAACTCGTTTGTACGTTGTTGGATCAATTGGAGGCCAATTTGGGTGCAATCCGAGAATACAAGGATTTGAGTCACCAAATGGACTTTGTTTGAATTCTAAACTCACGCGGGTACCATAATAATGACAAATGCAACATATTTGACTCAACAAACAAGTTTGGTTGTGCTTTACATAGAAGTAAAACTCGTTTGTACATTGTAATAAGGATTTGAGTGACCAAATGGACTCCGTTTGATTCTTAACGACACGTGGGTACCATAATAATGATAAATGCAACAATTT
The DNA here is from genome assembly GCA_963556465.1 of Berberis vulgaris. Taxonomy (NCBI): domain Eukaryota; kingdom Viridiplantae; phylum Streptophyta; class Magnoliopsida; order Ranunculales; family Berberidaceae; genus Berberis; species Berberis vulgaris. The sequence continues at coordinate 30,656,089 of OY747135.1, forward strand.
TTACTCAACAAACAAGTTTGGTTTTTCTTAATGAAGAATGAAAACTGGTTTGTACGTTGTAGGCTCAATTGGAAGCCAATTTGGGTGCAATCCGAGAATATAAGGATTTGAGTCACCAAATGGACTCTGTTTGACTTTTAATCCCCCTAGGGTACCGTAATAATGAAAATTGCTACATTTTTAATCAACAAACAAGTTTGGTTGTTCTTTACGAAGAAGGAAAAACGCTTTTATACGTTATAGGCTCAATTGGAGGCCAATTTAAGTGCAATTCGAGAATACAAGAAGTTGAGTGACCAATTGGACTCCGTTTGATTTATAACCTCGTGGGTACGTTAATAATGAAAAATGCAACATGGTTGACTCAACAAACAAATTTGGTTATGCTTAACGGAAAAGGAAAACTCGTTTGTATGTTGTAGGCTCAATTGGAGGCCAATTTGGGTGCAATCAGAAAATAAAAGAAATTGAGTGACCAAATGAACTTCGTATGACTTCTAACCTTGTGGAAATGTTAATAATAAAAATTGCAACATGTTTGACTAGACAAACAAGTTTGGTTTTGCTTTACGAAGAATGAAAACCTGTTTTTACTTTGTATGGTCAATTGGAAGCTAATTTGGATGCAATCCTAAAATACAAGGATTTGAGAGACCAAAATGACTCCGTTGAATCTAACCGCACATGGGTACAATAATAATGACAAATGAAACATGTTTGATGAAAAACACAAGTTTGGTTTGCTATACGAAGAATGAAAACTCGTTTGTACGTTGTAGGTTCAATTTGATTCCAATTTCGGTGCAATCCGAGAATACAAGGATTTGAGTGACCAAATGGACTCCGTTTGACTTCTTTCCCCATGTGGGTACCATAATAATGACAAATGCAATATTTTTGTCTCAACAAACATGTTTGTTTGTGCTTCACGAAAATGGAAAACTCGTTTATATGTTGTAGGGCACAATTGGGGGCTAATTTGGGTGTATTACGAGAATAAAATGAATTTTTAGTGACCAAATGGATTTCCTTTGACATCTAACCTCATGTGGGTACCATAATAATGACAAATGCAACAGATTTGCATCAACAAACAAGTTTGGTTTTGCTTAATGAAGAAGGAAAACTCGTTTGTACGTTGTTGGATCAATTGGAGGCCAATTTGGGTGGAATCCGAGAATACAAGGATTTGAGTCACCAAATGGACTTCGTTTGAATTCTAACCTCACGTGGGTACCATAATAATGACAAATACAACATATTTGACCCAACAAACAAGTTTGGTTGTTCTTTACAAAGAAGTAAAACTCGTTTGTACATTGTAAGCTCAATTGTAGCCCATTTTGGGTGCAATACGAGAATACAAGGATTTGAGTGACCAAATGGACTCCGTTTGAGTCTTAACGACACGTGGGTACCATAATAATGATAAATGCAACAATTTTTACTCAACAAACAAGTTTGGTTTTGCTTAATGAAGATTGAAAACTCGTTTGTACGTTGTAGGCTCAATTGGAAGCCAATTTTATTTGCAATCCGAGAATATAAGGATTTGAGATACCAAATGGACTCGGTTTGACTTTTAATCCCCCTAGGGTACCGTAATAATGAAGATTGCTACATTTTTTAATCAACAAACAAGTTTGGTTGTTCTTTACGAAGAAGGAAAAACGCTTTTATACGTTATAGGCTTAATTGGAGGCCAATTTAAGTGCAATCCGAGAATACAAGAAGTTGAGTGACCAATTGGACTCCGTTTGACTTATAACCTCGTGGGTACGTTAATAATGAAAAATGAAACATGGTTGACACAAGAAACAAATTTGGTTATGCTTAACGGAAAAGGAAAACTCGTTTGTATGTTGTAGGCTCAATTGGAGGCCAATTTGGTTGCAATCAGAAAATAAAAGAAATTGAGTGACCAAATGGACTTCGTATGACTTCTAACCTTGTGGAAATGTTAATAATAACAATTACAACATGTTTGACTCAACAAACAAGTTTGGTTTTGCTTTACGAAGAATGAAAACCTGTTTGTACGTTGTATGGTCAATTGCAAGCTAATTTGGATGCAATCCTAGAATACAAGGATTTGAGAGACCAAAATGACTCCGTTGAATCTAACCGCACATGGGTAGAATAATAACACAAGTTTGGTTTGCTATACGAAAAATGAAAACTCGTTTGTACGTTGTAGGTTCAATTTGATTCCAATTTCGGTGCAATCCGAGAATACAAGGATTTGAGTGACCAAATGGACTCTGTTTGACTTCTTTCCCCTTGTGAGTACCATAATAATGACAAATGCAATATTTTTGTCTCAATAAACATGTTTGGTTGTGCTTCACGAAGATGGAAAACTCGTTTATATGTTGTCGAGCACAATTGGGGGCTAATTTGGGTGTATTCCGAGAATACAATGAATTTTTAGTGACCAAATGGATTTCCTTTGACATCTAACCTCATGTGCGTACCATAATAATCACAAATGAAACAGTTTTGCATCAACAAACAAGTTTGGTTTTGCTTAATGAAGAAGGAAAACTGGTTTGTACGTTGTTGGATCAATTGTAGGCCAATTTGGGTGCAATCCGAGAATACAAGGATTTGAGTCACCAAATGGACTTTGTTTGAATTCTAACCTCGCGTGGGTACCATAATAATGACAAATGCAACATATTTGACTCAACAAACAAGTTTGGTTGTTCTTTACAAAGAAGTAAAACTCGTTTGTACATTGTAAGCTCAATTGTAGCCCATTTTGGGTGCAATACGAGAATACAAGGATTTGAGTGACCAAATGGACTCCGTTTGACTCTTAACGACACGTGGGTACCATAATAATGATAAATGCAACAAATTTTACTCAACAAACAAGTTTGGTTTTGCTTAATGAAGATTGAAAACTCGTTTGTACGTTGTAGGCTCAATTGGAAGCCAATTTTATGTGCAATCCGAGAATATAAGGATTTGAGATACCAAATGGACTCGGTTTGACTTTTAATCCCCCTAGGGTACCGTAATAATGAAGATTGCTACATTTTTTAATCAACAAACAAGTTTGGTTGTTCTTTACGAAGAAGGAAAAACGCTTTTATACGTTATAGGCTCAATTGGAGGCCAATTTAAGTGCAATCCGAGAATACAAGAAGTTGAGTGACCAATTGGACTCCGTTTGACTTATAACCTCGTGGGTACGTTAATAATGAAAAATGCAACATGGTAAACTCAACAAACAAATTTGGTTATGCTTAACGGAAAAGGAAAACTTGTTTGTATGTTGTAGGCTCAATTGGAGGCCAATTTGGGTGCAATCAGAAAATAAAAGAAATTGAGTGACCAAATGGACTTCGTATGACTTCTAACCTTGTGAAAATGTTAATAATAAAAATTGCAACATGTTTGACTCAACAAACAAGTTTGGTTTTGCTTTACGAAGAATGAAAACCTGTTTGTACGTTGTATGGTCAATTTGAAGCTAATTTGGATGCAATCCTAGAATACAAGGATTTGAGAGACCAAAATGACTCCGTTGAATCTAACCGCACATGGGTACAATAATAATGACAAATGAAACATGTTTGATGAAAAACACAAGTTTGGTTTGCTATACGAAGAATGAAAACTCGTTTGTACGTTGTAGGTTCAATTTGATTCCAATTTCGGTGCAATCCGAGAATACAAGGATTTGAGTGACCAAATGGACTCCGTTTGACTTCTTTCCCCATGTGGGTACCATAATAATGACAAATGCAATATTTTTGTCTCAACAAACATGTTTGTTTGTGCTTCACGAAAATGGAAAACTCGTTTATATGTTGTAGGGCACAATTGGGGGCTAATTTGGGTGTATTACGAGAATAAAATGAATTTTTAGTGACCAAATGGATTTCCTTTGACATCTAACCTCATGTGGGTACCATAATAATGACAAATGCAACAGATTTGCATCAACAAACAAGTTTGGTTTTGCTTAATGAAGAAGGAAAACTCGTTTGTACGTTGTTGGATCAATTGGAGGCCAATTTGGGTGGAATCCGAGAATACAAGGATTTGAGTCACCAAATGGACTTCGTTTGAATTCTAACCTCACGTGGGTACCATAATAATGACAAATACAACATATTTGACCCAACAAACAAGTTTGGTTGTTCTTTACAAAGAAGTAAAACTCGTTTGTACATTGTAAGCTCAATTGTAGCCCATTTTGGGTGCAATACGAGAATACAAGGATTTGAGTGACCAAATGGACTCCGTTTGAGTCTTAACGACACGTGGGTACCATAATAATGATAAATGCAACAATTTTTACTCAACAAACAAGTTTGGTTTTGCTTAATGAAGATTGAAAACTCGTTTGTACGTTGTAGGCTCAATTGGAAGCCAATTTTATTTGCAATCCGAGAATATAAGGATTTGAGATACCAAATGGACTCGGTTTGACTTTTAATCCCCCTAGGGTACCGTAATAATGAAGATTGCTACATTTTTTAATCAACAAACAAGTTTGGTTGTTCTTTACGAAGAAGGAAAAACGCTTTTATACGTTATAGGCTTAATTGGAGGCCAATTTAAGTGCAATCCGAGAATACAAGAAGTTGAGTGACCAATTGGACTCCGTTTGACTTATAACCTCGTGGGTACGTTAATAATGAAAAATGAAACATGGTTGACACAAGAAACAAATTTGGTTATGCTTAACGGAAAAGGAAAACTCGTTTGTATGTTGTAGGCTCAATTGGAGGCCAATTTGGTTGCAATCAGAAAATAAAAGAAATTGAGTGACCAAATGGACTTCGTATGACTTCTAACCTTGTGGAAATGTTAATAATAACAATTACAACATGTTTGACTCAACAAACAAGTTTGGTTTTGCTTTACGAAGAATGAAAACCTGTTTGTACGTTGTATGGTCAATTGCAAGCTAATTTGGATGCAATCCTAGAATACAAGGATTTGAGAGACCAAAATGACTCCGTTGAATCTAACCGCACATGGGTAGAATAATAACACAAGTTTGGTTTGCTATACGAAAAATGAAAACTCGTTTGTACGTTGTAGGTTCAATTTGATTCCAATTTCGGTGCAATCCGAGAATACAAGGATTTGAGTGACCAAATGGACTCTGTTTGACTTCTTTCCCCTTGTGAGTACCATAATAATGACAAATGCAATATTTTTGTCTCAATAAACATGTTTGGTTGTGCTTCACGAAGATGGAAAACTCGTTTATATGTTGTCGAGCACAATTGGGGGCTAATTTGGGTGTATTCCGAGAATACAATGAATTTTTAGTGACCAAATGGATTTCCTTTGACATCTAACCTCATGTGCGTACCATAATAATCACAAATGAAACAGTTTTGCATCAACAAACAAGTTTGGTTTTGCTTAATGAAGAAGGAAAACTGGTTTGTACGTTGTTGGATCAATTGTAGGCCAATTTGGGTGCAATCCGAGAATACAAGGATTTGAGTCACCAAATGGACTTTGTTTGAATTCTAACCTCGCGTGGGTACCATAATAATGACAAATGCAACATATTTGACTCAACAAACAAGTTTGGTTGTTCTTTACAAAGAAGTAAAACTCGTTTGTACATTGTAAGCTCAATTGTAGCCCATTTTGGGTGCAATACGAGAATACAAGGATTTGAGTGACCAAATGGACTCCGTTTGACTCTTAACGACACGTGGGTACCATAATAATGATAAATGCAACAAATTTTACTCAACAAACAAGTTTGGTTTTGCTTAATGAAGATTGAAAACTCGTTTGTACGTTGTAGGCTCAATTGGAAGCCAATTTTATGTGCAATCCGAGAATATAAGGATTTGAGATACCAAATGGACTCGGTTTGACTTTTAATCCCCCTAGGGTACCGTAATAATGAAGATTGCTACATTTTTTAATCAACAAACAAGTTTGGTTGTTCTTTACGAAGAAGGAAAAACGCTTTTATACGTTATAGGCTCAATTGGAGGCCAATTTAAGTGCAATCCGAGAATACAAGAAGTTGAGTGACCAATTGGACTCCGTTTGACTTATAACCTCGTGGGTACGTTAATAATGAAAAATGCAACATGGTAAACTCAACAAACAAATTTGGTTATGCTTAACGGAAAAGGAAAACTTGTTTGTATGTTGTAGGCTCAATTGGAGGCCAATTTGGGTGCAATCAGAAAATAAAAGAAATTGAGTGACCAAATGGACTTCGTATGACTTCTAACCTTGTGAAAATGTTAATAATAAAAATTGCAACATGTTTGACTCAACAAACAAGTTTGGTTTTGCTTTACGAAGAATGAAAACCTGTTTGTACGTTGTATGGTCAATTTGAAGCTAATTTGGATGCAATCCTAGAATACAAGGATTTGAGAGACCAAAATGACTCCGTTGAATCTAACCGCACATGGGTACAATAATAATGACAAATGAAACATGTTTGATGAAAAACACAAGTTTGGTTTGCTATACGAAGAATGAAAACTCGTTTGTACGTTGTAGGTTCAATTTGATTCCAATTTCGGTGCAATCCGAGAATACAAGGATTTGAGTGACCAAATGGACTCCGTTTGACTTCTTTCCCCATGTGGGTACCATAATAATGACAAATGCAATATTTTTGTCTCAACAAACATGTTTGGTTGTGCTTCACGAAGATGGAAAACTCGTTTATATGTTGTAGGGCACAATTGGGGGCTAATTTGGGTGTATTACGAGAATACAATGAATTTTTAGTGACCAAATGGATTTCCTTTGACATCTAACCTCATGTGGGTACCATAATAATGACAAATGCAACAGTTTTGCATCAACAAACAAGTTTGGTTTTGCTTAATGAAGAAGGAAAACTCGTTTGTACGTTGTTGGATCAATTGGAGGCCAATTTGGGTGCAATCCGAGAATACAAGGATTTGAGTCACCAAATGGACTTTGTTTGAATTCTAACTTCGCGTGGGTACCATAATAATGACAAATGCAACATATTTGACCCAACAAACAAGTTTGGTTGTTCTTTACAAAGAAGTAAAACTCGTTTGTACATTGTAAGCTCAATTGTAGCCCATTTTGGGTGCAATACGAGAATACTAGGATTTGAGTGACCAAATGGACTCCGTTTGAGTCTTAACGACACGTGGGTACCATAATAATGATAAATGCAACAATTTTTACTCAACAAACAAGTTTGGTTTTGCTTAATGAAGAATGAAAACTCGTTTGTACGTTGTAGGCTCAATTGGAAGCCAATTTGGGTGCAATCCGAGAATATAAGGATTTGAGTCACCAAATGGACTCTGTTTGACTTTTAATCCCCCTAGGGTACCGTAATAATGAAAATTGCTACATTGTTTAATCAACAAACATGTTTGGTTGTTCTTTACGAAGAAGAAAAAATGCTTTTATACTTTATAGGCTCAATTGAAAGCCAATTTAAGTGTAATCCGAGAATACAAGAAGTTGAGTGACCAATTGGACTCCGTTTGACTTATTACCTCGTGGGAACGTTAATAATGAAAAATGCAACATGGTTGACTCAACAAACAAATTTGGTTATGCTTAACGGAAAAGGAAAACTCGTTTGTATGTTGTAGGCTCAATTGGAGGCCAATTTGGGTGCAATCAGAAAATAAAAGAAATTGAGTGACCAAATGGACTTCGTATGACTTCTAACCTTGTGGAAATGTTAATAATAACAATTGCAACATGTTTGACTCAAAAACAAGTTTGGTTTTGCTTTACGAAGAATGAAAACCTGTTTGTACGTTGTATGGTCAATTGGAAGCTAATTTGGATGCAATCCTAGAATACAAGGATTTGAGAGACCAAAATGACTCCGTTGAATCTAACCACACATGGGTACAATAATAATGACAAATGAAACATGTTTGATGATAAACACAAGTTTGGTTTGATATACGAAGAATGAAAACTCGTTTGTACGTTGTAGGTTCAATTTGATTCCAATTTCGGAGCAATCCGAGAATACAAGGATTTGAGTGACCAAATGGACTCCGTTTGACTTCTTTCCCCATGTGGGTACCATAATAATGACAAATGCAATATTTTTGTCTCAACAAACATGTTTGGTTGTGCTTGACGAAGATGGAAAACTCGTTTATATGTTGTAGGGCACAATTGGGGGCTAATTTGGGTGTATTTCGAGAATACAATGAATTTTTAGTGACCAAGTGGATTTCCTTTGACATCTAACCTCATGTGGGTACCATAATAATGACAAATGCAACAGTTTTGCATCAACAAACAAGTTTGGTTTTGCTTAATGAAGAAGGAAAACTCGTTTCTACGTTGTTGGATCAATGGGAGGCCAATTTGGGTGCAATCCGAGAATACAAGGATTTGAGTCACCAAATGGACTTTTTTTGAATTCTAACCTCGCGTGGGTACCATAATAATGAAAAATGCAACATATTTGACACAACAAACAAGTTTGGTTGTTCTTTACAAAGAAGTAAAACTCGTTTGTACATTGTAAACTCAATTGTAGCACATTTTGGGTGCAATACGAGAATACAAGGATTTGAGTGACCAAATGGACTCCGTTTGACTCTTAACGACACGTGGGTACCATAATATTGATAAATGCAACAATTTTTACTCAACAAACAAGTTTGGTTTTGCTTAATGAAGAATGAAAACTCGTTTGCACGTTGTAGGCTCAATTGGAAGCCAATTTGGGTGCAATCCGAGAATATAAGGATTTGAATCACCAAATGGACTCTGTTTGACTTTTAATCTCCCTAGGGTACCGTAATAATGAAAATTGCAACATTTTTTAATCAACAAACAAGTTTGGTTGTTCTTTACGAAAAAGGAAAAACGCTTTTATACGTTATAGGCTCAATTGGAGGCCAATTTGAGTGCAATCCGAGAATACAAGAAGTTGAGTGACCAATTGGACTCCGTTTGACTTATAACCTCGTGGGTACGTTAGTAATGAAAAATGCAACATGGTTGACTCAACAAACAAATTTGGTTATGCTTAACGAAAAAGGAAAACTCGTTTGTATGTTGTAGGATCAATTGGAGGCCAATTTGGGTGTAATCAGAAAATAAAAGAAATTGAGTGACCAAATGGACTTCGTATGACTTCTAACCTTGTGGAAATTTTAATAATAACAACTACAACATGTTTGACACAACAAACAAGTTTGGTTTTGCTTTACGAATAATGAAAACCTGTTTGTACGTTGTATGGTCAATTGGAAGCTAATTTGGATGCAATCCTAGAATACAAGGATTTGAGAGACCAAAATGACTCCGTTGAATCTAACCGCACATGGGTACAATAATAATGACAAATGAAACATGTTTGATGAAAAACACAAGTTTGGTTTGCTATACGAAGAATGAAAACTCGTTTGTACGTTGTAGGTTCAATTTGATTCCAATTTCGGTGCAATCCGAGAATACAAGGATTTGAGTGACCAAATGGATTCCGTTTGACTTCTTTCCCCATGTGGGTACCATAATAATGAAAAATGCAATTTTTTTGTCTCAACGAACATGTTTGGTTGTGCTTCACGAAGATGGAAAACTCGTTTATATGTTGTAGGGCACAATTGGGGGCTAATTTGGGTGTATTCCGAGAATACAATGAATTTTTAGTGACCAAGTGGATTTCCTTTGACATCTAACCTCATGTAGGTACCATAATAATGACAAATGCAACAGTTTTGCATCAACAAACAAGTTTGGTTTTGCTTAATGATGAAGGAAAACTCGTTTGTACGTTGTTGGATCAATTGGAGGCCAATTTGGGTGCAATCCGAGAATACAAGGATTTGAGTCACCAAATGGACTTTTTTTGAATTCTAACCTCGCGTGGGTACCATAATAATGAAAAATGCAACATATTTGACACAACAAACAAGTTTGGTTGTTCTTTACAAAGAAGTAAAACTCGTTTGTACATTGTAAACTCAATTGTAGCCCATTTTGGGTGCAATACGAGAATACAAGGATTTGAGTGACCAAATGGACTCCGTTTGACTCTTAACGACACGTGGGTACCATAATATTGATAAATGCAACAATTTTTAATCAACAAACAAGTTTGGTTTTGCTTAATGAAGAATGAAAACTCGTTTGCACGTTGTAGGCTCAATTGGAAGCCAATTTGGGTGCAATCCGAGAATATAAGGATTTGAATCACCAAATGGACTCTGTTTGACTTTTAATCTCCCTAGGGTACCGTAATAATGAAAATTGCAACATTTTTTAATCAACAAACAAGTTTGGTTGTTCTTTACGAAAAAGGAAAAACGCTTTTATACGTTATAGGCTCAATTGGAGGCCAATTTGAGTGCAATCCGAGAATACAAGAAGTTGAGTGACCAATTGGACTCCGTTTGACTTATAACCTCGTGGGTACGTTAGTAATGAAAAATGCAACATGGTTGACTCAACAAACAAATTTGGTTATGCTTAACGAAAAAGGAAAACTCGTTTGTATGTTGTAGGATCAATTGGAGGCCAATTTGGGTGTAATCAGAAAATAAAAGAAATTGAGTGACCAAATGGACTTCGTATGACTTCTAACCTTGTGGAAATTTTAATAATAACAACTACAACATGTTTGACACAACAAACAAGTTTGGTTTTGCTTTACGAATAATGAAAACCTGTTTGTACGTTGTATGGTCAATTGGAAGCTAATTTGGATGCAATCCTAGAATACAAGGATTTGAGAGACCAAAATGACTCCGTTGAATCTAACCGCACATGGGTACAATAATAATGACAAATGAAACATGTTTGATGAAAAACACAAGTTTGGTTTGCTATACGAAGAATGAAAACTCGTTTGTACGTTGTAGGTTCAATTTGATTCCAATTTCGGTGCAATCCGAGAATACAAGGATTTGAGTGACTAAATGGACTCCGTTTGACTTCTTTCCCCATGTGGGTACCAAAATAATGATAAATGCAATATTTTTGTCTCAACAAACATGTTTGGTTGTGCTTCACGAAGATGGAAAACTCGTTTATATGTTGTAGGGCACAATTAGGGGCTAATTTGGGTGTATTCTGAGAATACAATGAATTTTTAGTGACCAAATGGATTTCCTTTGACATCTAACCTCATGTGGGTACCATAATAATGAAAAATGCAACAGTTTTGCATCAACAAACAAGTTCGGTTTTGCTTAATGAAGAAGGAAAACTCGTTTGTACGTTGTTGGATCAATTGGAGGCCAATTTGGGTGCAATCCGAGAATACAAGGATTTGAGTCACCAAATGGACTTTGTTTGAATTCTAAACTCACGCGGGTACCATAATAATGACAAATGCAACATATTTGACTCAACAAACAAGTTTGGTTGTGCTTTACATAGAAGTAAAACTCGTTTGTACATTGTAATAAGGATTTGAGTGACCAAATGGACTCTGTTTGACTTTTAATCTCCCTAGGGTACCGTAATAATGAAAATTGCTACATTTTTTAATCAACAAACAAGTTTGGTTGTTCTTTACGAAGAATGAAAAACGCTTTTATACGTTATAGGCTCAATTGGAGGCCAATTTGAGTGCAATCCGAGAATACAAGAAGTTGAGTGACCAATTGGACTCCGTTTGACTTATAACCTCGTGGGTACGTTAATAATGAAAAATGCAACATGGTTGACTCAACAAAAAAATTTGGTTATGCTTAACGAAAAAGGAAAACTCGTTTGTATGTTGTAGGCTCAATTGGAGGCCAATTTGGGTGCAATCAGAAAATAAAAGAAATTGAGTGACCAAATGGACTTCGTATGACTTCTAACCTTGTGGAAATGTTAATAATAACAATTACAACATGTTTGACTCAACAAACAAGTTTGGTTTTGCTTTACGAAGAATGAAAACCTGTTTGTACGTTGTATGGTCAATTGGAAGCTAATTTGGATGCAATCCTAGAATACAAGAATTTGAGAGACCAAAATGACTCCGTTGAATCTAACCGCACATGGGTACAATAATAATGACAAATGAAACATGTTTGATGAAAAACACAAGTTTGGTTTGCTATACGAAGAATGAAAACTCGTTTGTACGTTGTAGGTTCAAACGAGTACCCCTAGGCCAGAACACTCAGGAGACAGAGATTATACAATGGCAGGGAACAATTCAACCAATAACTATGGCATGGTTGAGCAGCAATGTGAATCTGAGACGGGCAGGAAGCATGAGGATTTAAATGTTGTCAGGAAGCAAGGTGAAATATGCAATGAGAACCAGCAATGTGGCTTAGAGAATGATTCCATGACATGTATTGAGCTACTTAGTAGCAGCGGTAACAAAAGTGGCAGACATAACAGTAATGGTCCAGAGATTGATCATACTTCAGGAAAATCAAGTGCTCAACATATCAGTGGGCTTCAAGGTGAGATTGAGGCAGGGTCTTATAGTTCCAGGGGTCTAAGAGAGGGGATTGAGTCAGGGACTCACAGTGTTCAGCAGGCGTGTTAGCATCCATTTCAGGAAATAGAACAAGGAGAATTAGCAATCCAGAACAAGGACCAATCTCAAACAGAATGTCCAATGCATAAGGATCTTACTCAGACAGAGTCTGTGAGTCAGGATCAGGCAGAACCAGGGCATCAGTGGGCAGCAAAAGATGCTGGAGAGGAACCAAGTCCCATAACTACAAAACATAAGGAAAAGACTAGACCTCATACCAGAGCAAACAAGAAGGGAAGTAAGAAAAATAGAACCCCGGTTCAAGGGGATGGCAACAAATCTAAAACTTCTCTATGATTAGAGTAGCTTGCTGGAATATAAGAGGTCTCAATGACCCAGTGAAACAAGGAGAAGTTAGGAAGCTGATCAAGAATCATAAGCTGAGTATCATTGGCCTAGTAGAGACTAAGGTGGGCAATGACAAGAAATTAAAAATTCAGAGGGACTTATTTAAAGACTGGACAGTGGTAGACAATAATGACCTGACTCATGGAGGGAGAATTTGGATGGCATGGGATGCTCAAGAGGTTAATGTTAACATTATAGACCGTAATGATCAAGCTATCATAGCTGAAACTGTATGGCCTAATGGAACTACTTGTGTTCTGAGCTTCATATATGGTCACAGTAACTACATGGAGAGAAAGAGGTTATGGAAGCAGCTGGAGAGTCTAGGTCACAACATCAAAATTCCATGGGCTATTCTAGGAGATTACAATTCTATCCTTAATTCCCAAGAAAGAGTGGGGGGTGACGAGATAAGACCTTTTCACTTTATATACCTTCTTAATTGTGCTCAAAAGCTCCAGATATTTGATTGCAAGTACAAGGGATGCTATCTAACATGGTCAAATAAACAAGCAGGATCTCACAGGATTATGTCTAAATTAGATAGAGTAATGGTGAATCAGGAATGGCTCACAAGCAACCCAGATTCAGAAGCTGACTTCCTTACTGCTGGAGTGTCAGATCATTCCCCTGCTATTCTTACCATCTATGAGCATCAGAAAGCAGGTCCAATCCCTTTCAAATTCGACAATTACTGGGTTTATGAACCTGGATACATGACAGTGGTAGAACAAGCATGGAATGTGAAGATTTCGGGAAATGCAATGTACAGCTTCACCCAGAAACTTAAAAGAGTTAAGCATAAGCTTATAGAATGGAGAAAAGAAAGATTTATTAATGCAAGCAGGACAGTTTGGACAGCAAAACAGCACATGGAAAGGTCCCAACAGGCTCTTCAAAACAACCCTCTGGACCCTAATATGATGGCACAGGAAAGGAGAGCAATCAAAGAGTATGTCACAGCAGCGAAAGGGGAGGAATCAGAAGCGAAACAAAAGGCAAAAGCTAAACACATGCAGGTGGGAGATGAAAATGTGGCCTACTTTCATGACTACACCAGAGAAAGAAGAAAGAAAAATACTATTTTATCTCTATACAATGCAAACCAGGAGAAAATAGAGAGCATTGAGGAGATTGGAGCAGAGTGTGTTAGATACTTTGAAGAAGTTTTTGGAGGGACTCTAGATGATTATGATGAAAGCGTTATTGAAAACTTGACTTTTGAAAGAGTTCTCACTGATGAAGACAGGAATGATCTTACTAGTCCAATTAGCCGTAATGAAATCACTGAAGCCTTATCCATGATAGACTCCAACAAATCTCCAGGCCCGGATGGATTCTCCTCTTTCTTTTATAAATCAGCTTGGCGATTCCTGGGTAATGATTTCTGTAAGGCTATTGGGAATTTCTTTACAAGTGGTCAACTTCTGCGTGAGGTAAATACAACATATGTTGTTTCAATTCCTAAAATTACTAATGCTTCTGCTCTTAGTGATTTCAGGCCTATTTCTTGTTGTAATGTTATATATAAGAGCCTGACAAAAATCATGAAGAATAGGATGAGTTCAGTGGTGCAAAGATTGGTCAGTCCTAGTCAATCAGCTTTCATCAAGGGAAGACTTATTCAGGATAATATCATGTTAGCTCACGAACTTGTTCGGAACTACCACAAAGATCAAGGACCTCCTCGTTGTGCGGCAAAAATAGATCTTCGCAAGGCTTATGATACTATCAGATGGGAATCTATTACCCATATGCTTAGAAAGCTTCATTTCCCTCAGCAGTTTATCCATTGGGTATACACTTGCATATCAACTCCAAAGTACTCCATCCTAGTGAACGGTTCTCCGAAGGGATTTATTAAAGCCACTAGGGGTATCCGTCAAGGGTGTTCGATGTCGCCTTACATTTTTGTTTTGATGATGGAAATGTTAAATGTGCTTCTAAAGGATCAAACGGTTCAAGGAAGCTACAAATTGCATCACAAATGCAAAGATCCTCTTATTACGCACTTGAGCTTCGCAGATGATATAATTGCTTTCTTCCATGGGGACCATCAATCAGCCACTGCCCTTGCTCAGGTTATGGTTAAATTCAAAAGATGTACGGGCCTTACAGTTAATTGCAACAAGAGCAGTCTTTTTACAGCAGGAATCCCAAATGAAGAATTGGGAGCAATCACAGAAATTCTGCAATTCAAGTCAGCAGATCTTCCTGTAAGATACCTTGGTCTTCCGCTGATTTCTTCCAGATTATCTTACCTAGATTGCTTTCCTCTTATAGAGAGAATCAGGAAGAGAGTTAATTCATGGAAGAACAGGACTTTATCCTATGCAGGTAGACTTACTCTCATCAAGGCAGTCCTGGGAAGTATGAATGTATTTTGGAGCTCATGTTATGTCCTCCCTAGAGCAGCCATAAATGAAATAAACTCAGTTCTTAGGAACTTCTTATGGTCAGCATCCGATCAATTAATCAAAGTTCCTCTTGTCAGCTAGAACAAAGTTTCTTCCCCTTACAAAGAAGGAGGTCTAGGAGTGAGATGTATCCAAACAGCAAACTGGGCAGCCATGACAAGATATATTTGGAACATTGTCTCTAACAAAGACACTCTATGGGTTCAATGGATTAAGAGAAATCTAATGTGGGGAAAGGACTTCTGGTTAATGGGTATCCCTCAAGGAGCTTCATGGTGTTGGAGGAGCATCTTGAAATGTAGGAAATTGACAAACAATCTGATCACTTATGTGATAGGAAATGGCAGAGACACTTATTTCTGGAAGGATCCATGGCATCCCCAAGGCATTCTTATGGACAGATTCCCTCCGAATCTGACGTACAACTCTATCCTAAATAAGAAGGCCAAGGTCAGTGATATTATTAGGGAAGGTCAGTGGTTTGTCACAGAAAATGTTAGGGCTTCTATTACAGATATATATGAAAGCCTAGACTCAGTGGAAATGGACTGCAACTGCTCTGAAGAGATAGTGTGGAAGGGGGCACAAATCGGGAATTCTCTAGCAAGAGTGCATATAATGCAATCAGGATTTCTCGTGATAACTGACCCTGGACAGATTTGGTGTGGTTTAAAGGTCGCATTCCCAGACACAGTTTCATTGGTTGGCTTGCCTTGAAAAGAAGTTTAAAAACTCAAGACAAGCTTTGTGATTGGGGTTACATCCCTACATCGATGTGCTGCTTATGCCAATTAGAAAGGGAGAATGAAGAACATTTGTTCTTCAACTGCTGCTATTCTAAACATGTATGGGTGTATATGCTGAATTATATGGGTTATCACCATCATCCCCTGGAAATGACAGCAGAAATACAGTGGTGTATTCAGAGATTCTCGGGAAACAGTCCGAACTTTGTTGCAAAAAAACTGGTCCTCAACGCAACAATCTATCATCTCTGGTTAGAAAGAAATCGCCGCTTATTTGATAACAGGGACACAGCAGTGATGCAGCTTTGTTCAAAAATCATAGAGGATGTTCGGCTGAGGCTCACAGTGCTGGAAATGGAGGTCGAGGACAGTCCACACACTAGACAGTTCTTCCACAGATGGAACATCGACATTAGGTTCAAGCTGAAGATCAGCACTTGGCATCAATGGCACAGGCCGGATCCAGGTTGGATTACTATCAATTCAGATGGTTCTCTTAAAGACAGGAGAGGAGGCTACGGTGCTCTAATTAGGGATCATCAGGGGACGGTTTTAGCAGCTGGTGCAGGGTCTCATGCAGGGAAGTCTGTGCTCATGCATGAGCTGCAAGGCATTGAGATTGGTCTCAAGATGGCTCGGCTTGGGAACCATTCAAAAGATAATGTTTGCATTGATTCAGCTCTTGCTATCAAATACATCAAATCGAATAAGGCTCTGCCTTGGGAAGCAAAGCATGTCACGAGAAGAATCAAAGATCTGCTGCAGATGTTCGAATGCTGCAATGTGATGCATGTCTATAGAGAAACTAATAGGGCAGCAGACAAATTGGCCTCTCTTATGCCAAATTCTTCTTACATAGATGTTACTCCTAGCTCTTTTGCGGAGGACTTGAAAAAGATTATTTTTGAGGATGCTAGTGGTAAAAAGTATATGAGATTGTAACCTTGTAACCTAGTTTTTCTTTCTTTTTCTTTCTGTGGTCTGGGGAGCCCATTTACACCCCGTGCTTGCTTTTCAAAAAAAAAAAAAAAAAAGGTTCAATTTGATTCCAATTTCGGTGCAATCCGAGAATACAAGGATTTGAGTGACTAAATGGACTCCGTTTGACTTCTTTCCCCATGTGGGTACCATAATAATGATAAATGCAATATTTTTGTCTCAACAAACATGTTTGGTTGTGCTTCACGAAAATGGAAAACTCGTTTATATGTTGTAGGGCACAATTGGGGGCTAATTTGGGTGTATTCCGAGAATACAATGAATTTTTAGTGACCAAATGGATTTCCTTTGACATCTAACCTCATGTGGGTACCATAATAATGACAAATGCAACAGTTTTGCATCAACAAACAAGTTCGGTTTTGCTTAATGAAGAAGGAAAACTCGTTTGTACGTTGTTGGATCAATTGGAGGCCAATTTGGGTGCAATCCGAGAATACAAGGATTTGAGTCACCAAATGGACTTTGTTTGAATTCTAAACTCACGCGGGTACCATAATAATGACAAATGAAACATATTTGACTCAACAAACAAGTTTGGTTGTGCTTTACAAAGAAGCCAAACTCGTTTGTACATTGTAAGCTCAATTGTAGCCCATTTTGGGTGCAATACGAGAATACAAGGATTTGAGTGACCAAATGGACTCCGTTTGATTCTTAACGACACGTGGGTACCATAATAATGATAAATGCAACAATTTTTACTCAACAAACAAGTTTGGTTTTGCTTAATGAAGAATGAAAACTCGTTTGTACGTTGAAAGATCAATTGGAGGCCAATTTGGGTGCAATCCGAGAATACAAGGATTTGAGTCAGCAAATGGATTTGTTTGAATTCTAACCTCGCGTGGGTACCATAATAATGAAAAATGCAACATATTTGACTCAACAAACAAGTTTGGTTGTGCTTTACAAAGAAGTAAAACTCGTTTGTACATTGTAAGCTCAATTGTAGCCCATTTTGGGTGCAATACGAGAATACAAGGATTTGAGTGACCAAATGGACTCCGTTTGACTCTTAACGACACGTGGGTACCATAATAATGATAAATGCAACAATTTTTACTCAACAAACAAGTTTGGTTTTGCTTAATGAAGAATGAAAACTCGTTTGTACGTTGTAGGCTCAATTGGAAGCCAATTTGGGTGCAATCCGAGAATATAAGGATTTGAGATACCAAATGGACTCTGTTTGACTTTTAATCCCCCTAGGGTACCGTAATAATGAAAATTGCTACATTTTTTAATCAACAAACAAGTTTGGTTGTTCTTTACGAAGAAGGAAAAACGCTTTTATACGTTATAGGCTCAATTGAAGGCCAATTTAAGTGCAATCCGAGAATACAAGAAGTTGAGTGACCAATTGGACTCCGTTTGACTTATAACCTCGTGGGTACGTTAATAATGAAAAATGCAACATGGTTGACTCAACAAACAAATTTGTTTATGCTTACGGAAAAGGAAAACTCGTTTGTATGTTGTAGGCTCAATTGGAGGCCAATTTGGGTGTAATCAGAAAATAAAAGAAATTGAGTGACCAAATGGACTTCGTATGACTTCTAACCTTGTGGAAATGTTAATAATAACAATTGCAACATGTTTGACTCAACAAACAAGTTTGGTTTTGCTTTACGAAGAATGAAAACCTGTTTGTACGTTGTATGGTCAATTGGAAGCTAATTTGGATGCAATCCTAGAATACAAGGATTTGAGTGACCAAAATGACTCCGTTGAATCTAACCACACATGCGTACAATAATAATGAAAAATGAAACATGTTTGATGAAAAACACAAGTTTTGTTTGCTATACGAAGAATGAAAACTCGTTTGTACGTTGTAGGTTCAATTTGATTCTAATTTCGGTGCAATCCGAGAATACAAGGATTTGAGTGACCAAATGGACTCCGTTTGACTTCTTTCCCCATGTGGGTACCATAATAATGACAAATGAAATATTTTTGTCTCAACAAACATGTTTGGTTGTGCTTCACGAAGATGGAAAACTCGTTTATATGTTGTAGGGCACAATTGGGGGCTAATTTGGGTGTATTCCGAGAATACAATGAATTTTTATTGACCAAATGGATTTCCTTTGACATCTAACCTCATGTGGGTACCATAATAATGACAAATGCAACAGTTTTGCATCAACAAACAAGTTCGGTTTTGCTTAATGAAGAAGGAAAACTCGTTTGTATGTTGTTGGATCAATTGGAGGCCAATTTGGGTGCAATCCGAGAATATATGGATTTGAGCCACCAAATGGACTTTGTTTGAATTCTAAACTCGCGCGGGTACCATAATAATGACAAATGCAACATATTTGACTCAACAAACAAGTTTGGTTGTGCTTTACAAAGAAGTCAAACTCGTTTGTACATTGTAAGCTCTATTGTAGCCCATTTTGGGTGCAATACGAGAATACAAGGATTTGAGTGACCAAATGGACTCCGTTTGACTCTTAACGACACGTGGGTACCATAATAATGATAAATGCAACAATGTTTACTCAACAAACAAGTTTGGTTTTGCTTAATGAAGAATGAAAACTCGTTTGTACGTTATAGGATCAATTGGAGGCCAATTTGGGTGCAATCCGAGAATACAAAGATTTGAGTCACCAAATGGACCTTGTTTGAATCCTAACCTCGCGTGGGTACCATAATAATGACAAATGCAACATATTTGACTCAACAAACAAGTTTGGTTGTGCTTTACAAAGAAGTAAAACTCGTTTGTACCTTGTAAGCTCAATTGTAGCCCATTTTGGGTGCAATACGAGAATACAAGGATTTGAGTGACCAAATGGACTCCGTTTGACTCTTAACAACACGTGGGTACCATAATAATGATAAATGCAACAATTTTTACTCAACAAACAAATTTGGTTTTGCTTAATGAAGAATGAAAACTCGTTTGTACGTTGTAGGCTCAATTGGAAGCCAATTTGGGTGCAATCCGAGAATATAAGGATTTGAGTCACCAAATGGACTCTGTTTGACTTTTAATCTCCCTAGGGTACCGTAATAATGAAAATTGCTACATTTTTCAATCAACAAACAAGTATGGTTGTTCTTTACGAAGAAGGAAAAACACTTTTATACGTTATAGGCTCAATTAGAGGCCAATTTGAGTGCAATCCGAAAATACAAGAAGTTGAGTGACCAATTGGACTCCGTTTGACTTATAAACTCGTGGGTACGTTAATAATGAAAAATGAAACATGGTTGACTCAATAAAAAAATTTGTTTATGCTTAACGAAAAAGGAAAACTCGTTTGTATGTTGTATGCTCAATTGGAGGCCAATTTGGGTGCAATCAGAAAATAAAAGAAATATAGTGACCAAATGGACTTCGTATGACTTCTAACCTTGTGGAAATGTTAATAATAACAATTACAACTTGTTTGACTCAACAAACAAGTTTGGTTTTGCTTTACGAAGAATGAAAACCTGTTTGTACGTTGTATGGTCAATTGGAAGCTAATTTGGATGCAATCCTAGAATACAAGGATTTGAGAGACCAAAATGACTCCGTTGAATCTAACCGCACATGGGTACAATAATAATGACAAATGAAACATGTTTGATGAAAAACACAAGTTTGGTTTGCTATACGAAGAATGAAAACTCGTTTGTACGTTGTAGGTTCAATTTGATTCCAATTTCGGTGCAATCCGAGAATACAAGGATTTGAGTGACTAAATGGACTCCGTTTGACTTCTTTCCCCATGTGGGTACCATAATAATGATAAATGCAATATTTTTGTCTCAACAAACATGTTTGGTTGTGCTTCACGAAAATGGAAAACTCGTTTA
The DNA here is from genome assembly GCA_963556465.1 of Berberis vulgaris. NCBI lineage: Eukaryota > Viridiplantae > Streptophyta > Magnoliopsida > Ranunculales > Berberidaceae > Berberis > Berberis vulgaris. The sequence continues at coordinate 30,676,884 of OY747135.1, forward strand.
TATGTTGTAGGGCACAATTGGGGGCTAATTTGGGTGTATTCCGAGAATACAATGAATTTTTAGTGACCAAATGGATTTCCTTTGACATCTAACCTCATGTGGGTACCATAATAATGACAAATGCAACAGTTTTGCATCAACAAACAAGTTCGGTTTTGCTTAATGAAGAAGGAAAACTCGTTTGTACGTTGTTGGATCAATTGGAGGCCAATTTGGGTGCAATCCGAGAATACAAGGATTTGAGTCACCAAATGGACTTTGTTTGAATTCTAAACTCACGCGTTTACCATAATAATGACAAATGAAACATATTTGACTCAACAAACAAGTTTGGTTGTGCTTTACAAAGAAGCCAAACTCGTTTGTACATTGTAAGCTCAATTGTAGCCCATTTTGGGTGCAATACGAGAATACAAGGATTTGAGTGACCAAATGGACTCCGTTTGACTCTTAACGACACGTGGGTACCATAATAATGATAAATGCAACAATTTTTACTCAACAAACAAGTTTGGTTTTGCTTAATGAAGAATGAAAACTCATTTGTACGTTGTAGGCTCAATTGGAAGCCAATTTGGGTGCAATCCGAGAATATAAGGATTTGAGTCACCAAATGGACTCTGTTTGACTTTTAATCTCCCTAGGGTACCGTAATAATGAAAATTGCTACATTTTTTAATCAACAAACAAGTTTGGTTGTTCTTTACGAAGAAGGAAAAATGCTTTTATACGTTATAGGCTCAATTGGAGGCCAATTTAAGTGCAATCCGAGAATACAAGAAGTTGAGTGACCAATTGGACTCCGTTGGACTTATAACCTCGTGGGTACATTAATAATGAAAAATGCAACATGGTTGACTCAACAAACAAATTTGGTTATGCTTAACGAAAAAGGAAAACTCGTTTGTATGTTGTAGGCTCAATTGGAGGCAAATTTGGGTGCAATCAGAAAATAAAAGAAATTGAGTGACCAAATGGACTTCGTATGACTTCTAACCTTGTGAAAATGTTAATAATAACAATTGCAACATGTTTGACTCAACAAACAAGTTTGGTTTTGCTTAATTAAGAAGGAAAACTCGTTTGTACGTTGTAGGATCAATTGGAGGCCAATTTGGGTGCAATCCGAGAATACAATGATTTGAGTCACCAAATGGACTTTGTTTGAATTCTAACCTCGCTCGGGTACCATAATAATGACAAATTCAACATATTTGACTCAACAAACAAGTTTGGTTGTGCTTTACAAAGAAGTAAAACTCGTTTGTACATTGTAAGCTCAATTGTAGCCCATTTTGGGTGCAATACGAGAATACAAGGATTTGAGTGACCAAATGGACTCCGTTTGACTCTTAACGACACGTGGGTACCATAATAATGATAAATGCAACAATTTTTACTCAACAAACAAGTTTGGTTTTGCTTAATGAAGAATGAAAATTCGTTTGTACGTTGTAGGCTCAATTGGAAGCCAATTTGGGTGCAATCCGAGAATATAAGGATTTGAGTCACCAAATGGACTCTGTTTGACTTTTAATCTCCCTAGGGTTCCGTAATAATGAAAATTGCTACATTTTTTAATCAACAAACTAGTTCGGTTGTTCTTTACGAAGAAGGAAAAAACACTTTTATACGTTATAGGCTCAATTGGAGGCCAATTTGAGTGCAATCCGAGAATACAAGAAGTTGAGTGACTAATTGGACTCCGTTTGACTTATAACCTCATGGGTACGTTAATAATGAAAAAAGCAACATGGTTGACTCAACAAACAAATTTGGTTATGCTTAACGAAAAAGGAAAACTCGTTTGTATGTTGAAGGTTCAATTGGAGGCCAATTTGGGTGCAATCAGAAAATAAAAGAAATTGAGTGACCATATGGACTTCGTATGACTTCTAACCTTGTGGAAATGTTAATAATAACAATTGCAACATGTTTGACTCAACAAAAAAGTTTGGTTTAGCTTTACGAAGAATGAAAACCTGTTTGTACGTTGTATGGTCAATTGGAAGCTAATTTGGATGCAATCCTAGAATACAAGGATTTGAGAAACCAAAATGACTCCGTTGAATCTAACCGCACATGGGTACAATAATAATGACAAATGAAACATGTTTGATGAAAAACACAAGTTTGGTTTGCTATACGAAGAATGAAAACTCGGTTGTACGTTGTAGGTTCAATTTGATTCCAATTTCGGTGCAATCCGAGAATACAAGGATTTGAGTGACCAAATGGACTCCGTTTGACTTCTTTCCCCATGTGGGTAACATAATAATGACAAATGCAATATTTTTGTCTCAACGAACATGTTTGGTTGTGCTTCACGAAGATGGAAAACTCGTTTATATGTTGTAGGGCACAATTGGAAGCTAATTTGGGTGTATTCCGAGAATACAATGAATTTTTAGTGACCAAATGGATTTCCTTTGACATCTAACCACATGTGGGTACCATCATAATGACAAATGCAACAGTTTTGCATCAACAAACAAGTTTGGTTTTGCTTAATGAAGAAGAAAACTCGTTTGTACGTTGTTGGATCAATTGGAGGCCAATTTGGGTGCAATCCGAGAATACAAGGATTTGAGTCACCAAATGGACTTTGTTTGAATTCTAACCTCGCGTGGGTACCATAATAATGACAAATTCAACATATTTGACTCAACAAACAAGTTTGGTTGTGCTTTACAAAGAAGTAAAACTCGTTTGTACATTGTAAGCTCAATTGTAGCCCATTTTGGGTGCAATACGAGAATACAAGGATTTGAGTGACCAAATGGACTCCGTTTGACTCTTAACGACACGTGGGTACCATAATAATGATAAATGCAACAATTTTTACTCAACAAACAAGTTTGGTTTTGCTTAATGAAGAATGAAAACTCATTTGTACGTTGTAGGCTCAATTGGAAGCCAATTTGGGTGCAATCCAAGAATATAAGGATTTGAGTCACCAAATGGACTCTGTTTGACTTTTAATCTCCCTAGGGTACCGTAATAATGAAAATTGCTACATTTTTTAATCAACAAACAAGTTTGGTTGTTCTTTACGAAGAAGGAAAAATGCTTTTATACGTTATAGGCTCAATTGGAGGCCAATTTAAGTGCAATCCGAGAATACAAGAAGTTGAGTGACCAATTGGACTCCGTTTGACTTATAACCTCGTGGGTACATTAATAATTAAAAATGCAACATGGTTGACTCAACAAACAAATTTGGTTATGCTTAACGAAAAAGGAAAACTCGTTTGTATGTTGTAGGCTCAATTGGAGGCAAATTTGGGTGCAATCAGAAAATAAAAGAAATTGAGTGACCAAATGGACTTCGTATGACTTCTAACCTTGTGAAAATGTTAATAATAACAATTGCAACATGTTTGACTCAACAAACAAGTTTGGTTTTGCTTAATTAAGAAGGAAAACTCGTTTGTACGTTGTAGGATCAATTGGAGGCCAATTTGGGTGCAATCCGAGAATACAATGATTTGAGTCACCAAATGGACTTTGTTTGAATTCTAACCTCGCTCGGGTACCATAATAATGACAAATTCAACATATTTGACTCAACAAACAAGTTTGGTTGTGCTTTACAAAGAAGTAAAACTCGTTTGTACATTGTAAGCTCAATTGTAGCCCATTTTGGGTGCAATACGAGAATACAAGGATTTGAGTGACCAAATGGACTCCGTTTGACTCTTAACGACACGTGGGTACCATAATAATGATAAATGCAACAATTTTTACTCAACAAACAAGTTTGGTTTTGCTTAATGAAGAATGAAAACTCGTTTGTACGTTGTAGGCTCAATTGGAAGCCAATTTGGGTGCAATCCGAGAATATAAGGATTTGAGTCACCAAATGGACTCTGTTTGACTTTTAATCTCCCTAGGGTTCCGTAATAATGAAAATTGCTACATTTTTTAATCAACAAACAAGTTCGGTTGTTCTTTACGAAGAAGGAAAAAACACTTTTATACGTTATAGGCTCAATTGGAGGCCAATTTGAGTGCAATCCGAGAATACAAGAAGTTGAGTGACTAATTGGACTCCGTTTGACTTATAACCTCATGGGTACGTTAATAATGAAAAATGCAACATGGTTGACTCAACAAACAAATTTGGTTATGCTTAACGAAAAAGGAAAACTCGTTTGTATGTTGAAGGTTCAATTGGAGGCCAATTTGGGTGCAATCAGAAAATAAAAGAAATTGAGTGACCATATGGACTTCGTATGACTTCTAACCTTGTGGAAATGTTAATAATAACAATTGCAACATGTTTGACTCAACAAAAAAGTTTGGTTTAGCTTTACGAAGAATGAAAACCTGTTTGTACGTTGTATGGTCAATTGGAAGCTAATTTGGATGCAATCCTAGAATACAAGGATTTGAGAAACCAAAATGACTCCGTTGAATCTAACCGCACATGGGTACAATAATAATGACAAATGAAACATGTTTGATGAAAAACACAAGTTTGGTTTGCTATACGAAGAATGAAAACTCGGTTGTACGTTGTAGGTTCAATTTGATTCCAATTTCGGTGCAATCCGAGAATACAAGGATTTGAGTGACCAAATGGACTCCGTTTGACTTCTTTCCCCATGTGGGTAACATAATAATGACAAATGCAATATTTTTGTATCAACGAACATGTTTGGTTGTGCTTCACGAAGATGGAAAACTCGTTTATATGTTGTAGGGCACAATTGGAAGCTAATTTGGGTGTATTCCGAGAATACAATGAATTTTTAGTGACCAAATGGATTTCCTTTGACATCTAACCACATGTGGGTACCATCATAATGACAAATGCAACAGTTTTGCATCAACAAACAAGTTTGGTTTTGCTTAATGAAGAAGAAAACTCGTTTGTACGTTGTTGGATCAATTGGAGGCCAATTTGGGTGCAATCCGAGAATACAAGGATTTGAGTCACCAAATGGACTTTGTTTGAATTCTAACCTCGCGTGGGTACCATAATAATGACAAATTCAACATATTTGACTCAACAAACAAGTTTGGTTGTGCTTTACAAAGAAGTAAAACTCGTTTGTACATTGTAAGCTCAATTGTAGCCCATTTTGGGTGCAATACGAGAATACAAGGATTTGAGTGACCAAATGGACTCCGTTTGACTCTTAACGACACGTGGGTACCATAATAATGATAAATGCAACAATTTTTACTCAACAAACAAGTTTGGTTTTGCTTAATGAAGAATGAAAACTCATTTGTACGTTGTAGGCTCAATTGGAAGCCAATTTGGGTGCAATCCGAGAATATAAGGATTTGAGTCACCAAATGGACTCTGTTTGACTTTTAATCTCCCTAGGGTACCGTAATAATGAAAATTGCTACATTTTTTAATCAACAAACAAGTTTGGTTGTTCTTTACGAAGAAGGAAAAATGCTTTTATACGTTATAGGCTCAATTGGAGGCCAATTTAAGTGCAATCCGAGAATACAAGAAGTTGAGTGACCAATTGGACTCCGTTTGACTTATAACCTCGTGGGTACATTAATAATTAAAAATGCAACATGGTTGACTCAACAAACAAATTTGGTTATGCTTAACGAAAAAGGAAAACTCGTTTGTATGTTGTAGGCTCAATTGGAGGCAAATTTGGGTGCAATCAGAAAATAAAAGAAATTAAGTGACCAAATGGACTTCGTATGACTTCTAACCTTGTGAAAATGTTAATAATAACAATTGCAACATGTTTGACTCAACAAACAAGTTTGGTTTTGCTTAATTAAGAAGGAAAACTCGTATGTACGTTGTAGGATCAATTGGAGGTGCCAAAGGGGCTGTGGTCGAGTGGTTAAGGAGTTGTGGACTTGTTCCACAGATCCTTGCTTCGAGACCCACTGGAGGCATCTTTATTTCGGGGTGATATTCGACCCGTAGGTCGCATCTCGGGAGTAGGTTACGGATCCTATGCTGAAAAAACCGGCTTGCCTTTCAAAAAAAAAAAAAAAAGGATCAATTGGAGGCCAATTTGGGTGCAATCCGAGAATACAATGATTTGAGTCACCAAATGGACTTTGTTTGAATTCTAACCTCGCGTGGGTACCATAATAATGACAAATTCAACATATTTGACTCAACAAACAAGTTTGGTTGTGCTTTACAAAGAAGTAAAACTCGTTTGTACATTGTAAGCTCAATTGTAGCCCATTTTGGGTGCAATACGAGAATACAAGGATTTGAGTGACCAAATGGACTCCGTTTGACTCTTAACGACACGTGGGTACCATAATAATGATAAATGCAACAATTTTTACTCAACAAACAAGTTTGGTTTTGCTTAATGAAGAATGAAAACTCATTTGTACGTTGTAGGCTCAATTGGAAGCCAATTTGGGTGCAATCCGAGAATATAAGGATTTGAGTCACCAAATGGACTCTGTTTGACTTTTAATCTCCCTAGGGTACCGTAATAATGAAAATTGCTACATTTTTTAATCAACAAACAAGTTTGGTTGTTCTTTACGAAGAAGGAAAAATGCTTTTATACGTTATAGGCTCAATTGGAGGCCAATTTAAGTGCAATCCGAGAATACAAGAAGTTGAGTGACCAATTGGACTCCGTTTGACTTATAACCTCGTGGGTACATTAATAATTAAAAATGCAACATGGTTGACTCAACAAACAAATTTGGTTATGCTTAACGAAAAAGGAAAACTCGTTTGTATGTTGTAGGCTCAATTGGAGGCAAATTTGGGTGCAATCAGAAAATAAAAGAAATTGAGTGACCAAATGGACTTCGTATGACTTCTAACCTTGTGAAAATGTTAATAATAACAATTGCAACATGTTTGACTCAACAAACAAGTTTGGTTTTGCTTAATTAAGAAGGAAAACTCGTTTGTACGTTGTAGGATCAATTGGAGGCCAATTTGGGTGCAATCCGAGAATACAATGATTTGAGTCACCAAATGGACTTTGTTTGAATTCTAACCTCGCGTGGGTACCATAATAATGACAAATTCAACATATTTGACTCAACAAACAAGTTTGGTTGTGCTTTACAAAGAAGTAAAACTCGTTTGTACATTGTAAGCTCAATTGTAGCCCATTTTGGGTGCAATACGAGAATACAAGGATTTGAGTGACCAAATGGACTCCGTTTGACTCTTAACGACACGTGGGTACCATAATAATGATAAATGCAACAATTTTTACTCAACAAACAAGTTTGGTTTTGCTTAATGAAGAATGAAAACTCATTTGTACGTTGTAGGCTCAATTGGAAGCCAATTTGGGTGCAATCCGAGAATATAAGGATTTGAGTCACCAAATGGACTCTGTTTGACTTTTAATCTCCCTAGGGTACCGTAATAATGAAAATTGCTACATTTTTTAATCAACAAACAAGTTTGGTTGTTCTTTACGAAGAAGGAAAAATGCTTTTATACGTTATAGGCTCAATTGGAGGCCAATTTAAGTGCAATCCGAGAATACAAGAAGTTGAGTGACCAATTGGACTCCGTTTGACTTATAACCTCGTGGGTACATTAATAATTAAAAATGCAACATGGTTGACTCAACAAACAAATTTGGTTATGCTTAACGAAAAAGGAAAACTCGTTTGTATGTTGTAGGCTCAATTGGAGGCAAATTTGGGTGCAATCAGAAAATAAAAGAAATTGAGTGACCAAATGGACTTCGTATGACTTCTAACCTTGTGAAAATGTTAATAATAACAATTGCAACATGTTTGACTCAACAAACAAGTTTGGTTTTGCTTAATTAAGAAGGAAAACTCGTTTGTACGTTGTAGGATCAATTGGAGGCCAATTTGGGTGCAATCCGAGAATACAATGATTTGAGTCACCAAATGGACTTTGTTTGAATTCTAACCTCGCTCGGGTACCATAATAATGACAAATTCAACATATTTGACTCAACAAACAAGTTTGGTTGTGCTTTACAAAGAAGTAAAACTCGTTTGTACATTGTAAGCTCAATTGTAGCCCATTTTGGGTGCAATACGAGAATACAAGGATTTGAGTGACCAAATGGACTCCGTTTGACTTTTAACGACACGTGGGTACCGTAATAATGATAAATGCAAGAATTTTTACTCAACAAACAAGTTTGGTTTTGCTTAATGAAGAATGAAAACTCGTTTGTACGTTGTAGGCTCAATTGGAAGCCAATTTGGGTGCAATCCGAGAATATAAGGATTTGAGTCACCAAATGGACTCTGTTTGACTTTTAATCTCCCTAGGGTTCCGTAATAATGAAAATTGCTACATTTTTTAATCAACAAACAAGTTCGGTTGTTCTTTACGAAGAAGGAAAAAACACTTTTATACGTTATAGGCTCAATTGGAGGCCAATTTGAGTGCAATCCGAGAATACAAGAAGTTGAGTGACTAATTGGACTCCGTTTGACTTATAACCTCATGGGTACGTTAATAATGAAAAATGCAACATGGTTGACTCAACAAACAAATTTGGTTATGCTTAACGAAAAAGGAAAACTCGTTTGTATGTTGAAGGTTCAATTGGAGGCCAATTTGGGTGCAATCAGAAAATAAAAGAAATTGAGTGACCATATGGACTTCGTATGACTTCTAACCTTGTGGAAATGTTAATAATAACAATTGCAACATGTTTGACTCAACAAAAAAGTTTGGTTTAGCTTTACGAAGAATGAAAACCTGTTTGTACGTTGTATGGTCAATTGGAAGCTAATTTGGATGCAATCCTAGAATACAAGGATTTGAGAAACCAAAATGACTCCGTTGAATCTAACCGCACATGGGTACAATAATAATGACAAATGAAACATGTTTGATGAAAAACACAAGTTTGGTTTGCTATACGAAGAATGAAAACTCGGTTGTACGTTGTAGGTTCAATTTGATTCCAATTTCGGTGCAATCCGAGAATACAAGGATTTGAGTGACCAAATGGACTCCGTTTGACTTCTTTCCCCATGTGGGTAACATAATAATGACAAATGCAATATTTTTGTCTCAACGAACATGTTTGGTTGTGCTTCACGAAGATGGAAAACTCGTTTATATGTTGTAGGGCACAATTGGAAGCTAATTTGGGTGTATTCCGAGAATACAATGAATTTTTAGTGACCAAATGGATTTCCTTTGACATCTAACCTCATGTGGGTACCATCATAATGACAAATGCAACAGTTTTGCATCAACAAACAAGTTTGGTTTTGCTTAATGAAGAAGAAAACTCGTTTGTACGTTGTTGGATCAATTGGAGGCCAATTTGGGTGCAATCCGAGAATACAAGGATTTGAGTCACCAAATGGACTTTGTTTGAATTCTAACCTCGCGTGGGTACCATAATAATGACAAATTCAACATATTTGACTCAACAAACAAGTTTGGTTGTGCTTTACAAAGAAGTAAAACTCGTTTGTACATTGTAAGCTCAATTGTAGCCCATTTTGGGTGCAATACGAGAATACAAGGATTTGAGTGACCAAATGGACTCCATTTGACTCTTAACGACACGTGGAAACCATAATAATGATAAATGCAACAATTTTTACTCAACAAACAAGTTTGGTTTTGCTTAATGAAGAATGAAAACTCATTTGTACGTTGTAGGCTCAATTGGAAGCCAATTTGGGTGCAATCCGAGAATATAAGGATTTGAGTCACCAAATGGACTCTGTTTGACTTTTAATCTCCCTAGGGTACCGTAATAATGAAAATTGCTACATTTTTTAATCAACAAACAAGTTTGGTTGTTCTTTACGAAGAAGGAAAAATGCTTTTATACGTTATAGGCTCAATTGGAGGCCAATTTAAGTGCAATCCGAGAATACAAGAAGTTGAGTGACCAATTGGACTCCGTTTGACTTATAACCTCGTGGGTACATTAATAATGAAAAATGCAACATGGTTGACTCAACAAACAAATTTGGTTATGCTTAACGAAAAAGGAAAACTCGTTTGTATGTTGTAGGCTCAATTGGAGGCAAATTTGGGTGCAATCAGAAAATAAAAGAAATTGAGTGACCAAATGGACTTCGTATGACTTCTAACCTTGTGAAAATGTTAATAATAACAATTGCAACATGTTTGACTCAACAAACAAGTTTGGTTTTGCTTAATTAAGAAGGAAAACTCGTTTGTACGTTGTAGGATCAATTGGAGGCCAATTTGGGTGCAATCCGAGAATACAATGATTTGAGTCACCAAATGGACTTTGTTTGAATTCTAACCTCGCTCGGGTACCATAATAATGACAAATTCAACATATTTGACTCAAAAAACAAGTTTGGTTGTGCTTTACAAAGAAGTAAAACTCGTTTGTACATTGTAAGCTCAATTGTAGCCCATTTTGGGTGCAATACGAGAATACAAGGATTTGAGTGACCAAATGGACTCCGTTTGACTCTTAACGACACGTGGGTACCATAATAATGATAAATGCAAGAATTTTTACTCAACAAACAAGTTTGGTTTTGCTTAATGAAGAATAAAAACTCATTTGTACGTTGTAGGCTCAATTGGAAGCCAATTTGGGTGCAATCCGAGAATATAAGGATTTGAGTCACCAAATGGACTCTGTTTGACTTTTAATCTCCCTAGGGTTCCGTAATAATGAAAATTGCTACATTTTTTAATCAACAAACAAGTTCGGTTGTTCTTTACGAAGAAGGAAAAAACACTTTTATACGTTATAGGCTCAATTGGAGGCCAATTTGAGTGCAATCCGAGAATACAAGAAGTTGAGTGACTAATTGGACTCCGTTTGACTTATAACCTCATGGGTACGTTAATAATGAAAAATGCAACATGGTTGACTCAACAAACAAATTTGGTTATGCTTAACGAAAAAGGAAAACTCGTTTGTATGTTGAAGGTTCAATTGGAGGCCAATTTGGGTGCAATCAGAAAATAAAAGAAATTGAGTGACCATATGGACTTCGTATCACTTCTAACCTTGTGGAAATGTTAATAATAACAATTGCAACATGTTTGACTCAACAAAAAAGTTTGGTTTAGCTTTACGAAGAATGAAAACCTGTTTGTACGTTGTATGGTCAATTGGAAGCTAATTTGGATGCAATCCTAGAATACAAGGATTTGAGAAACCAAAATGACTCCGTTGAATCTAACCGCACATGGGTACAATAATAATGACAAATGAAACATGTTTGATGAAAAACACAAGTTTGGTTTGCTATACGAAGAATGAAAACTCGGTTGTACGTTGTAGGTTCAATTTGATTCCAATTTCGGTGCAATCCGAGAATACAAGGATTTGAGTGACCAAATGGACTCCGTTTGACTTCTTTCCCCATGTGGGTAACATAATAATGACAAATGCAATATTTTTGTCTCAACGAACATGTTTGGTTGTGCTTCACGAAGATGGAAAACTCGTTTATATGTTGTAGGGCACAATTGGAAGCTAATTTGGGTGTATTCCGAGAATACAATGAATTTTTAGTGACCAAATGGATTTCCTTTGACATCTAACCTCATGTGGGTACCATCATAATGACAAATGCAACAGTTTTGCATCAACAAACAAGTTTGGTTTTGCTTAATGAAGAAGAAAACTCGTTTGTACGTTGTTGGATCAATTGGAGGCCAATTTGGGTGCAATCCGAGAATACAAGGATTTGAGTCACCAAATGGACTTTGTTTGAATTCTAACCTCGCGTGGGTACCATAATAATGACAAATTCAACATATTTGACTCAACAAACAAGTTTGGTTGTGCTTTACAAAGAAGTAAAACTCGTTTGTACATTGTAAGCTCAATTGTAGCCCATTTTGGGTGCAATACGAGAATACAAGGATTTGAGTGACCAAATGGACTCCATTTGACTCTTAACGACACGTGGAAACCATAATAATGATAAATGCAACAATTTTTACTCAACAAACAAGTTTGGTTTTGCTTAATGAAGAATGAAAACTCATTTGTACGTTGTAGGCTCAATTGGAAGCCAATTTGGGTGCAATCCGAGAATATAAGGATTTGAGTCACCAAATGGACTCTGTTTGACTTTTAATCTCCCTAGGGTACCGTAATAATGAAAATTGCTACATTTTTTAATCAACAAACAAGTTTGGTTGTTCTTTACGAAGAAGGAAAAATGCTTTTATACGTTATAGGCTCAATTGGAGGCCAATTTAAGTGCAATCCGAGAATACAAGAAGTTGAGTGACCAATTGGACTCCGTTTGACTTATAACCTCGTGGGTACATTAATAATGAAAAATGCAACATGGTTGACTCAACAAACAAATTTGGTTATGCTTAACGAAAAAGGAAAACTCGTTTGTATGTTGTAGGCTCAATTGGAGGCAAATTTGGGTGCAATCAGAAAATAAAAGAAATTGAGTGACCAAATGGACTTCGTATGACTTCTAACCTTGTGAAAATGTTAATAATAACAATTGCAACATGTTTGACTCAACAAACAAGTTTGGTTTTGCTTAATTAAGAAGGAAAACTCGTTTGTACGTTGTAGGATCAATTGGAGGCCAATTTGGGTGCAATCCGAGAATACAATGATTTGAGTCACCAAATGGACTTTGTTTGAATTCTAACCTCGCTCGGGTACCATAATAATGACAAATTCAACATATTTGACTCAAAAAACAAGTTTGGTTGTGCTTTACAAAGAAGTAAAACTCGTTTGTACATTGTAAGCTCAATTGTAGCCCATTTTGGGTGCAATACGAGAATACAAGGATTTGAGTGACCAAATGGACTCCGTTTGACTCTTAACGACACGTGGGTACCATAATAATGATAAATGCAAGAATTTTTACTCAACAAACAAGTTTGGTTTTGCTTAATGAAGAATAAAAACTCATTTGTACGTTGTAGGCTCAATTGGAAGCCAATTTGGGTGCAATCCGAGAATATAAGGATTTGAGTCACCAAATGGACTCTGTTTGACTTTTAATCTCCCTAGGGTTCCGTAATAATGAAAATTGCTACATTTTTTAATCAACAAACAAGTTCGGTTGTTCTTTACGAAGAAGGAAAAAACACTTTTATACGTTATAGGCTCAATTGGAGGCCAATTTGAGTGCAATCCGAGAATACAAGAAGTTGAGTGACTAATTGGACTCCGTTTGACTTATAACCTCATGGGTACGTTAATAATGAAAAATGCAACATGGTTGACTCAACAAACAAATTTGGTTATGCTTAACGAAAAAGGAAAACTCGTTTGTATGTTGAAGGTTCAATTGGAGGCCAATTTGGGTGCAATCAGAAAATAAAAGAAATTGAGTGACCATATGGACTTCGTATCACTTCTAACCTTGTGGAAATGTTAATAATAACAATTGCAACATGTTTGACTCAACAAAAAAGTTTGGTTTAGCTTTACGAAGAATGAAAACCTGTTTGTACGTTGTATGGTCAATTGGAAGCTAATTTGGATGCAATCCTAGAATACAAGGATTTGAGAAACCAAAATGACTCCGTTGAATCTAACCGCACATGGGTACAATAATAATGACAAATGAAACATGTTTGATGAAAAACACAAGTTTGGTTTGCTATACGAAGAATGAAAACTCGGTTGTACGTTGTAGGTTCAATTTGATTCCAATTTCGGTGCAATCCGAGAATACAAGGATTTGAGTGACCAAATGGACTCCGTTTGACTTCTTTCCCCATGTGGGTAACATAATAATGACAAATGCAATATTTTTGTCTCAACGAACATGTTTGGTTGTGCTTCACGAAGATGGAAAACTCGTTTATATGTTGTAGGGCACAATTGGAAGCTAATTTGGGTGTATTCCGAGAATACAATGAATTTTTAGTGACCAAATGGATTTCCTTTGACATCTAACCTCATGTGGGTACCATCATAATGACAAATGCAACAGTTTTGCATCAACAAACAAGTTTGGTTTTGCTTAATGAAGAAGAAAACTCGTTTGTACGTTGTTGGATCAATTGGAGGCCAATTTGGGTGCAATCCGAGAATACAAGGATTTGAGTCACCAAATGGACTTTGTTTGAATTCTAACCTCGCGTGGGTACCATAATAATGACAAATTCAACATATTTGACTCAACAAACAAGTTTGGTTGTGCTTTACAAAGAAGTAAAACTCGTTTGTACATTGTAAGCTCAATTGTAGCCCATTTTGGGTGCAATACGAGAATACAAGGATTTGAGTGACCAAATGGACTCCGTTTGACTCTTAACGACACGTGGGTACCATAATAATGATAAATGCAACAATTTTTACTCAACAAACAAGTTTGGTTTTGCTTAATGAAGAATGAAAACTCATTTGTACGTTGTAGGCTCAATTGGAAGCCAATTTGGGTGCAATCCGAGAATATAAGGATTTGAGTCACCAAATGGACTCTGTTTGACTTTTAATCTCCCTAGGGTACCGTAATAATGAAAATTGCTACATTTTTTAATCAACAAACAAGGTTGGTTGTTCTTTACGAAGAAGGAAAAATGCTTTTATACGTTATAGGCTCAATTGGAGGCCAATTTAAGTGCAATCCGAGAATACAAGAAGTTGAGTGACCAATTGGACTCCGTTTGACTTATAACCTCGTGGGTACATTAATAATGAAAAATGCAACATGGTTGACTCAACAAACAAATTTGGTTATGCTTAACGAAAAAGGAAAACTCGTTTGTATGTTGTAGGCTCAATTGGAGGCAAATTTGGGTGCAATCAGAAAATAAAAGAAATTGAGTGACCAAATGGACTTCGTATGACTTCTAACCTTGTGAAAATGTTAATAATAACAATTGCAACATGTTTGACTCAACAAACAAGTTTGGTTTTGCTTAATTAAGAAGGAAAACTCGTTTGTACGTTGTAGGATCAATTGGAGGCCAATTTGGGTGCAATCCGAGAATACAATGATTTGAGTCACCAAATGGACTTTGTTTGAATTCTAACCTCGCTCGGGTACCATAATAATGACAAATTCAACATATTTGACTCAACAAACAAGTTTGGTTGTGCTTTACAAAGAAGTAAAACTCGTTTGTACATTGTAAGCTCAATTGTAGCCCATTTTGGGTGCAATACGAGAATACAAGGATTTGAGTGACCAAATGGACTCCGTTTGACTCTTAACGACACGTGGGTACCATAATAATGATAAATGCAAGAATTTTTACTCAACAAACAAGTTTGGTTTTGCTTAATGAAGAATGAAAACTCGTTTGTACGTTGTAGGCTCAATTGGAAGCCAATTTGGGTGCAATCCGAGAATATAAGGATTTGAGTCACCAAATGGACTCTGTTTGACTTTTAATCTCCCTAGGGTTCCGTAATAATGAAAATTGCTACATTTTTTAATCAACAAACAAGTTCGGTTGTTCTTTACGAAGAAGGAAAAAACACTTTTATACGTTATAGGCTCAATTGGAGGCCAATTTGAGTGCAATCCGAGAATACAAGAAGTTGAGTGACTAATTGGACTCCGTTTGACTTATAACCTCATGGGTACGTTAATAATGAAAAATGCAACATGGTTGACTCAACAAACAAATTTGGTTATGCTTAACGAAAAAGGAAAACTCGTTTGTATGTTGAAGGTTCAATTGGAGGCCAATTTGGGTGCAATCAGAAAATAAAAGAAATTGAGTGACCATATGGACTTCGTATGACTTCTAACCTTGTGGAAATGTTAATAATAACAATTGCAACATGTTTGACTCAACAAAAAAGTTTGGTTTAGCTTTACGAAGAATGAAAACCTGTTTGTACGTTGTATGGTCAATTGGAAGCTAATTTGGATGCAATCCTAGAATACAAGGATTTGAGAAAGCAAAATGACTCCGTTGAATCTAACCGCACATGGGTACAATAATAATGACAAATGAAACATGTTTGATGAAAAACACAAGTTTGGTTTGCTATACGAAGAATGAAAACTCGGTTGTACGTTGTAGGTTCAATTTGATTCCAATTTCGGTGCAATCCGAGAATACAAGGATTTGAGTGACCAAATGGACTCCGTTTGACTTCTTTCCCCATGTGGGTAACATAATAATGACAAATGCAATATTTTTGTCTCAACGAACATGTTTGGTTGTGCTTCACGAAGATGGAAAACTCGTTTATATGTTGTAGGGCACAATTGGAAGCTAATTTGGGTGTATTCCGAGAATACAATGAATTTTTAGTGACCAAATGGATTTCCTTTGACATCTAACCTCATGTGGGTACCATCATAATGACAAATGCAACAGTTTTGCATCAACAAACAAGTTTGGTTTTGCTTAATGAAGAAGAAAACTCGTTTGTACGTTGTTGGATCAATTGGAGGCCAATTTGGGTGCAATCCGAGAATACAAGGATTTGAGTCACCAAATGGACTTTGTTTGAATTCTAACCTCGCGTGGGTACCATAATAATGACAAATTCAACATATTTGACTCAACAAACAAGTTTGGTTGTGCTTTACAAAGAAGTAAAACTCGTTTGTACATTGTAAGCTCAATTGTAGCCCATTTTGGGTGCAATACGAGAATACAAGGATTTGAGTGACCAAATGGACTCCGTTTGACTCTTAACGACACGTGGGTACCATAATAATGATAAATGCAACAATTTTTACTCAACAAACAAGTTTGGTTTTGCTTAATGAAGAATGAAAACTCATTTGTACGTTGTAGGCTCAATTGGAAGCCAATTTGGGTGCAATCCGAGAATATAAGGATTTGAGTCACCAAATGGACTCTGTTTGACTTTTAATCTCCCTAGGGTACCGTAATAATGAAAATTGATACATTTTTTAATCAACAAACAAGTTTGGTTGTTCTTTACGAAGAAGGAAAAATGCTTTTATACGTTATAGGCTCAATTGGAGGCCAATTTAAGTGCAATCCGAGAATACAAGAAGTTGAGTGACCAATTGGACTCCGTTTGACTTATAACCTCGTGGGTACATTAATAATTAAAAATGCAACATGGTTGACTCAACAAACAAATTTGGTTATGCTTAACGAAAAAGGAAAACTCGTTTGTATGTTGTAGGCTCAATTGGAGGCAAATTTGGGTGCAATCAGAAAATAAAAGAAATTGAGTGACCAAATGGACTTCGTATGACTTCTAACCTTGTGAAAATGTTAATAATAACAATTGCAACATGTTTGACTCAACAAACAAGTTTGGTTTTGCTTAATTAAGAAGGAAAACTCGTTTGTACGTTGTAGGATCAATTGGAGGCCAATTTGGGTGCAATCCGAGAATACAATGATTTGAGTCACCAAATGGACTTTGTTTGAATTCTAACCTCGCTCGGGTACCATAATAATGACAAATTCAACATATTTGACTCAACAAACAAGTTTGGTTGTGCTTTACAAAGAAGTAAAACTCGTTTGTACATTGTAAGCTCAATTGTAGCCCATTTTGGGTGCAATACGAGAATACAAGGATTTGAGTGACCAAATGGACTCCGTTTGACTCTTAACGACACGTGGGTACCATAATAATGATAAATGCAAGAATTTTTACTCAACAAACAAGTTTGGTTTTGCTTAATGAAGAATGAAAACTCGTTTGTACGTTGTAGGCTCAATTGGAAGCCAATTTGGGTGCAATCCGAGAATATAAGGATTTGAGTCACCAAATGGACTCTGTTTGACTTTTAATCTCCCTAGGGTTCCGTAATAATGAAAATTGCTACATTTTTTAATCAACAAACAAGTTCGGTTGTTCTTTACGAAGAAGGAAAAAACACTTTTATACGTTATAGGCTCAATTGGAGGCCAATTTGAGTGCAATCCGAGAATACAAGAAGTTGAGTGACTAATTGGACTCCGTTTGACTTATATCCTCATGGGTACGTTAATAATGAAAAATGCAACATGGTTGACTCAACAAACAAATTTGGTTATGCTTAACGAAAAAGGAAAACTCGTTTGTATGTTGAAGGTTCAATTGGAGGCCAATTTGGGTGCAATCAGAAAATAAAAGAAATTGAGTGACCATATGGACTTCGTATGACTTCTAACCTTGTGGAAATGTTAATAATAACAATTGCAACATGTTTGACTCAACAAAAAAGTTTGGTTTAGCTTTACGAAGAATGAAAACCTGTTTGTACGTTGTATGGTCAATTGGAAGCTAATTTGGATGCAATCCTAGAATACAAGGATTTGAGAAACCAAAATGACTCCGTTGAATCTAACCGCACATGGGTACAATAATAATGACAAATGAAACATGTTTGATGAAAAACACAAGTTTGGTTTGCTATACGAAGAATGAAAACTTGGTTGTACGTTGTAGGTTCAATTTGATTCCAATTTCGGTGCAATCCGAGAATACAAGGATTTGAGTGACCAAATGGACTCCGTTTGACTTCTTTCCCCATGTGGGTAACATAATAATGACAAATGCAATATTTTTGTCTCAACGAACATGTTTGGTTGTGCTTCACGAAGATGGAAAACTCGTTTATATGTTGTAGGGCACAATTGGAAGCTAATTTGGGTGTATTCCGAGAATACAATGAATTTTTAGTGACCAAATGGATTTCCTTTGACATCTAACCTCATGTGGGTACCATCATAATGACAAATGCAACAGTTTTGCATCAACAAACAAGTTTGGTTTTGCTTAATGAAGAAGAAAACTCGTTTGTACGTTGTTGGATCAATTGGAGGCCAATTTGGGTGCAATCCGAGAATACAAGGATTTGAGTCACCAAATGGACTTTGTTTGAATTCTAACCTCGCGTGGGTACCATAATAATGACAAATTCAACATATTTGACTCAACAAACAAGTTTGGTTGTGCTTTACAAAGAAGTAAAACTCGTTTGTACATTGTAAGCTCAATTGTAGCCCATTTTGGGTGCAATACGAGAATACAAGGATTTGAGTGACCAAATGGACTCCGTTTGACTCTTAACGACACGTGGAAACCATAATAATGATAAATGCAACAATTTTTACTCAACAAACAAGTTTGGTTTTGCTTAATGAAGAATGAAAACTCATTTGTACGTTGTAGGCTCAATTGGAAGCCAATTTGGGTGCAATCCGAGAATATAAGGATTTGAGTCACCAAATGGACTCTGTTTGACTTTTAATCTCCCTAGGGTACCGTAATAATGAAAATTGCTACATTTTTTAATCAACAAACAAGTTTGGTTGTTCTTTACGAAGAAGGAAAAATGCTTTTATACGTTATAGGCTCAATTGGAGGCCAATTTAAGTGCAATCCGAGAATACAAGAAGTTGAGTGACCAATTGGACTCCGTTTGACTTATAACCTCGTGGGTACATTAATAATGAAAAATGCAACATGGTTGACTCAACAAACAAATTTGGTTATGCTTAACGAAAAAGGAAAACTCGTTTGTATGTTGTAGGCTCAATTGGAGGCAAATTTGGGTGCAATCAGAAAATAAAAGAAATTGAGTGACCAAATGGACTTCGTATGACTTCTAACCTTGTGAAAATGTTAATAATAACAATTGCAACATGTTTGACTCAACAAACAAGTTTGGTTTTGCTTAATTAAGAAGGAAAACTCGTTTGTACGTTGTAGGATCAATTGGAGGCCAATTTGGGTGCAATCCGAGAATACAATGATTTGAGTCACCAAATGGACTTTGTTTGAATTCTAACCTCGCTCGGGTACCATAATAATGACAAATTCAACATATTTGACTCAAAAAACAAGTTTGGTTGTGCTTTACAAAGAAGTAAAACTCGTTTGTACATTGTAAGCTCAATTGTAGCCCATTTTGGGTGCAATACGAGAATACAAGGATTTGAGTGACCAAATGGACTCCGTTTGACTCTTAACGACACGTGGGTACCATAATAATGATAAATGCAAGAATTTTTACTCAACAAACAAGTTTGGTTTTGCTTAATGAAGAATAAAAACTCATTTGTACGTTGTAGGCTCAATTGGAAGCCAATTTGGGTGCAATCCGAGAATATAAGGATTTGAGTCACCAAATGGACTCTGTTTGACTTTTAATCTCCCTAGGGTTCCGTAATAATGAAAATTGCTACATTTTTTAATCAACAAACAAGTTCGGTTGTTCTTTACGAAGAAGGAAAAAACACTTTTATACGTTATAGGCTCAATTGGAGGCCAATTTGAGTGCAATCCGAGAATACAAGAAGTTGAGTGACTAATTGGACTCCGTTTGACTTATAACCTCATGGGTACGTTAATAATGAAAAATGCAACATGGTTGACTCAACAAACAAATTTGGTTATGCTTAACGAAAAAGGAAAACTCGTTTGTATGTTGAAGGTTCAATTGGAGGCCAATTTGGGTGCAATCAGAAAATAAAAGAAATTGAGTGACCATATGGACTTCGTATGACTTCTAACCTTGTGGAAATGTTAATAATAACAATTGCAACATGTTTGACTCAACAAAAAAGTTTGGTTTAGCTTTACGAAGAATGAAAACCTGTTTGTACGTTGTATGGTCAATTGGAAGCTAATTTGGATGCAATCCTAGAATACAAGGATTTGAGAAACCAAAATGACTCCGTTGAATCTAACCGCACATGGGTACAATAATAATGAAAAATGAAACATGTTTGATGAAAAACACAAGTTTGGTTTGCTATACGAAGAATGAAAACTCGGTTGTACGTTGTAGGTTCAATTTGATTCCAATTTCGGTGCAATCCGAGAATACAAGGATTTGAGTGACCAAATGGACTCCGTTTGACTTCTTTCCCCATGTGGGTAACATAATAATGACAAATGCAATATTTTTGTCTCAACGAACATGTTTGGTTGTGCTTCACGAAGATGGAAAACTCGTTTATATGTTGTAGGGCACAATTGGAAGCTAATTTGGGTGTATTCCGAGAATACAATGAATTTTTAGTGACCAAATGGATTTCCTTTGACATCTAACCTCATGTGGGTACCATCATAATGACAAATGCAACAGTTTTGCATCAACAAACAAGTTTGGTTTTGCTTAATGAAGAAGAAAACTCGTTTGTACGTTGTTGGATCAATTGGAGGCCAATTTGGGTGCAATCCGAGAATACAAGGATTTGAGTCACCAAATGGACTTTGTTTGAATTCTAACCTTGCGTGGGTACCATAATAATGACAAATTCAACATATTTGACTCAACAAACAAGTTTGGTTGTGCTTTACAAAGAAGTAAAACTCGTTTGTACATTGTAAGCTCAATTGTAGCCCATTTTGGGTGCAATACGAGAATACAAGGATTTGAGTGACCAAATGGACTCCGTTTGACTCTTAACGACACGTGGAAACCATAATAATGATAAATGCAACAATTTTTACTCAACAAACAAGTTTGGTTTTGCTTAATGAAGAATGAAAACTCATTTGTACGTTGTAGGCTCAATTGGAAGCCAATTTGGGTGCAATCCGAGAATATAAGGATTTGAGTCACCAAATGGACTCTGTTTGACTTTTAATCTCCCTAGGGTACCGTAATAATGAAAATTGCTACATTTTTTAATCAACAAACAAGTATGGTTGTTCTTTACGAAGAAGGAAAAATGCTTTTATACGTTATAGGCTCAATTGGAGGCCAATTTAAGTGCAATCCGAGAATACAAGAAGTTGAGTGACCAATTGGACTCCGTTTGACTTATAACCTCGTGGGTACATTAATAATGAAAAATGCAACATGGTTGACTCAACAAACAAATTTGGTTATGCTTAACGAAAAAGGAAAACTCGTTTGTATGTTGTAGGCTCAATTGGAGGCAAATTTGGGTGCAATCAGAAAATAAAAGAAATTGAGTGACCAAATGGACTTCGTATGACTTCTAACCTTGTGAAAATGTTAATAATAACAATTGCAACATGTTTGACTCAACAAACAAGTTTGGTTTTGCTTAATTAAGAAGGAAAACTCGTTTGTACGTTGTAGGATCAATTGGAGGCCAATTTGGGTGCAATCCGAGAATACAATGATTTGAGTCACCAAATGGACTTTGTTTGAATTCTAACCTCGCTCGGGTACCATAATAATGACAAATTCAACATATTTGACTCAAAAAACAAGTTTGGTTGTGCTTTACAAAGAAGTAAAACTCGTTTGTACATTGTAAGCTCAATTGTAGCCCATTTTGGGTGCAATACGAGAATACAAGGATTTGAGTGACCAAATGGACTCCGTTTGACTCTTAACGACACGTGGGTACCATAATAATGATAAATGCAAGAATTTTTACTCAACAAACAAGTTTGGTTTTGCTTAATGAAGAATAAAAACTCATTTGTACGTTGTAGGCTCAATTGGAAGCCAATTTGGGTGCAATCCGAGAATATAAGGATTTGAGTCACCAAATGGACTCTGTTTGACTTTTAATCTCCCTAGGGTTCCGTAATAATGAAAATTGCTACATTTTTTAATCAACAAACAAGTTCGGTTGTTCTTTACGAAGAAGGAAAAAACACTTTTATACGTTATAGGCTCAATTGGAGGCCAATTTGAGTGCAATCCGAGAATACAAGAAGTTGAGTGACTAATTGGACTCCGTTTGACTTATAACCTCATGGGTACGTTAATAATGAAAAATGCAACATGGTTGACTCAACAAACAAATTTGGTTATGCTTAACGAAAAAGGAAAACTCGTTTGTATGTTGAAGGTTCAATTGGAGGCCAATTTGGGTGCAATCAGAAAATAAAAGAAATTGAGTGACCATATGGACTTCGTATGACTTCTAACCTTGTGGAAATGTTAATAATAACAATTGCAACATGTTTGACTCAACAAAAAAGTTTGGTTTAGCTTTACGAAGAATGAAAACCTGTTTGTACGTTGTATGGTCAATTGGAAGCTAATTTGGATGCAATCCTAGAATACAAGGATTTGAGAAACCAAAATGACTCCGTTGAATCTAACCGCACATGGGTACAATAATAATGACAAATGAAACATGTTTGATGAAAAACACAAGTTTGGTTTGCTATACGAAGAATGAAAACTCGGTTGTACGTTGTAGGTTCAATTTGATTCCAATTTCGGTGCAATCCGAGAATACAAGGATTTGAGTGACCAAATGGACTCCGTTTGACTTCTTTCCCCATGTGGGTAACATAATAATGAAAAATGCAATATTTTTGTCTCAACGAACATGTTTGGTTGTGCTTCACGAAGATGGAAAACTCGTTTATATGTTGTAGGGCACAATTGGAAGCTAATTTGGGTGTATTCCGAGAATACAATGAATTTTTAGTGACCAAATGGATTTCCTTTGACATCTAACCTCATGTGGGTACCATCATAATGACAAATGCAACAGTTTTGCATCAACAAACAAGTTTGGTTTTGCTTAATGAAGAAGAAAACTCGTTTGTACGTTGTTGGATCAATTGGAGGCCAATTTGGGTGCAATCCGAGAATACAAGGATTTGAGTCACCAAATGGACTTTGTTTGAATTCTAACCTCGCGTGGGTACCATAATAATGACAAATTCAACATATTTGACTCAACAAACAAGTTTGGTTGTGCTTTACAAAGAAGTAAAACTCGTTTGTACATTGTAAGCTCAATTGTAGCCCATTTTGGGTGCAATACGAGAATACAAGGATTTGAGTGACCAAATGGACTCCGTTTGACTCTTAACGACACGTGGAAACCATAATAATGATAAATGCAACAATTTTTACTCAACAAACAAGTTTGGTTTTGCTTAATGAAGAATGAAAACTCATTTGTACGTTGTAGGCTCAATTGGAAGCCAATTTGGGTGCAATCCGAGAATATAAGGATTTGAGTCACCAAATGGACTCTGTTTGACTTTTAATCTCCCTAGGGTTCCGTAATAATGAAAATTGCTACATTTTTTAATCAACAAACAAGTTCGGTTGTTCTTTACGAAGAAGGAAAAAACACTTTTATACGTTATAGGCTCAATTGGAGGCCAATTTGAGTGCAATCCGAGAATACAAGAAGTTGAGTGACTAATTGGACTCCGTTTGACTTATAACCTCATGGGTACGTTAATAATGAAAAATGCAACATGGTTGACTCAACAAACAAATTTGGTTATGCTTAACGAAAAAGGAAAACTCGTTTGTATGTTGAAGGTTCAATTGGAGGCCAATTTGGGTGCAATCAGAAAATAAAAGAAATTGAGTGACCATATGGACTTCGTATGACTTCTAACCTTGTGGAAATGTTAATAATAACAATTGCAACATGTTTGACTCAACAAAAAAGTTTGGTTTAGCTTTACGAAGAATGAAAACCTGTTTGTACGTTGTATGGTCAATTGGAAGCTAATTTGGATGCAATCCTAGAATACAAGGATTTGAGAAACCAAAATGACTCCGTTGAATCTAACCGCACATGGGTACAATAATAATGACAAATGAAACATGTTTGATGAAAAACACAAGTTTGGTTTGCTATACGAAGAATGAAAACTCGGTTGTACGTTGTAGGTTCAATTTGATTCCAATTTCGGTGCAATCCGAGAATACAAGGATTTGAGTGACCAAATGGACTCCGTTTGACTTCTTTCCCCATGTGGGTAACATAATAATGACAAATGCAATATTTTTGTCTCAACGAACATGTTTGGTTGTGCTTCACGAAGATGGAAAACTCGTTTATATGTTGTAGGGCACAATTGGAAGCTAATTTGGGTGTATTCCGAGAATACAATGAATTTTTAGTGACCAAATGGATTTCCTTTGACATCTAACCTCATGTGGGTACCATCATAATGACAAATGCAACAGTTTTGCATCAACAAACAAGTTTGGTTTTGCTTAATGAAGAAGAAAACTCGTTTGTACGTTGTTGGATCAATTGGAGGCCAATTTGGGTGCAATCCGAGAATACAAGGATTTGAGTCACCAAATGGACTTTGTTTGAATTCTAACCTCGCGTGGGTACCATAATAATGACAAATTCAACATATTTGACTCAACAAACAAGTTTGGTTGTGCTTTACAAAGAAGTAAAACTCGTTTGTACATTGTAAGCTCAATTGTAGCCCATTTTGGGTGCAATACGAGAATACAAGGATTTGAGTGACCAAATGGACTCCGTTTGACTCTTAACGACACGTGGGTACCATAATAATGATAAATGCAACAATTTTTACTCAACAAACAAGTTTGGTTTTGCTTAATGAAGAATGAAAACTCATTTGTACATTGTAGGCTCAATTGGAAGCCAATTTGGGTGCAATCCGAGAATATAAGGATTTGAGTCACCAAATGGACTCTGTTTGACTTTTAATCTCCCTAGGGTACCGTAATAATGAAAATTGCTACATTTTTTAATCAACAAACAAGTTTGGTTGTTCTTTACGAAGAAGGAAAAATGCTTTTATACGTTATAGGCTCAATTGGAGGCCAATTTAAGTGCAATCCGAGAATACAAGAAGTTGAGTGACCAATTGGACTCCGTTTGACTTATAACCTCGTGGGTACATTAATAATTAAAAATGCAACATGGTTGACTCAACAAACAAATTTGGTTATGCTTAACGAAAAAGGAAAACTCGTTTGTATGTTGTAGGCTCAATTGGAGGCAAATTTGGGTGCAATCAGAAAATAAAAGAAATTGAGTGACCAAATGGACTTCGTATGACTTCTAACCTTGTGAAAATGTTAATAATAACAATTGCAACATGTTTGACTCAACAAACAAGTTTGGTTTTGCTTAATTAAGAAGGAAAACTCGTTTGTACGTTGTAGGATCAATTGGAGGCCAATTTGGGTGCAATCCGAGAATACAATGATTTGAGTCACCAAATGGACTTTGTTTGAATTCTAACCTCGCTCGGGTACCATAATAATGACAAATTCAACATATTTGACTCAACAAACAAGTTTGGTTGTGCTTTACAAAGAAGTAAAACTCGTTTGTACATTGTAAGCTCAATTGTAGCCCATTTTGGGTGCAATACGAGAATACAAGGATTTGAGTGACCAAATGGACTCCGTTTGACTCTTAACGACACGTGGGTACCATAATAATGATAAATGCAACAATTTTTACTCAACAAACAAGTTTGGTTTTGCTTAATGAAGAATGAAAACTCGTTTGTACGTTGTAGGCTCAATTGGAAGCCAATTTGGGTGCAATCCGAGAATATAAGGATTTGAGTCACCAAATGGACTCTGTTTGACTTTTAATCTCCCTAGGGTTCCGTAATAATGAAAATTGCTACATTTTTTAATCAACAAACAAGTTCGGTTGTTCTTTACGAAGAAGGAAAAAACACTTTTATACGTTATAGGCTCAATTGGAGGCCAATTTGAGTGCAATCCGAGAATACAAGAAGTTGAGTGACTAATTGGACTCCGTTTGACTTATAACCTCATGGGTACGTTAATAATGAAAAATGCAACATGGTTGACTCAACAAACAAATTTGGTTATGCTTAACGAAAAAGGAAAACTCGTTTGTATGTTGAAGGTTCAATTGGAGGCCAATTTGGGTGCAATCAGAAAATAAAAGAAATTGAGTGACCATATGGACTTCGTATGACTTCTAACCTTGCGGAAATGTTAATAATAACAATTGCAACATGTTTGACTCAACAAAAAAGTTTGGTTTAGCTTTACGAAGAATGAAAACCTGTTTGTACGTTGTATGGTCAATTGGAAGCTAATTTGGATGCAATCCTAGAATACAAGGATTTGAGAAACCAAAATGACTCCGTTGAATCTAACCGCACATGGGTACAATAATAATGACAAATGAAACATGTTTGATGAAAAACACAAGTTTGGTTTGCTATACGAAGAATGAAAACTCGGTTGTACGTTGTAGGTTCAATTTGATTCCAATTTCGGTGCAATCCGAGAATACAAGGGTTTGAGTGACCAAATGGACTCCGTTTGACTTCTTTCCCCATGTGGGTAACATAATAATGACAAATGCAATATTTTTGTCTCAACGAACATGTTTGGTTGTGCTTCACGAAGATGGAAAACTCGTTTATATGTTGTAGGGCACAATTGGAAGCTAATTTGGGTGTATTCCGAGAATACAATGAATTTTTAGTGACCAAATGGATTTCCTTTGACATCTAACCTCATGTGGGTACCATCATAATGACAAATGCAACAGTTTTGCATCAACAAACAAGTTTGGTTTTGCTTAATGAAGAAGAAAACTCGTTTGTACGTTGTTGGATCAATTGGAGGCCAATTTGGGTGCAATCCAAGAATACAAGGATTTGAGTCACCAAATGGACTTTGTTTGAATTCTAACCTCGCGTGGGTACCATAATAATGAAAAATTCAACATATTTGACTCAACAAACAAGTTTGGTTGTGCTTTACAAAGAAGTAAAACTCGTTTGTACATTGTAAGCTCAATTGTAGCCCATTTTGGGTGCAATACGAGAATACAAGGATTTGAGTGACCAAATGGACTCCGTTTGACTCTTAACGACACGTGGGTACCATAATAATGATAAATGCAACAATTTTTACTCAACAAACAAGTTTGGTTTTGCTTAATGAAGAATGAAAACTCATTTGTACGTTGTAGGCTCAATTGGAAGCCAATTTGGGTGCAATCCGAGAATATAAGGATTTGAGTCACCAAATGGACTCTGTTTGACTTTTAATCTCCCTAGGGTACCGTAATAATGAAAATTGCTACATTTTTTAATCAACAAACAAGTTTGGTTGTTCTTTACGAAGAAGGAAAAATGCTTTTATACGTTATAGGCTCAATTGGAGGCCAATTTAAGTGCAATCCGAGAATACAAGAAGTTGAGTGACCAATTGGACTCCGTTTGACTTATAACCTCGTGGGTACATTAATAATTAAAAATGCAACATGGTTGACTCAACAAACAAATTTGGTTATGCTTAACGAAAAAGGAAAACTCGTTTGTATGTTGTAGGCTCAATTGGAGGCAAATTTGGGTGCAATCAGAAAATAAAAGAAATTGAGTGACCAAATGGACTTCGTATGACTTCTAACCTTGTGAAAATGTTAATAATAACAATTGCAACATGTTTGACTCAACAAACAAGTTTGGTTTTGCTTAATTAAGAAGGAAAACTCGTTTGTACGTTGTAGGATCAATTGGAGGCCAATTTGGGTGCAATCCGAGAATACAATGATTTGAGTCACCAAATGGACTTTGTTTGAATTCTAACCTCGCTCGGGTACCATAATAATGACAAATTCAACATATTTGACTCAACAAACAAGTTTGGTTGTGCTTTACAAAGAAGTAAAACTCGTTTGTACATTGTAAGCTCAATTGTAGCCCATTTTGGGTGCAATACGAGAATACAAGGATTTGAGTGACCAAATGGACTCCGTTTGACTCTTAACGACACGTGGGTACCATAATAATGATAAATGCAACAATTTTTACTCAACAAACAAGTTTGGTTTTGCTTAATGAAGAATGAAAATTCGTTTGTACGTTGTAGGCTCAATTGGAAGCCAATTTGGGTGCAATCCGAGAATATAAGGATTTGAGTCACCAAATGGACTCTGTTTGACTTTTAATCTCCCTAGGGTTCCGTAATAATGAAAATTGCTACATTTTTTAATCAACAAACAAGTTCGGTTGTTCTTTACGAAGAAGGAAAAAACACTTTTATACGTTATAGGCTCAATTGGAGGCCAATTTGAGTGCAATCCGAGAATACAAGAAGTTGAGTGACTAATTGGACTCCGTTTGACTTATAACCTCATGGGTACGTTAATAATGAAAAATGCAACATGGTTGACTCAACAAACAAATTTGGTTATGCTTAACGAAAAAGGAAAACTCGTTTGTATGTTGAAGGTTCAATTGGAGGCCAATTTGGGTGCAATCAGAAAATAAAAGAAATTGAGTGACCATATGGACTTCGTATGACTTCTAACCTTGTGGAAATGTTAATAATAACAATTGCAACATGTTTGACTCAACAAAAAAGTTTGGTTTAGCTTTACGAAGAATGAAAACCTGTTTGTACGTTGTATGGTCAATTGGAAGCTAATTTGGATGCAATCCTAGAATACAAGGATTTGAGAAACCAAAATGACTCCGTTGAATCTAACCGCACATGGGTACAATAATAATGACAAATGAAACATGTTTGATGAAAAACACAAGTTTGGTTTGCTATACGAAGAATGAAAACTCGGTTGTACGTTGTAGGTTCAATTTGATTCCAATTTCGGTGCAATCCGAGAATACAAGGATTTGAGTGACCAAATGGACTCCGTTTGACTTCTTTCCCCATGTGGGTAACATAATAATGACAAATGCAATATTTTTGTCTCAACGAACATGTTTGGTTGTGCTTCACGAAGATGGAAAACTCGTTTATATGTTGTAGGGCACAATTGGAAGCTAATTTGGGTGTATTCCGAGAATACAATGAATTTTTAGTGACCAAATGGATTTCCTTTGACATCTAACCTCATGTGGGTACCATCATAATGACAAATGCAACAGTTTTGCATCAACAAACAAGTTTGGTTTTGCTTAATGAAGAAGAAAACTCGTTTGTACGTTGTTGGATCAATTGGAGGCCAATTTGGGTGCAATCCGAGAATACAAGGATTTGAGTCACCAAATGGACTTTGTTTGAATTCTAACCTCGCGTGGGTACCATAATAATGACAAATTCAACATATTTGACTCAACAAACAAGTTTGGTTGTGCTTTACAAAGAAGTAAAACTCGTTTGTACATTGTAAGCTCAATTGTAGCCCATTTTGGGTGCAATACGAGAATACAAGGATTTGAGTGACCAAATGGACTCCGTTTGACTCTTAACGACACGTGGGTACCATAATAATGATAAATGCAACAATTTTTACTCAACAAACAAGTTTGGTTTTGCTTAATGAAGAATGAAAACTCATTTGTACGTTGTAGGCTCAATTGGAAGCCAATTTGGGTGCAATCCGAGAATATAAGGATTTGAGTCACCAAATGGACTCTGTTTGACTTTTAATCTCCCTAGGGTACCGTAATAATGAAAATTGCTACATTTTTTAATCAACAAACAAGTTTGGTTGTTCTTTACGAAGAAGGAAAAATGCTTTTATACGTTATAGGCTCAATTGGAGGCCAATTTAAGTGCAATCCGAGAATACAAGAAGTTGAGTGACCAATTGGACTCCGTTTGACTTATAACCTCGTGGGTACATTAATAATTAAAAATGCAACATGGTTGACTCAACAAACAAATTTGGTTATGCTTAACGAAAAAGGAAAACTCGTTTGTATGTTGTAGGCTCAATTGGAGGCAAATTTGGGTGCAATCAGAAAATAAAAGAAATTGAGTGACCAAATGGACTTCGTATGACTTCTAACCTTGTGAAAATGTTAATAATAACAATTGCAACATGTTTGACTCAACAAACAAGTTTGGTTTTGCTTAATTAAGAAGGAAAACTCGTTTGTACGTTGTAGGATCAATTGGAGGCCAATTTGGGTGCAATCCGAGAATACAATGATTTGAGTCACCAAATGGACTTTGTTTGAATTCTAACCTCGCTCGGGTACCATAATAATAACAAATTCAACATATTTGACTCAACAAACAAGTTTGGTTGTGCTTTACAAAGAAGTAAAACTCGTTTGTACTTTGTAAGCTCAATTGTAGCCCATTTTGGGTGCAATACGAGAATACAAGGATTTGAGTAACCAAATGGACTCCGTTTGACTCTTAACGACACGTGGGTACCATAATAATGATAAATGCAACAATTTTTACTCAACAAACAAGTTTGGTTTTGCTTAATGAAGAATGAAAACTCGTTTGTACGTTGTAGGCTCAATTGGAAGCCAATTTGGGTGCAATCCGAGAATATAAGGATTTGAGTCACCAAATGGACTCTGTTTGACTTTTAATCTCCCTAGGGTTCCGTAATAATGAAAATTGCTACATTTTTTAATCAACAAACAAGTTCGGTTGTTCTTTACGAAGAAGGAAAAAACACTTTTATACGTTATAGGCTCAATTGGAGGCCAATTTGAGTGCAATCCGAGAATACAAGAAGTTGAGTGACTAATTGGACTCCGTTTGACTTATAACCTCATGGGTACGTTAATAATGAAAAATGCAACATGGTTGACTCAACAAACAAATTTGGTTATGCTTAACGAAAAAGGAAAACTCGTTTGTATGTTGAAGGTTCAATTGGAGGCCAATTTGGGTGCAATCAGAAAATAAAAGAAATTGAGTGACCATATGGACTTCGTATGACTTCTAACCTTGCGGAAATGTTAATAATAACAATTGCAACATGTTTGACTCAACAAAAAAGTTTGGTTTAGCTTTACGAAGAATGAAAACCTGTTTGTACGTTGTATGGTCAATTGGAAGCTAATTTGGATGCAATCCTAGAATACAAGGATTTGAGAAACCAAAATGACTCCGTTGAATCTAACCGCACATGGGTACAATAATAATGACAAATGAAACATGTTTGATGAAAAACACAAGTTTGGTTTGCTATACGAAGAATGAAAACTCGGTTGTACGTTGTAGGTTCAATTTGATTCCAATTTCGGTGCAATCCGAGAATACAAGGATTTGAGTGACCAAATGGACTCCGTTTGACTTCTTTCCCCATGTGGGTAACATAATAATGACAAATGCAATATTTTTGTCTCAACGAACATGTTTGGTTGTGCTTCACGAAGATGGAAAACTCGTTTATATGTTGTAGGGCACAATTGGAAGCTAATTTGGGTGTATTCCGAGAATACAATGAATTTTTAGTGACCAAATGGATTTCCTTTGACATCTAACCTCATGTGGGTACCATCATAATGACAAATGCAACAGTTTTGCATCAACAAACAAGTTTGGTTTTGCTTAATGAAGAAGAAAACTCGTTTGTACGTTGTTGGATCAATTGGAGGCCAATTTGGGTGCAATCCGAGAATACAAGGATTTGAGTCACCAAATGGACTTTGTTTGAATTCTAACCTCGCGTGGGTACCATAATAATGACAAATTCAACATATTTGACTCAACAAACAAGTTTGGTTGTGCTTTACAAAGAAGTAAAACTCGTTTGTACATTGTAAGCTCAATTGTAGCCCATTTTGGGTGCAATACGAGAATACAAGGATTTGAGTGACCAAATGGACTCCGTTTGACTCTTAACGACACGTGGGTACCATAATAATGATAAATGCAACAATTTTTACTCAACAAACAAGTTTGGTTTTGCTTAATGAAGAATGAAAACTCATTTGTACGTTGTAGGCTCAATTGGAAGCCAATTTGGGTGCAATCCGAGAATATAAGGATTTGAGTCACCAAATGGACTCTGTTTGACTTTTAATCTCCCTAGGGTACCGTAATAATGAAAATTGCTACATTTTTTAATCAACAAACAAGTTTGGTTGTTCTTTACGAAGAAGGAAAAATGCTTTTATACGTTATAGGCTCAATTGGAGGCCAATTTAAGTGCAATCCGAGAATACAAGAAGTTGAGTGACCAATTGGACTCCGTTTGACTTATAACCTCATGGGTACATTAATAATTAAAAATGCAACATGGTTGACTCAACAAACAAATTTGGTTATGCTTAACGAAAAAGGAAAACTCGTTTGTATGTTGTAGGCTCAATTGGAGGCAAATTTGGGTGCAATCAGAAAATAAAAGAAATTGAGTGACCAAATGGACTTCGTATGACTTCTAAC
Source organism: Berberis vulgaris (assembly GCA_963556465.1). Taxonomy (NCBI): domain Eukaryota; kingdom Viridiplantae; phylum Streptophyta; class Magnoliopsida; order Ranunculales; family Berberidaceae; genus Berberis; species Berberis vulgaris. The sequence continues at coordinate 30,709,491 of OY747135.1, forward strand.
CTTGTGAAAATGTTAATAATAACAATTGCAACATGTTTGACTCAACAAACAAGTTTGGTTTTGCTTAATTAAGAAGGAAAACTCGTTTGTACGTTGTAGGATCAATTGGAGGCCAATTTGGGTGCAATCCGAGAATACAATGATTTGAGTCACCAAATGGACTTTGTTTGAATTCTAACCTCGCTCGGGTACCATAATAATAACAAATTCAACATATTTGACTCAACAAACAAGTTTGGTTGTGCTTTACAAAGAAGTAAAACTCGTTTGTACATTGTAAGCTCAATTGTAGCCCATTTTGGGTGCAATACGAGAATACAAGGATTTGAGTAACCAAATGGACTCCGTTTGACTCTTAACGACACGTGGGTACCATAATAATGATAAATGCAACAATTTTTACTCAACAAACAAGTTTGGTTTTGCTTAATGAAGAATGAAAACTCGTTTGTACGTTGTAGGCTCAATTGGAAGCCAATTTGGGTGCAATCCGAGAATATAAGGATTTGAGTCACCAAATGGACTCTGTTTGACTTTTAATCTCCCTAGGGTTCCGTAATAATGAAAATTGCTACATTTTTTAATCAACAAACAAGTTCGGTTGTTCTTTACGAAGAAGGAAAAAACACTTTTATACGTTATAGGCTCAATTGGAGGCCAATTTGAGTGCAATCCGAGAATACAAGAAGTTGAGTGACTAATTGGACTCCGTTTGACTTATAACCTCATGGGTACGTTAATAATGAAAAATGCAACATGGTTGACTCAACAAACAAATTTGGTTATGCTTAACGAAAAAGGAAAACTCGTTTGTATGTTGAAGGTTCAATTGGAGGCCAATTTGGGTGCAATCAGAAAATAAAAGAAATTGAGTGACCATATGGACTTCGTATGACTTCTAACCTTGCGGAAATGTTAATAATAACAATTGCAACATGTTTGACTCAACAAAAAAGTTTGGTTTAGCTTTACGAAGAATGAAAACCTGTTTGTACGTTGTATGGTCAATTGGAAGCTAATTTGGATGCAATCCTAGAATACAAGGATTTGAGAAACCAAAATGACTCCGTTGAATCTAACCGCACATGGGTACAATAATAATGACAAATGAAACATGTTTGATGAAAAACACAAGTTTGGTTTGCTATACGAAGAATGAAAACTCGGTTGTACGTTGTAGGTTCAATTTGATTCCAATTTCGGTGCAATCCGAGAATACAAGGATTTGAGTGACCAAATGGACTCCGTTTGACTTCTTTCCCCATGTGGGTAACATAATAATGACAAATGCAATATTTTTGTCTCAACGAACATGTTTGGTTGTGCTTCACGAAGATGGAAAACTCGTTTATATGTTGTAGGGCACAATTGGAAGCTAATTTGGGTGTATTCCGAGAATACAATGAATTTTTAGTGACCAAATGGATTTCCTTTGACATCTAACCTCATGTGGGTACCATCATAATGACAAATGCAACAGTTTTGCATCAACAAACAAGTTTGGTTTTGCTTAATGAAGAAGAAAACTCGTTTGTACGTTGTTGGATCAATTGGAGGCCAATTTGGGTGCAATCCGAGAATACAAGGATTTGAGTCACCAAATGGACTTTGTTTGAATTCTAACCTCGCGTGGGTACCATAATAATGACAAATTCAACATATTTGACTCAACAAACAAGTTTGGTTGTGCTTTACAAAGAAGTAAAACTCGTTTGTACATTGTAAGCTCAATTGTAGCCCATTTTGGGTGCAATACGAGAATACAAGGATTTGAGTGACCAAATGGACTCCGTTTGACTCTTAACGACACGTGGGTACCATAATAATGATAAATGCAACAATTTTTACTCAACAAACAAGTTTGGTTTTGCTTAATGAAGAATGAAAACTCATTTGTACGTTGTAGGCTCAATTGGAAGCCAATTTGGGTGCAATCCAAGAATATAAGGATTTGAGTCACCAAATGGACTCTGTTTGACTTTTAATCTCCCTAGGGTACCGTAATAATGAAAATTGCTACATTTTTTAATCAACAAACAAGTTTGGTTGTTCTTTACGAAGAAGGAAAAATGCTTTTATACGTTATAGGCTCAATTGGAGGCCAATTTAAGTGCAATCCGAGAATACAAGAAGTTGAGTGACCAATTGGACTCCGTTTGACTTATAACCTCGTGGGTACATTAATAATTAAAAATGCAACATGGTTGACTCAACAAACAAATTTGGTTATGCTTAACGAAAAAGGAAAACTCGTTTGTATGTTGTAGGCTCAATTGGAGGCAAATTTGGGTGCAATCAGAAAATAAAAGAAATTGAGTGACCAAATGGACTTCGTATGACTTCTAACCTTGTGAAAATGTTAATAATAACAATTGCAACATGTTTGACTCAACAAACAAGTTTGGTTTTGCTTAATTAAGAAGGAAAACTCGTTTGTACGTTGTAGGATCAATTGGAGGCCAATTTGGGTGCAATCCGAGAATACAATGATTTGAGTCACCAAATGGACTTTGTTTGAATTCTAACCTCGCTCGGGTACCATAATAATGACAAATTCAACATATTTGACTCAACAAACAAGTTTGGTTGTGCTTTACAAAGAAGTAAAACTCGTTTGTACATTGTAAGCTCAATTGTAGCCCATTTTGGGTGCAATACGAGAATACAAGGATTTGAGTGACCAAATGGACTCCGTTTGACTCTTAACGACACGTGGGTACCATAATAATGATAAATTCAACAATTTTTACTCAACAAACAAGTTTGGTTTTGCTTAATGAAGAATGAAAACTCGTTTGTACGTTGTAGGCTCAATTGGAAGCCAATTTGGGTGCAATCCGAGAATATAAGGATTTGAGTCACCAAATGGACTCTGTTTGACTTTTAATCTCCCTAGGGTTCCGTAATAATGAAAATTGCTACATTTTTTAATCAACAAACAAGTTCAGTTGTTCTTTACGAAGAAGGAAAAAACACTTTTATACGTTATAGGCTCAATTGGAGGCCAATTTGAGTGCAATCCGAGAATACAAGAAGTTGAGTGACTAATTGGACTCCGTTTGACTTATAACCTCATGGGTACGTTAATAATGAAAAATGCAACATGGTTGACTCAACAAACAAATTTGGTTATGCTTAACGAAAAAGGAAAACTCGTTTGTATGTTGAAGGTTCAATTGGAGGCCAATTTGGGTGCAATCAGAAAATAAAAGAAATTGAGTGACCATATGGACTTCGTATGACTTCTAACCTTGCGGAAATGTTAATAATAACAATTGCAACATGTTTGACTCAACAAAAAAGTTTGGTTTAGCTTTACGAAGAATGAAAACCTGTTTGTACGTTGTATGGTCAATTGGAAGCTAATTTGGATGCAATCCTAGAATACAAGGATTTGAGAAACCAAAATGACTCCGTTGAATCTAACCGCACATGGGTACAATAATAATGACAAATGAAACATGTTTGATGAAAAACACAAGTTTGGTTTGCTATACGAAGAATGAAAACTCGGTTGTACGTTGTAGGTTCAATTTGATTCCAATTTCGGTGCAATCCGAGAATACAAGGATTTGAGTGACCAAATGGACTCCGTTTGACTTCTTTCCCCATGTGGGTAACATAATAATGACAAATGCAATATTTTTGTCTCAACGAACATGTTTGGTTGTGCTTCACGAAGATGGAAAACTCGTTTATATGTTGTAGGGCACAATTGGAAGCTAATTTGGGTGTATTCCGAGAATACAATGAATTTTTAGTGACCAAATGGATTTCCTTTGACATCTAACCTCATGTGGGTACCATCATAATGACAAATGCAACAGTTTTGCATCAACAAACAAGTTTGGTTTTGCTTAATGAAGAAGAAAACTCGTTTGTACGTTGTTGGATCAATTGGAGGCCAATTTGGGTGCAATCCGAGAATACAAGGATTTGAGTCACCAAATGGACTTTGTTTGAATTCTAACCTCGCGTGGGTACCATAATAATGACAAATTCAACATATTTGACTCAACAAACAAGTTTGGTTGTGCTTTACAAAGAAGTAAAACTCGTTTGTACATTGTAAGCTCAATTGTAGCCCATTTTGGGTGCAATACGAGAATACAAGGATTTGAGTGACCAAATGGACTCCGTTTGACTCTTAACGACACGTGGGTACCATAATAATGATAAATGCAACAATTTTTACTCAACAAACAAGTTTGGTTTTGCTTAATGAAGAATGAAAACTCATTTGTACGTTGTAGGCTCAATTGGAAGCCAATTTGGGTGCAATCCGAGAATATAAGGATTTGAGTCACCAAATGGACTCTGTTTGACTTTTAATCTCCCTAGGGTACCGTAATAATGAAAATTGCTACATTTTTTAATCAACAAACAAGTTTGGTTGTTCTTTACGAAGAAGGAAAAATGCTTTTATACGTTATAGGCTCAATTGGAGGCCAATTTAAGTGCAATCCGAGAATACAAGAAGTTGAGTGACCAATTGGACTCCGTTTGACTTATAACCTCGTGGGTACATTAATAATTAAAAATGCAACATGGTTGACTCAACAAACAAATTTGGTTATGCTTAACGAAAAAGGAAAACTCGTTTGTATGTTGTAGGCTCAATTGGAGGCAAATTTGGGTGCAATCAGAAAATAAAAGAAATTGAGTGACCAAATGGACTTCGTATGACTTCTAACCTTGTGAAAATGTTAATAATAACAATTGCAACATGTTTGACTCAACAAACAAGTTTGGTTTTGCTTAATTAAGAAGGAAAACTCGTTTGTACGTTGTAGGATCAATTGGAGGCCAATTTGGGTGCAATCCGAGAATACAATGATTTGAGTCACCAAATGGACTTTGTTTGAATTCTAACCTCGCTCGGGTACCATAATAATGACAAATTCAACATATTTGACTCAACAAACAAGTTTGGTTGTGCTTTACAAAGAAGTAAAACTCGTTTGTACATTGTAAGCTCAATTGTAGCCCATTTTGGGTGCAATACGAGAATACAAGGATTTGAGTGACCAAATGGACTCCGTTTGACTCTTAACGACACGTGGGTACCATAATAATGATAAATGCAACAATTTTTACTCAACAAACAAGTTTGGTTTTGCTTAATGAAGAATGAAAACTCGTTTGTACGTTGTAGGCTCAATTGGAAGCCAATTTGGGTGCAATCCGAGAATATAAGGATTTGAGTCACCAAATGGACTCTGTTTGACTTTTAATCTCCCTAGGGTTCCGTAATAATGAAAATTGCTACATTTTTTAATCAACAAACAAGTTCGGTTGTTCTTTACGAAGAAGGAAAAAACACTTTTATACGTTATAGGCTCAATTGGAGGCCAATTTGAGTGCAATCCGAGAATACAAGAAGTTGAGTGACTAATTGGACTCCGTTTGACTTATAACCTCATGGGTACGTTAATAATGAAAAATGCAACATGGTTGACTCAACAAACAAATTTGGTTATGCTTAACGAAAAAGGAAAACTCGTTTGTATGTTGAAGGTTCAATTGGAGGCCAATTTGGGTGCAATCAGAAAATAAAAGAAATTGAGTGACCATATGGACTTCGTATGACTTCTAACCTTGCGGAAATGTTAATAATAACAATTGCAACATGTTTGACTCAACAAAAAAGTTTGGTTTAGCTTTACGAAGAATGAAAACCTGTTTGTACGTTGTATGGTCAATTGGAAGCTAATTTGGATGCAATCCTAGAATACAAGGATTTGAGAAACCAAAATGACTCCGTTGAATCTAACCGCACATGGGTACAATAATAATGACAAATGAAACATGTTTGATGAAAAACACAAGTTTGGTTTGCTATACGAAGAATGAAAACTCGGTTGTACGTTGTAGGTTCAATTTGATTCCAATTTCGGTGCAATCCGAGAATACAAGGATTTGAGTGACCAAATGGACTCCGTTTGACTTCTTTCCCCATGTGGGTAACATAATAATGACAAATGCAATATTTTTGTCTCAACGAACATGTTTGGTTGTGCTTCACGAAGATGGAAAACTCGTTTATATGTTGTAGGGCACAATTGGAAGCTAATTTGGGTGTATTCCGAGAATACAATGAATTTTTAGTGACCAAATGGATTTCCTTTGACATCTAACCTCATGTGGGTACCATCATAATGACAAATGCAACAGTTTTGCATCAACAAACAAGTTTGGTTTTGCTTAATGAAGAAGAAAACTCGTTTGTACGTTGTTGGATCAATTGGAGGCCAATTTGGGTGCAATCCGAGAATACAAGGATTTGAGTCACCAAATGGACTTTGTTTGAATTCTAACCTCGCGTGGGTACCATAATAATGACAAATTCAACATATTTGACTCAACAAACAAGTTTGGTTGTGCTTTACAAAGAAGTAAAACTCGTTTGTACATTGTAAGCTCAATTGTAGCCCATTTTGGGTGCAATACGAGAATACAAGGATTTGAGTGACCAAATGGACTCCGTTTGACTCTTAACGACACGTGGGTACCATAATAATGATAAATGCAACAATTTTTACTCAACAAACAAGTTTGGTTTTGCTTAATGAAGAATGAAAACTCATTTGTACGTTGTAGGCTCAATTGGAAGCCAATTTGGGTGCAATCCGAGAATATAAGGATTTGAGTCACCAAATGGACTCTGTTTGACTTTTAATCTCCCTAGGGTACCGTAATAATGAAAATTGCTACATTTTTTAATCAACAAACAAGTTTGGTTGTTCTTTACGAAGAAGGAAAAATGCTTTTATACGTTATAGGCTCAATTGGAGGCCAATTTAAGTGCAATCCGAGAATACAAGAAGTTGAGTGACCAATTGGACTCCGTTTGACTTATAACCTCGTGGGTACATTAATAATTAAAAATGCAACATGGTTGACTCAACAAACAAATTTGGTTATGCTTAACGAAAAAGGAAAACTCGTTTGTATGTTGTAGGCTCAATTGGAGGCAAATTTGGGTGCAATCAGAAAATAAAAGAAATTGAGTGACCAAATGGACTTCGTATGACTTCTAACCTTGTGAAAATGTTAATAATAACAATTGCAACATGTTTGACTCAACAAACAAGTTTGGTTTTGCTTAATTAAGAAGGAAAACTCGTTTGTACGTTGTAGGATCAATTGGAGGCCAATTTGGGTGCAATCCGAGAATACAATGATTTGAGTCACCAAATGGACTTTGTTTGAATTCTAACCTCGCTCGGGTACCATAATAATGACAAATTCAACATATTTGACTCAACAAACAAGTTTGGTTGTGCTTTACAAAGAAGTAAAACTCGTTTGTACATTGTAAGCTCAATTGTAGCCCATTTTGGGTGCAATACGAGAATACAAGGATTTGAGTGACCAAATGGACTCCGTTTGACTCTTAACGACACGTGGGTACCATAATAATGATAAATGCAACAATTTTTACTCAACAAACAAGTTTGGTTTTGCTTAATGAAGAATGAAAACTCGTTTGTACGTTGTAGGCTCAATTGGAAGCCAATTTGGGTGCAATCCGAGAATATAAGGATTTGAGTCACCAAATGGACTCTGTTTGACTTTTAATCTCCCTAGGGTTCCGTAATAATGAAAATTGCTACATTTTTTAATCAACAAACAAGTTCGGTTGTTCTTTACGAAGAAGGAAAAAACACTTTTATACGTTATAGGCTCAATTGGAGGCCAATTTGAGTGCAATCCGAGAATACAAGAAGTTGAGTGACTAATTGGACTCCGTTTGACTTATAACCTCATGGGTACGTTAATAATGAAAAATGCAACATGGTTGACTCAACAAACAAATTTGGTTATGCTTAACGAAAAAGGAAAACTCGTTTGTATGTTGAAGGTTCAATTGGAGGCCAATTTGGGTGCAATCAGAAAATAAAAGAAATTGAGTGACCATATGGACTTCGTATGACTTCTAACCTTGTGGAAATGTTAATAATAACAATTGCAACATGTTTGACTCAACAAAAAAGTTTGGTTTAGCTTTACGAAGAATGAAAACCTGTTTGTACGTTGTATGGTCAATTGGAAGCTAATTTGGATGCAATCCTAGAATACAAGGATTTGAGAAACCAAAATGACTCCGTTGAATCTAACCGCACATGGGTACAATAATAATGACAAATGAAACATTTTTGATGAAAAACACAAGTTTGGTTTGCTATACGAAGAATGAAAACTCGGTTGTACGTTGTAGGTTCAATTTGATTCCAATTTCGGTGCAATCCGAGAATACAAGGATTTGAGTGACCAAATGGACTCCGTTTGACTTCTTTCCCCATGTGGGTAACATAATAATGACAAATGCAATATTTTTGTCTCAACGAACATGTTTGGTTGTGCTTCACGAAGATGGAAAACTCGTTTATATGTTGTAGGGCACAATTGGAAGCTAATTTGGGTGTATTCCGAGAATACAATGAATTTTTAGTGACCAAATGGATTTCCTTTGACATCTAACCTCATGTGGGTACCATCATAATGACAAATGCAACAGTTTTGCATCAACAAACAAGTTTGGTTTTGCTTAATGAAGAAGAAAACTCGTTTGTACGTTGTTGGATCAATTGGAGGCCAATTTGGGTGCAATCCGAGAATACAAGGATTTGAGTCACCAAATGGACTTTGTTTGAATTCTAACCTCGCGTGGGTACCATAATAATGACAAATTCAACATATTTGACTCAACAAACAAGTTTGGTTGTGCTTTACAAAGAAGTAAAACTCGTTTGTACATTGTAAGCTCAATTGTAGCCCATTTTGGGTGCAATACGAGAATACAAGGATTTGAGTGACCAAATGGACTCCGTTTGACTCTTAACGACACGTGGGTACCATAATAATGATAAATGCAACAATTTTTACTCAACAAACAAGTTTGGTTTTGCTTAATGAAGAATGAAAACTCATTTGTACGTTGTAGGCTCAATTGGAAGCCAATTTGGGTGCAATCCGAGAATATAAGGATTTGAGTCACCAAATGGACTCTGTTTGACTTTTAATCTCCCTAGGGTACCGTAATAATGAAAATTGCTACATTTTTTAATCAACAAACAAGTTTGGTTGTTCTTTACGAAGAAGGAAAAATGCTTTTATACGTTATAGGCTCAATTGGAGGCCAATTTAAGTGCAATCCGAGAATACAAGAAGTTGAGTGACCAATTGGACTCCGTTTGACTTATAACCTCGTGGGTACATTAATAATTAAAAATGCAACATGGTTGACTCAACAAACAAATTTGGTTATGCTTAACGAAAAAGGAAAACTCGTTTGTATGTTGTAGGCTCAATTGGAGGCAAATTTGGGTGCAATCAGAAAATAAAAGAAATTGAGTGACCAAATGGACTTCGTATGACTTCTAACCTTGTGAAAATGTTAATAATAACAATTGCAACATGTTTGACTCAACAAACAAGTTTGGTTTTGCTTAATTAAGAAGGAAAACTCGTTTGTACGTTGTAGGATCAATTGGAGGCCAATTTGGGTGCAATCCGAGAATACAATGATTTGAGTCACCAAATGGACTTTGTTTGAATTCTAACCTCGCTCGGGTACCATAATAATGACAAATTCAACATATTTGACTCAACAAACAAGTTTGGTTGTGCTTTACAAAGAAGTAAAACTCGTTTGTACATTGTAAGCTCAATTGTAGCCCATTTTGGGTGCAATACGAGAATACAAGGATTTGAGTGACCAAATGGACTCCGTTTGACTCTTAACGACACGTGGGTACCATAATAATGATAAATGCAACAATTTTTACTCAACAAACAAGTTTGGTTTTGCTTAATGAAGAATGAAAACTCGTTTGTACGTTGTAGGCTCAATTGGAAGCCAATTTGGGTGCAATCCGAGAATATAAGGATTTGAGTCACCAAATGGACTCTGTTTGACTTTTAATCTCCCTAGGGTTCCGTAATAATGAAAATTGCTACATTTTTTAATCAACAAACAAGTTCGGTTGTTCTTTACGAAGAAGGAAAAAACACTTTTATACGTTATAGGCTCAATTGGAGGCCAATTTGAGTGCAATCCGAGAATACAAGAAGTTGAGTGACTAATTGGACTCCGTTTGACTTATAACCTCATGGGTACGTTAATAATGAAAAATGCAACATGGTTGACTCAACAAACAAATTTGGTTATGCTTAACGAAAAAGGAAAACTCGTTTGTATGTTGAAGGTTCAATTGGAGGCCAATTTGGGTGCAATCAGAAAATAAAAGAAATTGAGTGACCATATGGACTTCGTATGACTTCTAACCTTGCGGAAATGTTAATAATAACAATTGCAACATGTTTGACTCAACAAAAAAGTTTGGTTTAGCTTTACGAAGAATGAAAACCTGTTTGTACGTTGTATGGTCAATTGGAAGCTAATTTGGATGCAATCCTAGAATACAAGGATTTGAGAAACCAAAATGACTCCGTTGAATCTAACCGCACATGGGTACAATAATAATGACAAATGAAACATGTTTGATGAAAAACACAAGTTTGGTTTGCTATACGAAGAATGAAAACTCGGTTGTACGTTGTAGGTTCAATTTGATTCCAATTTCGGTGCAATCCGAGAATACAAGGATTTGAGTGACCAAATGGACTCCGTTTGACTTCTTTCCCCATGTGGGTAACATAATAATGACAAATGCAATATTTTTGTCTCAACGAACATGTTTGGTTGTGCTTCACGAAGATGGAAAACTCGTTTATATGTTGTAGGGCACAATTGGAAGCTAATTTGGGTGTATTCCGAGAATACAATGAATTTTTAGTGACCAAATGGATTTCCTTTGACATCTAACCTCATGTGGGTACCATCATAATGACAAATGCAACAGTTTTGCATCAACAAACAAGTTTGGTTTTGCTTAATGAAGAAGAAAACTCGTTTGTACGTTGTTGGATCAATTGGAGGCCAATTTGGGTGCAATCCGAGAATACAAGGATTTGAGTCACCAAATGGACTTTGTTTGAATTCTAACCTCGCGTGGGTACCATAATAATGACAAATTCAACATATTTGACTCAACAAACAAGTTTGGTTGTGCTTTACAAAGAAGTAAAACTCGTTTGTACATTGTAAGCTCAATTGTAGCCCATTTTGGGTGCAATACGAGAATACAAGGATTTGAGTGACCAAATGGACTCCGTTTGACTCTTAACGACACGTGGGTACCATAATAATGATAAATGCAACAATTTTTACTCAACAAACAAGTTTGGTTTTGCTTAATGAAGAATGAAAACTCATTTGTACGTTGTAGGCTCAATTGGAAGCCAATTTGGGTGCAATCCGAGAATATAAGGATTTGAGTCACCAAATGGACTCTGTTTGACTTTTAATCTCCCTAGGGTACCGTAATAATGAAAATTGCTACATTTTTTAATCAACAAACAAGTTTGGTTGTTCTTTACGAAGAAGGAAAAATGCTTTTATACGTTATAGGCTCAATTGGAGGCCAATTTAAGTGCAATCCGAGAATACAAGAAGTTGAGTGACCAATTGGACTCCGTTTGACTTATAACCTCGTGGGTACATTAATAATTAAAAATGCAACATGGTTGACTCAACAAACAAATTTGGTTATGCTTAACGAAAAAGGAAAACTCGTTTGTATGTTGTAGGCTCAATTGGAGGCAAATTTGGGTGCAATCAGAAAATAAAAGAAATTGAGTGACCAAATGGACTTCGTATGACTTCTAACCTTGTGAAAATGTTAATAATAACAATTGCAACATGTTTGACTCAACAAACAAGTTTGGTTTTGCTTAATTAAGAAGGAAAACTCGTTTGTACGTTGTAGGATCAATTGGAGGCCAATTTGGGTGCAATCCGAGAATACAATGATTTGAGTCACCAAATGGACTTTGTTTGAATTCTAACCTCGCTCGGGTACCATAATAATGACAAATTCAACATATTTGACTCAACAAACAAGTTTGGTTGTGCTTTACAAAGAAGTAAAACTCGTTTGTACATTGTAAGCTCAATTGTAGCCCATTTTGGGTGCAATACGAGAATACAAGGATTTGAGTGACCAAATGGACTCCGTTTGACTCTTAACGACACGTGGGTACCATAATAATGATAAATGCAACAATTTTTACTCAACAAACAAGTTTGGTTTTGCTTAATGAAGAATGAAAACTCGTTTGTACGTTGTAGGCTCAATTGGAAGCCAATTTGGGTGCAATCCGAGAATATAAGGATTTGAGTCACCAAATGGACTCTGTTTGACTTTTAATCTCCCTAGGGTTCCGTAATAATGAAAATTGCTACATTTTTTAATCAACAAACAAGTTCGGTTGTTCTTTACGAAGAAGGAAAAAACACTTTTATACGTTATAGGCTCAATTGGAGGCCAATTTGAGTGCAATCCGAGAATACAAGAAGTTGAGTGACTAATTGGACTCCGTTTGACTTATAACCTCATGGGTACGTTAATAATGAAAAATGCAACATGGTTGACTCAACAAACAAATTTGGTTATGCTTAACGAAAAAGGAAAACTCGTTTGTATGTTGAAGGTTCAATTGGAGGCCAATTTGGGTGCAATCAGAAAATAAAAGAAATTGAGTGACCATATGGACTTCGTATGACTTCTAACCTTGCGGAAATGTTAATAATAACAATTGCAACATGTTTGACTCAACAAAAAAGTTTGGTTTAGCTTTACGAAGAATGAAAACCTGTTTGTACGTTGTATGGTCAATTGGAAGCTAATTTGGATGCAATCCTAGAATACAAGGATTTGAGAAACCAAAATGACTCCGTTGAATCTAACCGCACATGGGTACAATAATAATGACAAATGAAACATGTTTGATGAAAAACACAAGTTTGGTTTGCTATACGAAGAATGAAAACTCGGTTGTACGTTGTAGGTTCAATTTGATTCCAATTTCGGTGCAATCCGAGAATACAAGGATTTGAGTGACCAAATGGACTCCGTTTGACTTCTTTCCCCATGTGGGTAACATAATAATGACAAATGCAATATTTTTGTCTCAACGAACATGTTTGGTTGTGCTTCACGAAGATGGAAAACTCGTTTATATGTTGTAGGGCACAATTGGAAGCTAATTTGGGTGTATTCCGAGAATACAATGAATTTTTAGTGACCAAATGGATTTCCTTTGACATCTAACCTCATGTGGGTACCATCATAATGACAAATGCAACAGTTTTGCATCAACAAACAAGTTTGGTTTTGCTTAATGAAGAAGAAAACTCGTTTGTACGTTGTTGGATCAATTGGAGGCCAATTTGGGTGCAATCCGAGAATACAAGGATTTGAGTCACCAAATGGACTTTGTTTGAATTCTAACCTCGCGTGGGTACCATAATAATGACAAATTCAACATATTTGACTCAACAAACAAGTTTGGTTGTGCTTTACAAAGAAGTAAAACTCGTTTGTACATTGTAAGCTCAATTGTAGCCCATTTTGGGTGCAATACGAGAATACAAGGATTTGAGTGACCAAATGGACTCCGTTTGACTCTTAACGACACGTGGGTACCATAATAATGATAAATGCAACAATTTTTACTCAACAAACAAGTTTGGTTTTGCTTAATGAAGAATGAAAACTCATTTGTACGTTGTAGGCTCAATTGGAAGCCAATTTGGGTGCAATCCGAGAATATAAGGATTTGAGTCACCAAATGGACTCTGTTTGACTTTTAATCTCCCTAGGGTACCGTAATAATGAAAATTGCTACATTTTTTAATCAACAAACAAGTTTGGTTGTTCTTTACGAAGAAGGAAAAATGCTTTTATACGTTATAGGCTCAATTGGAGGCCAATTTAAGTGCAATCCGAGAATACAAGAAGTTGAGTGACCAATTGGACTCCGTTTGACTTATAACCTCGTGGGTACATTAATAATTAAAAATGCAACATGGTTGACTCAACAAACAAATTTGGTTATGCTTAACGAAAAAGGAAAACTCGTTTGTATGTTGTAGGCTCAATTGGAGGCAAATTTGGGTGCAATCAGAAAATAAAAGAAATTGAGTGACCAAATGGACTTCGTATGACTTCTAACCTTGTGAAAATGTTAATAATAACAATTGCAACATGTTTGACTCAACAAACAAGTTTGGTTTTGCTTAATTAAGAAGGAAAACTCGTTTGTACGTTGTAGGATCAATTGGAGGCCAATTTGGGTGCAATCCGAGAATACAATGATTTGAGTCACCAAATGGACTTTGTTTGAATTCTAACCTCGCTCGGGTACCATAATAATGACAAATTCAACATATTTGACTCAACAAACAAGTTTGGTTGTGCTTTACAAAGAAGTAAAACTCGTTTGTACATTGTAAGCTCAATTGTAGCCCATTTTGGGTGCAATACGAGAATACAAGGATTTGAGTGACCAAATGGACTCCGTTTGACTCTTAACGACACGTGGGTACCATAATAATGATAAATGCAACAATTTTTACTCAACAAACAAGTTTGGTTTTGCTTAATGAAGAATGAAAACTCGTTTGTACGTTGTAGGCTCAATTGGAAGCCAATTTGGGTGCAATCCGAGAATATAAGGATTTGAGTCACCAAATGGACTCTGTTTGACTTTTAATCTCCCTAGGGTTCCGTAATAATGAAAATTGCTACATTTTTTAATCAACAAACAAGTTCGGTTGTTCTTTACGAAGAAGGAAAAAACACTTTTATACGTTATAGGCTCAATTGGAGGCCAATTTGAGTGCAATCCGAGAATACAAGAAGTTGAGTGACTAATTGGACTCCGTTTGACTTATAACCTCATGGGTACGTTAATAATGAAAAATGCAACATGGTTGACTCAACAAACAAATTTGGTTATGCTTAACGAAAAAGGAAAACTCGTTTGTATGTTGAAGGTTCAATTGGAGGCCAATTTGGGTGCAATCAGAAAATAAAAGAAATTGAGTGACCATATGGACTTCGTATGACTTCTAACCTTGTGGAAATGTTAATAATAACAATTGCAACATGTTTGACTCAACAAAAAAGTTTGGTTTAGCTTTACGAAGAATGAAAACCTGTTTGTACGTTGTATGGTCAATTGGAAGCTAATTTGGATGCAATCCTAGAATACAAGGATTTGAGAAACCAAAATGACTCCGTTGAATCTAACCGCACATGGGTACAATAATAATGACAAATGAAACATTTTTGATGAAAAACACAAGTTTGGTTTGCTATACGAAGAATGAAAACTCGGTTGTACGTTGTAGGTTCAATTTGATTCCAATTTCGGTGCAATCCGAGAATACAAGGATTTGAGTGACCAAATGGACTCCGTTTGACTTCTTTCCCCATGTGGGTAACATAATAATGACAAATGCAATATTTTTGTCTCAACGAACATGTTTGGTTGTGCTTCACGAAGATGGAAAACTCGTTTATATGTTGTAGGGCACAATTGGAAGCTAATTTGGGTGTATTCCGAGAATACAATGAATTTTTAGTGACCAAATGGATTTCCTTTGACATCTAACCTCATGTGGGTACCATCATAATGACAAATGCAACAGTTTTGCATCAACAAACAAGTTTGGTTTTGCTTAATGAAGAAGAAAACTCGTTTGTACGTTGTTGGATCAATTGGAGGCCAATTTGGGTGCAATCCGAGAATACAAGGATTTGAGTCACCAAATGGACTTTGTTTGAATTCTAACCTCGCGTGGGTACCATAATAATGACAAATTCAACATATTTGACTCAACAAACAAGTTTGGTTGTGCTTTACAAAGAAGTAAAACTCGTTTGTACATTGTAAGCTCAATTGTAGCCCATTTTGGGTGCAATACGAGAATACAAGGATTTGAGTGACCAAATGGACTCCGTTTGACTCTTAACGACACGTGGGTACCATAATAATGATAAATGCAACAATTTTTACTCAACAAACAAGTTTGGTTTTGCTTAATGAAGAATGAAAACTCATTTGTACGTTGTAGGCTCAATTGGAAGCCAATTTGGGTGCAATCCGAGAATATAAGGATTTGAGTCACCAAATGGACTCTGTTTGACTTTTAATCTCCCTAGGGTACCGTAATAATGAAAATTGCTACATTTTTTAATCAACAAACAAGTTTGGTTGTTCTTTACGAAGAAGGAAAAATGCTTTTATACGTTATAGGCTCAATTGGAGGCCAATTTAAGTGCAATCCGAGAATACAAGAAGTTGAGTGACCAATTGGACTCCGTTTGACTTATAACCTCGTGGGTACATTAATAATTAAAAATGCAACATGGTTGACTCAACAAACAAATTTGGTTATGCTTAACGAAAAAGGAAAACTCGTTTGTATGTTGTAGGCTCAATTGGAGGCAAATTTGGGTGCAATCAGAAAATAAAAGAAATTGAGTGACCAAATGGACTTCGTATGACTTCTAACCTTGTGAAAATGTTAATAATAACAATTGCAACATGTTTGACTCAACAAACAAGTTTGGTTTTGCTTAATTAAGAAGGAAAACTCGTTTGTACGTTGTAGGATCAATTGGAGGCCAATTTGGGTGCAATCCGAGAATACAATGATTTGAGTCACCAAATGGACTTTGTTTGAATTCTAACCTCGCTCGGGTACCATAATAATGACAAATTCAACATATTTGACTCAACAAACAAGTTTGGTTGTGCTTTACAAAGAAGTAAAACTCGTTTGTACATTGTAAGCTCAATTGTAGCCCATTTTGGGTGCAATACGAGAATACAAGGATTTGAGTGACCAAATGGACTCCGTTTGACTCTTAACGACACGTGGGTACCATAATAATGATAAATGCAACAATTTTTACTCAACAAACAAGTTTGGTTTTGCTTAATGAAGAATGAAAATTCGTTTGTACGTTGTAGGCTCAATTGGAAGCCAATTTGGGTGCAATCCGAGAATATAAGGATTTGAGTCACCAAATGGACTCTGTTTGACTTTTAATCTCCCTAGGGTTCCGTAATAATGAAAATTGCTACATTTTTTAATCAACAAACAAGTTCGGTTGTTCTTTACGAAGAAGGAAAAAACACTTTTATACGTTATAGGCTCAATTGGAGGCCAATTTGAGTGCAATCCGAGAATACAAGAAGTTGAGTGACTAATTGGACTCCGTTTGACTTATAACCTCATGGGTACGTTAATAATGAAAAATGCAACATGGTTGACTCAACAAACAAATTTGGTTATGCTTAACGAAAAAGGAAAACTCGTTTGTATGTTGAAGGTTCAATTGGAGGCCAATTTGGGTGCAATCAGAAAATAAAAGAAATTGAGTGACCATATGGACTTCGTATGACTTCTAACCTTGTGGAAATGTTAATAATAACAATTGCAACATGTTTGACTCAACAAAAAAGTTTGGTTTAGCTTTACGAAGAATGAAAACCTGTTTGTACGTTGTATGGTCAATTGGAAGCTAATTTGGATGCAATCCTAGAATACAAGGATTTGAGAAACCAAAATGACTCCGTTGAATCTAACCGCACATGGGTACAATAATAATGACAAATGAAACATGTTTGATGAAAAACACAAGTTTGGTTTGCTATACGAAGAATGAAAACTCGGTTGTACGTTGTAGGTTCAATTTGATTCCAATTTCGGTGCAATCCGAGAATACAAGGATTTGAGTGACCAAATGGACTCCGTTTGACTTCTTTCCCCATGTGGGTAACATAATAATGACAAATGCAATATTTTTGTCTCAACGAACATGTTTGGTTGTGCTTCACGAAGATGGAAAACTCGTTTATATGTTGTAGGGCACAATTGGAAGCTAATTTGGGTGTATTCCGAGAATACAATGAATTTTTAGTGACCAAATGGATTTCCTTTGACATCTAACCTCATGTGGGTACCATCATAATGACAAATGCAACAGTTTTGCATCAACAAACAAGTTTGGTTTTGCTTAATGAAGAAGAAAACTCGTTTGTACGTTGTTGGATCAATTGGAGGCCAATTTGGGTGCAATCTGAGAATACAAGGATTTGAGTCACCAAATGGACTTTGTTTGAATTCTAACCTCGCGTGGGTACCATAATAATGACAAATTCAACATATTTGACTCAACAAACAAGTTTGGTTGTGCTTTACAAAGAAGTAAAACTCGTTTGTACATTGTAAGCTCAATTGTAGCCCATTTTGGGTGCAATACGAGAATACAAGGATTTGAGTGACCAAATGGACTCCGTTTGACTCTTAACGACACGTGGGTACCATAATAATGATAAATGCAACAATTTTTACCCAACAAACAAGTTTGGTTTTGCTTAATGAAGAATGAAAACTCATTTGTACGTTGTAGGCTCAATTGGAAGCCAATTTGGGTGCAATCCGAGAATATAAGGATTTGAGTCACCAAATGGACTCTGTTTGACTTTTAATCTCCCTAGGGTACCGTAATAATGAAAATTGCTACATTTTTTAATCAACAAACAAGTTTGGTTGTTCTTTACGAAGAAGGAAAAATGCTTTTATACGTTATAGGCTCAATTGGAGGCCAATTTAAGTGCAATCCGAGAATACAAGAAGTTGAGTGACCAATTGGACTCCGTTTGACTTATAACCTCGTGGGTACATTAATAATTAAAAATGCAACATGGTTGACTCAACAAACAAATTTGGTTATGCTTAACGAAAAAGGAAAACTCGTTTGTATGTTGTAGGCTCAATTGGAGGCAAATTTGGGTGCAATCAGAAAATAAAAGAAATTGAGTGACCAAATGGACTTCGTATGACTTCTAACCTTGTGAAAATGTTAATAATAACAATTGCAACATGTTTGACTCAACAAACAAGTTTGGTTTTGCTTAATTAAGAAGGAAAACTCGTTTGTACGTTGTAGGATCAATTGGAGGCCAATTTGGGTGCAATCCGAGAATACAATGATTTGAGTCACCAAATGGACTTTGTTTGAATTCTAACCTCGCTCCGGTACCATAATAATGACAAATTCAACATATTTGACTCAACAAACAAGTTTGGTTGTGCTTTACAAAGAAGTAAAACTCGTTTGTACATTGTAAGCTCAATTGTAGCCCATTTTGGGTGCAATACGAGAATACAAGGATTTGAGTGACCAAATGGACTCCGTTTGACTCTTAACGACACGTGGGTACCATAATAATGATAAATGCAACAATTTTTACTCAACAAACAAGTTTGGTTTTGCTTAATGAAGAATGAAAACTCGTTTGTACGTTGTAGGCTCAATTGGAAGCCAATTTGGGTGCAATCCGAGAATATAAGGATTTGAGTCACCAAATGGACTCTGTTTGACTTTTAATCTCCCTAGGGTTCCGTAATAATGAAAATTGCTACATTTTTTAATCAACAAACAAGTTCGGTTGTTCTTTACGAAGAAGGAAAAAACACTTTTATACGTTATAGGCTCAATTGGAGGCCAATTTGAGTGCAATCCGAGAATACAAGAAGTTGAGTGACTAATTGGACTCCGTTTGACTTATAACCTCATGGGTACGTTAATAATGAAAAATGCAACATGGTTGACTCAACAAACAAATTTGGTTATGCTTAACGAAAAAGGAAAACTCGTTTGTATGTTGAAGGTTCAATTGGAGGCCAATTTGGGTGCAATCAGAAAATAAAAGAAATTGAGTGACCATATGGACTTCGTATGACTTCTAACCTTGTGGAAATGTTAATAATAACAATTGCAACATGTTTGACTCAACAAAAAAGTTTGGTTTAGCTTTACGAAGAATGAAAACCTGTTTGTACGTTGTATGGTCAATTGGAAGCTAATTTGGATGCAATCCTAGAATACAAGGATTTGAGAAACCAAAATGACTCCGTTGAATCTAACCGCACATGGGTACAATAATAATGACAAATGAAACATGTTTGATGAAAAACACAAGTTTGGTTTGCTATACGAAGAATGAAAACTCGGTTGTACGTTGTAGGTTCAATTTGATTCCAATTTCGGTGCAATCCGAGAATACAAGGATTTGAGTGACCAAATGGACTCCGTTTGACTTCTTTCCCCATGTGGGTAACATAATAATGACAAATGCAATATTTTTGTCTCAACGAACATGTTTGGTTGTGCTTCACGAAGATGGAAAACTCGTTTATATGTTGTAGGGCACAATTGGAAGCTAATTTGGGTGTATTCCGAGAATACAATGAATTTTTAGTGACCAAATGGATTTCCTTTGACATCTAACCTCATGTGGGTACCATCATAATGACAAATGCAACAGTTTTGCATCAACAAACAAGTTTGGTTTTGCTTAATGAAGAAGAAAACTCGTTTGTACGTTGTTGGATCAATTGGAGGCCAATTTGGGTGCAATCCGAGAATACAAGGATTTGAGTCACCAAATGGACTTTGTTTGAATTCTAACCTCGCGTGGGTACCATAATAATGACAAATTCAACATATTTGACTCAACAAACAAGTTTGGTTGTGCTTTACAAAGAAGTAAAACTCGTTTGTACATTGTAAGCTCAATTGTAGCCCATTTTGGGTGCAATACGAGAATACAAGGATTTGAGTGACCAAATGGACTCCGTTTGACTCTTAACGACACGTGGGTACCATAATAATGATAAATGCAACAATTTTTACTCAACAAACAAGTTTGGTTTTGCTTAATGAAGAATGAAAACTCATTTGTACGTTGTAGGCTCAATTGGAAGCCAATTTGGGTGCAATCCGAGAATATAAGGATTTGAGTCACCAAATGGACTCTGTTTGACTTTTAATCTCCCTAGGGTACCGTAATAATGAAAATTGCTACATTTTTTAATCAACAAACAAGTTTGGTTGTTCTTTACGAAGAAGGAAAAATGCTTTTATACGTTATAGGCTCAATTGGAGGCCAATTTAAGTGCAATCCGAGAATACAAGAAGTTGAGTGACCAATTGGACTCCGTTTGACTTATAACCTCGTGGGTACATTAATAATTAAAAATGCAACATGGTTGACTCAACAAACAAATTTGGTTATGCTTAACGAAAAAGGAAAACTCGTTTGTATGTTGTAGGCTCAATTGGAGGCAAATTTGGGTGCAATCAGAAAATAAAAGAAATTGAGTGACCAAATGGACTTCGTATGACTTCTAACCTTGTGAAAATGTTAATAATAACAATTGCAACATGTTTGACTCAACAAACAAGTTTGGTTTTGCTTAATTAAGAAGGAAAACTCGTTTGTACGTTGTAGGATCAATTGGAGGCCAATTTGGGTGCAATCCGAGAATACAATGATTTGAGTCACCAAATGGATTTTGTTTGAATTCTAACCTCGCTCGGGTACCATAATAATGACAAATTCAACATATTTGACTCAACAAACAAGTTTGGTTGTGCTTTACAAAGAAGTAAAACTCGTTTGTACATTGTAAGCTCAATTTTAGCCCATTTTGGGTGCAATACGAGAATACAAGGATTTGAGTGACCAAATGGACTCCGTTTGACTCTTAACGACACGTGGGTACCATAATAATGATAAATGCAACAATTTTTACTCAACAAACAAGTTTGGTTTTGCTTAATGAAGAATGAAAACTCGTTTGTACGTTGTAGGCTCAATTGGAAGCCAATTTGGGTGCAATCCGAGAATATAAGGATTTGAGTCACCAAATGGACTCTGTTTGACTTTTAATCTCCCTAGGGTTCCGTAATAATGAAAATTGCTACATTTTTTAATCAACAAACAAGTTCGGTTGTTCTTTACGAAGAAGGAAAAAACACTTTTATACGTTATAGGCTCAATTGGAGGCCAATTTGAGTGCAATCCGAGAATACAAGAAGTTGAGTGACTAATTGGACTCCGTTTGACTTATAACCTCATGGGTACGTTAATAATGAAAAATGCAACATGGTTGACTCAACAAACAAATTTGGTTATGCTTAACGAAAAAGGAAAACTCGTTTGTATGTTGAAGGTTCAATTGGAGGCCAATTTGGGTGCAATCAGAAAATAAAAGAAATTGAGTGACCATATGGACTTCGTATGACTTCTAACCTTGTGGAAATGTTAATAATAACAATTGCAACATGTTTGACTCAACAAAAAAGTTTGGTTTAGCTTTACGAAGAATGAAAACCTGTTTGTACGTTGTATGGTCAATTGGAAGCTAATTTGGATGCAATCCTAGAATACAAGGATTTGAGAAACCAAAATGACTCCGTTGAATCTAACCGCACATGGGTACAATAATAATGACAAATGAAACATGTTTGATGAAAAACACAAGTTTGGTTTGCTATACGAAGAATGAAAACTCGGTTGTACGTTGTAGGTTCAATTTGATTCCAATTTCGGTGCAATCCGAGAATACAAGGATTTGAGTGACCAAATGGACTCCGTTTGACTTCTTTCCCCATGTGGGTAACATAATAATGACAAATGCAATATTTTTGTCTCAACGAACATGTTTGGTTGTGCTTCACGAAGATGGAAAACTCGTTTATATGTTGTAGGGCACAATTGGAAGCTAATTTGGGTGTATTCCGAGAATACAATGAATTTTTAGTGACCAAATGGATTTCCTTTGACATCTAACCTCATGTGGGTACCATCATAATGACAAATGCAACAGTTTTGCATCAACAAACAAGTTTGGTTTTGCTTAATGAAGAAGAAAACTCGTTTGTACGTTGTTGGATCAATTGGAGGCCAATTTGGGTGCAATCCGAGAATACAAGGATTTGAGTCACCAAATGGACTTTGTTTGAATTCTAACCTCGCGTGGGTACCATAATAATGACAAATTCAACATATTTGACTCAACAAACAAGTTTGGTTGTGCTTTACAAAGAAGTAAAACTCGTTTGTACATTGTAAGCTCAATTGTAGCCCATTTTGGGTGCAATACGAGAATACAAGGATTTGAGTGACCAAATGGACTCCGTTTGACTCTTAACGACACGTGGGTACCATAATAATGATAAATGCAACAATTTTTACTCAACAAACAAGTTTGGTTTTGCTTAATGAAGAATGAAAACTCATTTGTACGTTGTAGGCTCAATTGGAAGCCAATTTGGGTGCAATCCGAGAATATAAGGATTTGAGTCACCAAATGGACTCTGTTTGACTTTTAATCTCCCTAGGGTACCGTAATAATGAAAATTGCTACATTTTTTAATCAACAAACAAGTTTGGTTGTTCTTTACGAAGAAGGAAAAATGCTTTTATACGTTATAGGCTCAATTGGAGGCCAATTTAAGTGCAATCCGAGAATACAAGAAGTTGAGTGACCAATTGGACTCCGTTTGACTTATAACCTCGTGGGTACATTAATAATTAAAAATGCAACATGGTTGACTCAACAAACAAATTTGGTTATGCTTAACGAAAAAGGAAAACTCGTTTGTATGTTGTAGGCTCAATTGGAGGCAAATTTGGGTGCAATCAGAAAATAAAAGAAATTGAGTGACCAAATGGACTTCGTATGACTTCTAACCTTGTGAAAATGTTAATAATAACAATTGCAACATGTTTGACTCAACAAACAAGTTTGGTTTTGCTTAATTAAGAAGGAAAACTCGTTTGTACGTTGTAGGATCAATTGGAGGCCAATTTGGGTGCAATCCGAGAATACAATGATTTGAGTCACCAAATGGACTTTGTTTGAATTCTAACCTCGCTCGGGTACCATAATAATGACAAATTCAACATATTTGACTCAACAAACAAGTTTGGTTGTGCTTTACAAAGAAGTAAAACTCGTTTGTACATTGTAAGCTCAATTGTAGCCCATTTTGGGTGCAATACGAGAATACAAGGATTTGAGTGACCAAATGGACTCCGTTTGACTCTTAACGACACGTGGGTACCATAATAATGATAAATGCAACAATTTTTACTCAACAAACAAGTTTGGTTTTGCTTAATGAAGAATGAAAACTCGTTTGTACGTTGTAGGCTCAATTGGAAGCCAATTTGGGTGCAATCCGAGAATATAAGGATTTGAGTCACCAAATGGACTCTGTTTGACTTTTAATCTCCCTAGGGTTCCGTAATAATGAAAATTGCTACATTTTTTAATCAACAAACAAGTTCGGTTGTTCTTTACGAAGAAGGAAAAAACACTTTTATACGTTATAGGCTCAATTGGAGGCCAATTTGAGTGCAATCCGAGAATACAAGAAGTTGAGTGACTAATTGGACTCCGTTTGACTTATAACCTCATGGGTACGTTAATAATGAAAAATGCAACATGGTTGACTCAACAAACAAATTTGGTTATGCTTAACGAAAAAGGAAAACTCGTTTGTATGTTGAAGGTTCAATTGGAGGCCAATTTGGGTGCAATCAGAAAATAAAAGAAATTGAGTGACCATATGGACTTCGTATGACTTCTAACCTTGTGGAAATGTTAATAATAACAATTGCAACATGTTTGACTCAACAAAAAAGTTTGGTTTAGCTTTACGAAGAATGAAAACCTGTTTGTACGTTGTATGGTCAATTGGAAGCTAATTTGGATGCAATCCTAGAATACAAGGATTTGAGAAACCAAAATGACTCCGTTGAATCTAACCGCACATGGGTACAATAATAATGACAAATGAAACATGTTTGATGAAAAACACAAGTTTGGTTTGCTATACGAAGAATGAAAACTCGGTTGTACGTTGTAGGTTCAATTTGATTCCAATTTCGGTGCAATCCGAGAATACAAGGATTTGAGTGACCAAATGGACTCCGTTTGACTTCTTCCCCCATGTGGGTAACATAATAATGACAAATGCAATATTTTTGTCTCAACGAACATGTTTGGTTGTGCTTCACGAAGATGGAAAACTCGTTTATATGTTGTAGGGCACAATTGGAAGCTAATTTGGGTGTATTCCGAGAATACAATGAATTTTTAGTGACCAAATGGATTTCCTTTGACATCTAACCTCATGTGGGTACCATCATAATGACAAATGCAACAGTTTTGCATCAACAAACAAGTTTGGTTTTGCTTAATGAAGAAGAAAACTCGTTTGTACGTTGTTGGATCAATTGGAGGCCAATTTGGGTGCAATCCGAGAATACAAGGATTTGAGTCACCAAATGGACTTTGTTTGAATTCTAACCTCGCGTGGGTACCATAATAATGACAAATTCAACATATTTGACTCAACAAACAAGTTTGGTTGTGCTTTACAAAGAAGTAAAACTCGTTTGTACATTGTAAGCTCAATTGTAGCCCATTTTGGGTGCAATACGAGAATACAAGGATTTGAGTGACCAAATGGACTCCGTTTGACTCTTAACGACACGTGGGTACCATAATAATGATAAATGCAACAATTTTTACTCAACAAACAAGTTTGGTTTTGCTTAATGAAGAATGAAAACTCATTTGTACGTTGTAGGCTCAATTGGAAGCCAATTTGGGTGCAATCCGAGAATATAAGGATTTGAGTCACCAAATGGACTCTGTTTGACTTTTAATCTCCCTAGGGTACCGTAATAATGAAAATTGCTACATTTTTTAATCAACAAACAAGTTTGGTTGTTCTTTACGAAGAAGGAAAAATGCTTTTATACGTTATAGGCTCAATTGGAGGCCAATTTAAGTGCAATCCGAGAATACAAGAAGTTGAGTGACCAATTGGACTCCGTTTGACTTATAACCTCGTGGGTACATTAATAATTAAAAATGCAACATGGTTGACTCAACAAACAAATTTGGTTATGCTTAACGAAAAAGGAAAACTCGTTTGTATGTTGTAGGCTCAATTGGAGGCAAATTTGGGTGCAATCAGAAAATAAAAGAAATTGAGTGACCAAATGGACTTCGTATGACTTCTAACCTTGTGAAAATGTTAATAATAACAATTGCAACATGTTTGACTCAACAAACAAGTTTGGTTTTGCTTAATTAAGAAGGAAAACTCGTTTGTACGTTGTAGGATCAATTGGAGGCCAATTTGGGTGCAATCCGAGAATACAATGATTTGAGTCACCAAATGGACTTTGTTTGAATTCTAACCTCGCTCGGGTACCATAATAATGACAAATTCAACATATTTGACTCAACAAACAAGTTTGGTTGTGCTTTACAAAGAAGTAAAACTCGTTTGTACATTGTAAGCTCAATTTTAGCCCATTTTGGGTGCAATACGAGAATACAAGGATTTGAGTGACCAAATGGACTCCGTTTGACTCTTAACGACACGTGGGTACCATAATAATGATAAATGCAACAATTTTTACTCAACAAACAAGTTTGGTTTTGCTTAATGAAGAATGAAAACTCGTTTGTACGTTGTAGGCTCAATTGGAAGCCAATTTGGGTGCAATCCGAGAATATAAGGATTTGAGTCACCAAATGGACTCTGTTTGACTTTTAATCTCCCTAGGGTTCCGTAATAATGAAAATTGCTACATTTTTTAATCAACAAACAAGTTCGGTTGTTCTTTACGAAGAAGGAAAAAACACTTTTATACGTTATAGGCTCAATTGGAGGCCAATTTGAGTGCAATCCGAGAATACAAGAAGTTGAGTGACTAATTGGACTCCGTTTGACTTATAACCTCATGGGTACGTTAATAATGAAAAATGCAACATGGTTGACTCAACAAACAAATTTGGTTATGCTTAACGAAAAAGGAAAACTCGTTTGTATGTTGAAGGTTCAATTGGAGGCCAATTTGGGTGCAATCAGAAAATAAAAGAAATTGAGTGACCATATGGACTTCGTATGACTTCTAACCTTGTGGAAATGTTAATAATAACAATTGCAACATGTTTGACTCAACAAAAAAGTTTGGTTTAGCTTTACGAAGAATGAAAACCTGTTTGTACGTTGTATGGTCAATTGGAAGCTAATTTGGATGCAATCCTAGAATACAAGGATTTGAGAAACCAAAATGACTCCGTTGAATCTAACCGCACATGGGTACAATAATAATGACAAATGAAACATGTTTGATGAAAAACACAAGTTTGGTTTGCTATACGAAGAATGAAAACTCGGTTGTACGTTGTAGGTTCAATTTGATTCCAATTTCGGTGCAATCCGAGAATACAAGGATTTGAGTGACCAAATGGACTCCGTTTGACTTCTTTCCCCATGTGGGTAACATAATAATGACAAATGCAATATTTTTGTCTCAACGAACATGTTTGGTTGTGCTTCACGAAGATGGAAAACTCGTTTATATGTTGTAGGGCACAATTGGAAGCTAATTTGGGTGTATTCCGAGAATACAATGAATTTTTAGTGACCAAATGGATTTCCTTTGACATCTAACCTCATGTGGGTACCATCATAATGACAAATGCAACAGTTTTGCATCAACAAACAAGTTTGGTTTTGCTTAATGAAGAAGAAAACTCGTTTGTACGTTGTTGGATCAATTGGAGGCCAATTTGGGTGCAATCCGAGAATACAAGGATTTGAGTCACCAAATGGACTTTGTTTGAATTCTAACCTCGCGTGGGTACCATAATAATGACAAATTCAACATATTTGACTCAACAAACAAGTTTGGTTGTGCTTTACAAAGAAGTAAAACTCGTTTGTACATTGTAAGCTCAATTGTAGCCCATTTTGGGTGCAATACGAGAATACAAGGATTTGAGTGACCAAATGGACTCCGTTTGACTCTTAACGACACGTGGGTACCATAATAATGATAAATGCAACAATTTTTACTCAACAAACAAGTTTGGTTTTGCTTAATGAAGAATGAAAACTCATTTGTACGTTGTAGGCTCAATTGGAAGCCAATTTGGGTGCAATCCGAGAATATAAGGATTTGAGTCACCAAATGGACTCTGTTTGACTTTTAATCTCCCTAGGGTACCGTAATAATGAAAATTGCTACATTGTTTAATCAACAAACAAGTTTGGTTGTTCTTTACGAAGAAGGAAAAATGCTTTTATACGTTATAGGCTCAATTGGAGGCCAATTTAAGTGCAATCCGAGAATACAAGAAGTTGAGTGACCAATTGGACTCCGTTTGACTTATAACCTCGTGGGTACATTAATAATTAAAAATGCAACATGGTTGACTCAACAAACAAATTTGGTTATGCTTAACGAAAAAGGAAAACTCGTTTGTATGTTGTAGGCTCAATTGGAGGCAAATTTGGGTGCAATCAGAAAATAAAAGAAATTGAGTGACCAAATGGACTTCGTATGACTTCTAACCTTGTGAAAATGTTAATAATAGCAATTGCAACATGTTTGACTCAACAAACAAGTTTGGTTTTGCTTAATTAAGAAGGAAAACTCGTTTGTACGTTGTAGGATCAATTGGAGGCCAATTTGGGTGCAATCCGAGAATACAATGATTTGAGTCACCAAATGGACTTTGTTTGAATTCTAACCTCGCTCGGGTACCATAATAATGACAAATTCAACATATTTGACTCAACAAACAAGTTTGGTTGTGCTTTACAAAGAAGTAAAACTCGTTTGTACATTGTAAGCTCAATTTTAGCCCATTTTGGGTGCAATACGAGAATACAAGGATTTGAGTGACCAAATGGACTCCGTTTGACTCTTAACGACACGTGGGTACCATAATAATGATAAATGCAACAATTTTTACTCAACAAACAAGTTTGGTTTTGCTTAATGAAGAATGAAAACTCGTTTGTACGTTGTAGGCTCAATTGGAAGCCAATTTGGGTGCAATCCGAGAATATAAGGATTTGAGTCACCAAATGGACTCTGTTTGACTTTTAATCTCCCTAGGGTTCCGTAATAATGAAAATTGCTACATTTTTTAATCAACAAACAAGTTCGGTTGTTCTTTACGAAGAAGGAAAAAACACTTTTATACGTTATAGGCTCAATTGGAGACCAATTTGAGTGCAATCCGAGAATACAAGAAGTTGAGTGACTAATTGGACTCCGTTTGACTTATAACCTCATGGGTACGTTAATAATGAAAAATGAAACATGGTTGACTCAACAAACAAATTTGGTTATGCTTAACGAAAAAGGAAAACTCGTTTGTATGTTGAAGGTTCAATTGGAGGCCAATTTGGGTGCAATCAGAAAATAAAAGAAATTGAGTGACCATATGGACTTCGTATGACTTCTAACCTTGTGGAAATGTTAATAATAACAATTGCAACATGTTTGACTCAACAAAAAAGTTTGGTTTAGCTTTACGAAGAATGAAAACCTGTTTGTACGTTGTATGGTCAATTGGAAGCTAATTTGGATGCAATCCTAGAATACAAGGATTTGAGAAACCAAAATGACTCCGTTGAATCTAACCGCACATGGGTACAATAATAATGACAAATGAAACATGTTTGATGAAAAACACAAGTTTGGTTTGCTATACGAAGAATGAAAACTCGGTTGTACGTTGTAGGTTCAATTTGATTCCAATTTCGGTGCAATCCGAGAATACAAGGATTTGAGTGACCAAATGGACTCCGTTTGACTTCTTTCCCCATGTGGGTAACATAATAATGACAAATGCAATATTTTTGTCTCAACGAACATGTTTGGTTGTGCTTCACGAAGATGGAAAACTCGTTTATATGTTGTAGGGCACAATTGGAAGCTAATTTGGGTGTATTCCGAGAATACAATGAATTTTTAGTGACCAAATGGATTTCCTTTGACATCTAACCTCATGTGGGTACCATCATAATGACAAATGCAACAGTTTTGCATCAACAAACAAGTTTGGTTTTGCTTAATGAAGAAGAAAACTCGTTTGTACGTTGTTGGATCAATTGGAGGCCAATTTGGGTGCAATCCGAGAATACAAGGATTTGAGTCACCAAATGGACTTTGTTTGAATTCTAACCTCGCGTGGGTACCATAATAATGACAAATTCAACATATTTGACTCAACAAACAAGTTTGGTTGTGCTTTACAAAGAAGTAAAACTCGTTTGTACATTGTAAGCTCAATTGTAGCCCATTTTGGGTGCAATACGAGAATACAAGGATTTGAGTGACCAAATGGACTCCGTTTGACTCTTAACGACACGTGGGTACCATAATAATGATAAATGCAACAATTTTTACTCAACAAACAAGTTTGGTTTTGCTTAATGAAGAATGAAAACTCATTTGTACGTTGTAGGCTCAATTGGAAGCCAATTTGGGTGCAATCCGAGAATATAAGGATTTGAGTCACCAAATGGACTCTGTTTGACTTTTAATCTCCCTAGGGTACCGTAATAATGAAAATTGCTACATTTTTTAATCAACAAACAAGTTTGGTTGTTCTTTACGAAGAAGGAAAAATGCTTTTATACGTTATAGGCTCAATTGGAGGCCAATTTAAGTGCAATCCGAGAATACAAGAAGTTGAGTGACCAATTGGACTCCGTTTGACTTATAACCTCGTGGGTACATTAATAATTAAAAATGCAACATGGTTGACTCAACAAACAAATTTGGTTATGCTTAACGAAAAAGGAAAACTCGTTTGTATGTTGTAGGCTCAATTGGAGGCAAATTTGGGTGCAATCAGAAAATAAAAGAAATTGAGTGACCAAATGGACTTCGTATGACTTCTAACCTTGTGAAAATGTTAATAATAGCAATTGCAACATGTTTGACTCAACAAACAAGTTTGGTTTTGCTTAATTAAGAAGGAAAACTCGTTTGTACGTTGTAGGATCAATTGGAGGCCAATTTGGGTGCAATCCGAGAATACAATGATTTGAGTCACCAAATGGACTTTGTTTGAATTCTAACCTCGCTCGGGTACCATAATAATGACAAATTCAACATATTTGACTCAACAAACAAGTTTGGTTGTGCTTTACAAAGAAGTAAAACTCGTTTGTACATTGTAAGCTCAATTTTAGCCCATTTTGGGTGCAATACGAGAATACAAGGATTTGAGTGACCAAATGGACTCCGTTTGACTCTTAACGACACGTGGGTACCATAATAATGATAAATGCAACAATTTTTACTCAACAAACAAGTTTGGTTTTGCTTAATGAAGAATGAAAACTCGTTTGTACGTTGTAGGCTCAATTGGAAGCCAATTTGGGTGCAATCCGAGAATATAAGGATTTGAGTCACCAAATGGACTCTGTTTGACTTTTAATCTCCCTAGGGTTCCGTAATAATGAAAATTGCTACATTTTTTAATCAACAAACAAGTTCGGTTGTTCTTTACGAAGAAGGAAAAAACACTTTTATACGTTATAGGCTCAATTGGAGACCAATTTGAGTGCAATCCGAGAATACAAGAAGTTGAGTGACTAATTGGACTCCGTTTGACTTATAACCTCATGGGTACGTTAATAATGAAAAATGAAACATGGTTGACTCAACAAACAAATTTGGTTATGCTTAACGAAAAAGGAAAACTCGTTTGTATGTTGAAGGTTCAATTGGAGGCCAATTTGGGTGCAATCAGAAAATAAAAGAAATTGAGTGACCATATGGACTTCGTATGACTTCTAACCTTGTGGAAATGTTAATAATAACAATTGCAACATGTTTGACTCAACAAAAAAGTTTGGTTTAGCTTTACGAAGAATGAAAACTTGTTTGTACGTTGTATGGTCAATTGGAAGCTAATTTGGATGCAATCCTAGAATACAAGGATTTGAGAAACCAAAATGACTCCGTTGAATCTAACCGCACATGGGTACAATAATAATGACAAATGAAACATGTTTGATGAAAAACACAAGTTTGGTTTGCTATACGAAGAATGAAAACTCGGTTGTACGTTGTTGGTTCAATTTGATTCCAATTTCGGTGCAATCCGAGAATACAAGGATTTGAGTGACCAAATGGACTCCGTTTGACTTCTTTCCCCATGTGGGTAACATAATAATGACAAATGCAATATTTTTGTCTCAACGAACATGTTTGGTTGTGCTTCACGAAGATGGAAAACTCGTTTATATGTTGTAGGGCACAATTGGAAGCTAATTTGGGTGTATTCCGAGAATACAATGAATTTTTAGTGACCAAATGGATTTCCTTTGACATCTAACCTCATGTGGGTACCATCATAATGACAAATGCAACAGTTTTGCATCAACAAACAAGTTTGGTTTTGCTTAATGAAGAAGAAAACTCGTTTGTACGTTGTTGGATCAATTGGAGGCCAATTTGGGTGCAATCCGAGAATACAAGGATTTGAGTCACCAAATGGACTTTGTTTGAATTCTAACCTCGCGTGGGTACCATAATAATGACAAATTCAACATATTTGACTCAACAAACAAGTTTGGTTGTGCTTTACAAAGAAGTAAAACTCGTTTGTACATTGTAAGCTCAATTGTAGCCCATTTTGGGTGCAATACGAGAATACAAGGATTTGAGTGACCAAATGGACTCCGTTTGACTCTTAACGACACGTGGGTACCATAATAATGATAAATGCAACAATTTTTACTCAACAAACAAGTTTGGTTTTGCTTAATGAAGAATGAAAACTCATTTGTACGTTGTAGGCTCAATTGGAAGCCAATTTGGGTGCAATCCGAGAATATAAGGATTTGAGTCACCAAATGGACTCTGTTTGACTTTTAATCTCCCTAGGGTACCGTAATAATGAAAATTGCTACATTTTTTAATCAACAAACAAGTTTGGTTGTTCTTTACGAAGAAGGAAAAATGCTTTTATACGTTATAGGCTC
Source organism: Berberis vulgaris (assembly GCA_963556465.1). Taxonomy (NCBI): domain Eukaryota; kingdom Viridiplantae; phylum Streptophyta; class Magnoliopsida; order Ranunculales; family Berberidaceae; genus Berberis; species Berberis vulgaris. The sequence goes on from OY747135.1 coordinate 30,742,094, forward strand.
AATTGGAGGCCAATTTAAGTGCAATCCGAGAATACAAGAAGTTGAGTGACCAATTGGACTCCGTTTGACTTATAACCTCGTGGGTACATTAATAATTAAAAATGCAACATGGTTGACTCAACAAACAAATTTGGTTATGCTTAACGAAAAAGGAAAACTCGTTTGTATGTTGTAGGCTCAATTGGAGGCAAATTTGGGTGCAATCAGAAAATAAAAGAAATTGAGTGACCAAATGGACTTCGTATGACTTCTAACCTTGTGAAAATGTTAATAATAACAATTGCAACATGTTTGACTCAACAAACAAGTTTGGTTTTGCTTAATTAAGAAGGAAAACTCGTTTGTACGTTGTAGGATCAATTGGAGGCCAATTTGGGTGCAATCCGAGAATACAATGATTTGAGTCACCAAATGGACTTTGTTTGAATTCTAACCTCGCTCGGGTACCATAATAATGACAAATTCAACATATTTGACTCAACAAACAAGTTTGGTTGTGCTTTACAAAGAAGTAAAACTCGTTTGTACATTGTAAGCTCAATTGTAGCCCATTTTGGGTGCAATACGAGAATACAAGGATTTGAGTGACCAAATGGACTCCGTTTGACTCTTAACGACACGTGGGTACCATAATAATGATAAATGCAACAATTTTTACTCAACAAACAAGTTTGGTTTTGCTTAATGAAGAATGAAAACTCGTTTGTACGTTGTAGGCTCAATTGGAAGCCAATTTGGGTGCAATCCGAGAATATAAGGATTTGAGTCACCAAATGGACTCTGTTTGACTTTTAATCTCCCTAGGGTTCCGTAATAATGAAAATTGCTACATTTTTTAATCAACAAACAAGTTCGGTTGTTCTTTACGAAGAAGGAAAAAACACTTTTATACGTTATAGGCTCAATTGGAGGCCAATTTGAGTGCAATCCGAGAATACAAGAAGTTGAGTGACTAATTGGACTCCGTTTGACTTATAACCTCATGGGTACGTTAATAATGAAAAATGCAACATGGTTGACTCAACAAACAAATTTGGTTATGCTTAACGAAAAAGGAAAACTCGTTTGTATGTTGAAGGTTCAATTGGAGGCCAATTTGGGTGCAATCAGAAAATAAAAGAAATTGAGTGACCATATGGACTTCGTATGACTTCTAACCTTGTGGAAATGTTAATAATAACAATTGCAACATGTTTGACTCAACAAAAAAGTTTGGTTTAGCTTTACGAAGAATGAAAACCTGTTTGTACGTTGTATGGTCAATTGGAAGCTAATTTGGATGCAATCCTAGAATACAAGGATTTGAGAAACCAAAATGACTCCGTTGAATCTAACCGCACATGGGTACAATAATAATGACAAATGAAACATGTTTGATGAAAAACACAAGTTTGGTTTGCTATACGAAGAATGAAAACTCGGTTGTACGTTGTAGGTTCAATTTGATTCCAATTTCGGTGCAATCCGAGAATACAAGGATTTGAGTGACCAAATGGACTCCGTTTGACTTCTTTCCCCATGTGGGTAACATAATAATGACAAATGCAATATTTTTGTCTCAACGAACATGTTTGGTTGTGCTTCACGAAGATGGAAAACTCGTTTATATGTTGTAGGGCACAATTGGAAGCTAATTTGGGTGTATTCCGAGAATACAATGAATTTTTAGTGACCAAATGGATTTCCTTTGACATCTAACCTCATGTGGGTACCATCATAATGACAAATGCAACAGTTTTGCATCAACAAACAAGTTTGGTTTTGCTTAATGAAGAAGAAAACTCGTTTGTACGTTGTTGGATCAATTGGAGGCCAATCTGGGTGCAATCCGAGAATACAAGGATTTGAGTCACCAAATGGACTTTGTTTGGATTCTAACCTCGCGTGGGTACCATAATAATGACAAATTCAACATATTTGACTCAACAAACAAGTTTGGTTGTGCTTTACAAAGAAGTAAAACTCGTTTGTACATTGTAAGCTCAATTGTAGCCCATTTTGGGTGCAATACGAGAATACAAGGATTTGAGTGACCAAATGGACTCCGTTTGACTCTTAACGACACGTGGGTACCATAATAATGATAAATGCAACAATTTTTACTCAACAAACAAGTTTGGTTTTGCTTAATGAAGAATGAAAACTCATTTGTACGTTGTAGGCTCAATTGGAAGCCAATTTGGGTGCAATCCGAGAATATAAGGATTTGAGTCACCAAATGGACTCTGTTTGACTTTTAATCTCCCTAGGGTACCGTAATAATGAAAATTGCTACATTTTTTAATCAACAAACAAGTTCGGTTGTTCTTTACGAAGAAGGAAAAATGCTTTTATACGTTATAGGCTCAATTGGAGGCCAATTTAAGTGCAATCCGAGAATACAAGAAGTTGAGTGACCAATTGGACTCCGTTTGACTTATAACCTCGTGGGTACATTAATAATTAAAAATGCAACATGGTTGACTCAACAAACAAATTTGGTTATGCTTAACGAAAAAGGAAAACTCGTTTGTATGTTGTAGGCTCAATTGGAGGCAAATTTGGGTGCAATCAGAAAATAAAAGAAATTGAGTGACCAAATGGACTTCGTATGACTTCTAACCTTGTGAAAATGTTAATAATAGCAATTGCAACATGTTTGACTCAACAAACAAGTTTGGTTTTGCTTAATTAAGAAGGAAAACTCGTTTGTACGTTGTAGGATCAATTGGAGGCCAATTTGGGTGCAATCCGAGAATACAATGATTTGAGTCACCAAATGGACTTTGTTTGAATTCTAACCTCGCTCGGGTACCATAATAATGACAAATTCAACATATTTGACTCAACAAACAAGTTTGGTTGTGCTTTACAAAGAAGTAAAACTCGTTTGTACATTGTAAGCTCAATTGTAGCCCATTTTGGGTGCAATACGAGAATACAAGGATTTGAGTGACCAAATGGACTCCGTTTGACTCTTAACGACACGTGGGTACCATAATAATGATAAATGCAACAATTTTTACTCAACAAACAAGTTTGGTTTTGCTTAATGAAGAATGAAAACTCGTTTGTACGTTGTAGGCTCAATTGGAAGCCAATTTGGGTGCAATCCGAGAATATAAGGATTTGAGTCACCAAATGGACTCTGTTTGACTTTTAATCTCCCTAGGGTTCCGTAATAATGAAAATTGCTACATTTCTTAATCAACAAACAAGTTCGGTTGTTCTTTACGAAGAAGGAAAAAACACTTTTATACGTTATAGGCTCAATTGGAGGCCAATTTGAGTGCAATCCGAGAATACAAGAAGTTGAGTGACTAATTGGACTCCGTTTGACTTATAACCTCATGGGTACGTTAATAATGAAAAATGCAACATGGTTGACTCAACAAACAAATTTGGTTATGCTTAACGAAAAAGGAAAACTCGTTTGTATGTTGAAGGTTCAATTGGAGGCCAATTTGGGTGCAATCAGAAAATAAAAGAAATTGAGTGACCATATGGACTTCGTATGACTTCTAACCTTGTGGAAATGTTAATAATAACAATTGCAACATGTTTGACTCAACAAAAAAGTTTGGTTTAGCTTTACGAAGAATGAAAACCTGTTTGTACGTTGTATGGTCAATTGGAAGCTAATTTGGATGCAATCCTAGAATACAAGGATTTGAGAAACCAAAATGACTCCGTTGAATCTAACCGCACATGGGTACAATAATAATGACAAATGAAACATGTTTGATGAAAAACACAAGTTTGGTTTGCTATACGAAGAATGAAAACTCGGTTGTACGTTGTAGGTTCAATTTGATTCCAATTTCGGTGCAATCCGAGAATACAAGGATTTGAGTGACCAAATGGACTCCGTTTGACTTCTTTCCCCATGTGGGTAACATAATAATGACAAATGCAATATTTTTGTCTCAACGAACATGTTTGGTTGTGCTTCACGAAGATGGAAAACTCGTTTATATGTTGTAGGGCACAATTGGAAGCTAATTTGGGTGTATTCCGAGAATACAATGAATTTTTAGTGACCAAATGGATTTCCTTTGACATCTAACCTCATGTGGGTACCATCATAATGACAAATGCAACAGTTTTGCATCAACAAACAAGTTTGGTTTTGCTTAATGAAGAAGAAAACTCGTTTGTACGTTGTTGGATCAATTGGAGGCCAATTTGGGTGCAATCCGAGAATACAAGGATTTGAGTCACCAAATGGACTTTGTTTGAATTCTAACCTCGCGTGGGTACCATAATAATGACAAATTCAACATATTTGACTCAACAAACAAGTTTGGTTGTGCTTTACAAAGAAGTAAAACTCGTTTGTACATTGTAAGCTCAATTGTAGCCCATTTTGGGTGCAATACGAGAATACAAGGATTTGAGTGACCAAATGGACTCCGTTTGACTCTTAACGACACGTGGGTACCATAATAATGATAAATGCAACAATTTTTACTCAACAAACAAGTTTGGTTTTGCTTAATGAAGAATGAAAACTCATTTGTACGTTGTAGGCTCAATTGGAAGCCAATTTGGGTGCAATCCGAGAATATAAGGATTTGAGTCACCAAATGGACTCTGTTTGACTTTTAATCTCCCTAGGGTACCGTAATAATGAAAATTGCTACATTTTTTAATCAACAAACAAGTTTGGTTGTTCTTTACGAAGAAGGAAAAATGCTTTTATACGTTATAGGCTCAATTGGAGGCCAATTTAAGTGCAATCCGAGAATACAAGAAGTTGAGTGACCAATTGGACTCCGTTTGACTTATAACCTCGTGGGTACATTAATAATTAAAAATGCAACATGGTTGACTCAACAAACAAATTTGGTTATGCTTAACGAAAAAGGAAAACTCGTTTGTATGTTGTAGGCTCAATTGGAGGCAAATTTGGGTGCAATCAGAAAATAAAAGAAATTGAGTGACCAAATGGACTTCGTATGACTTCTAACCTTGTGAAAATGTTAATAATAACAATTGCAACATGTTTGACTCAACAAACAAGTTTGGTTTTGCTTAATTAAGAAGGAAAACTCGTTTGTACGTTGTAGGATCAATTGGAGGCCAATTTGGGTGCAATCCGAGAATACAATGATTTGAGTCACCAAATGGACTTTGTTTGAATTCTAACCTCGCTCGGGTACCATAATAATGACAAATTCAACATATTTGACTCAACAAACAAGTTTGGTTGTGCTTTACAAAGAAGTAAAACTCGTTTGTACATTGTAAGCTCAATTGTAGCCCATTTTGGGTGCAATACGAGAATACAAGGATTTGAGTGACCAAATGGACTCCGTTTGACTCTTAACGACACGTGGGTACCATAATAATGATAAATGCAACAATTTTTACTCAACAAACAAGTTTGGTTTTGCTTAATGAAGAATGAAAACTCATTTGTACGTTGTAGGCTCAATTGGAAGCCAATTTGGGTGCAATCCGAGAATATAAGGATTTGAGTCACCAAATGGACTCTGTTTGACTTTTAATCTCCCTAGGGTACCGTAATAATGAAAATTGCTACATTTTTTAATCAACAAACAAGTTTGGTTGTTCTTTACGAAGAAGGAAAAATGCTTTTATACGTTATAGGCTCAATTGGAGGCCAATTTAAGTGCAATCCGAGAATACAAGAAGTTGAGTGACCAATTGGACTCCGTTTGACTTATAACCTCGTGGGTACATTAATAATTAAAAATGCAACATGGTTGACTCAACAAACAAATTTGGTTATGCTTAACGAAAAAGGAAAACTCGTTTGTATGTTGTAGGCTCAATTGGAGGCAAATTTGGGTGCAATCAGAAAATAAAAGAAATTGAGTGACCAAATGGACTTCGTATGACTTCTAACCTTGTGAAAATGTTAATAATAACAATTGCAACATGTTTGACTCAACAAACAAGTTTGGTTTTGCTTAATTAAGAAGGAAAACTCGTTTGTACGTTGTAGGATCAATTGGAGGCCAATTTGGGTGCAATCCGAGAATACAATGATTTGAGTCACCAAATGGACTTTGTTTGAATTCTAACCTCGCTCGGGTACCATAATAATGACAAATTCAACATATTTGACTCAACAAACAAGTTTGGTTGTGCTTTACAAAGAAGTAAAACTCGTTTGTACATTGTAAGCTCAATTGTAGCCCATTTTGGGTGCAATACGAGAATACAAGGATTTGAGTGACCAAATGGACTCCGTTTGACTCTTAACGACACGTGGGTACCATAATAATGATAAATGCAAGAATTTTTACTCAACAAACAAGTTTGGTTTTGCTTAATGAAGAATGAAAACTCGTTTGTACGTTGTAGGCTCAATTGGAAGCCAATTTGGGTGCAATCCGAGAATATAAGGATTTGAGTCACCAAATGGACTCTGTTTGACTTTTAATCTCCCTAGGGTTCCGTAATAATGAAAATTGCTACATTTTTTAATCAACAAACAAGTTCGGTTGTTCTTTACGAAGAAGGAAAAAACACTTTTATACGTTATAGGCTCAATTGGAGGCCAATTTGAGTGCAATCCGAGAATACAAGAAGTTGAGTGACTAATTGGACTCCGTTTGAATTATAACCTCATGGGTACGTTAATAATGAAAAATGCAACATGGTTGACTCAACAAACAAATTTGGTTATGCTTAACGAAAAAGGAAAACTCGTTTGTATGTTGAAGGTTCAATTGGAGGCCAATTTGGGTGCAATCAGAAAATAAAAGAAATTGAGTGACCATATGGACTTCGTATCACTTCTAACCTTGTGGAAATGTTAATAATAACAATTGCAACATGTTTGACTCAACAAAAAAGTTTGGTTTAGCTTTACGAAGAATGAAAACCTGTTTGTACGTTGTATGGTCAATTGGAAGCTAATTTGGATGCAATCCTAGAATACAAGGATTTGAGAAACCAAAATGACTCCGTTGAATCTAACCGCACATGGGTACAATAATAATGACAAATGAAACATGTTTGATGAAAAACACAAGTTTGGTTTGCTATACGAAGAATGAAAACTCGGTTGTACGTTGTAGGTTCAATTTGATTCCAATTTCGGTGCAATCCGAGAATACAAGGATTTGAGTGACCAAATGGACTCCGTTTGACTTCTTTCCCCATGTGGGTAACATAATAATGACAAATGCAATATTTTTGTCTCAACGAACATGTTTGGTTGTGCTTCACGAAGATGGAAAACTCGTTTATATGTTGTAGGGCACAATTGGAAGCTAATTTGGGTGTATTCCGAGAATACAATGAATTTTTAGTGACCAAATGGATTTCCTTTGACATCTAACCTCATGTGGGTACCATCATAATGACAAATGCAACAGTTTTGCATCAACAAACAAGTTTGGTTTTGCTTAATGAAGAAGAAAACTCGTTTGTACGTTGTTGGATCAATTGGAGGCCAATTTGGGTGCAATCCGAGAATACAAGGATTTGAGTCACCAAATGGACTTTGTTTGAATTCTAACCTCGCGTGGGTACCATAATAATGACAAATTCAACATATTTGACTCAACAAACAAGTTTGGTTGTGCTTTACAAAGAAGTAAAACTCGTTTGTACATTGTAAGCTCAATTGTAGCCCATTTTGGGTGCAATACGAGAATACAAGGATTTGAGTGACCAAATGGACTCCGTTTGACTCTTAACGACACGTGGGTACCATAATAATGATAAATGCAACAATTTTTACTCAACAAACAAGTTTGGTTTTGCTTAATGAATAATGAAAACTCATTTGTACGTTGTAGGCTCAATTGGAAGCCAATTTGGGTGCAATCCGAGAATATAAGGATTTGAGTCACCAAATGGACTCTGTTTGACTTTTAATCTCCCTAGGGTACCGTAATAATGAAAATTGCTACATTTTTTAATCAACAAACAAGTTTGGTTGTTCTTTACGAAGAAGGAAAAATGCTTTTATACGTTATAGGCTCAATTGGAGGCCAATTTAAGTGCAATCCGAGAATACAAGAAGTTGAGTGACCAATTGGACTCCGTTTGACTTATAACCTCGTGGGTACATTAATAATGAAAAATGCAACATGGTTGACTCAACAAACAAATTTGGTTATGCTTAACGAAAAAGGAAAACTCGTTTGTATGTTGTAGGCTCAATTGGAGGCAAATTTGGGTGCAATCAGAAAATAAAAGAAATTGAGTGACCAAATGGACTTCGTATGACTTCTAACCTTGTGAAAATGTTAATAATAACAATTGCAACATGTTTGACTCAACAAACAAGTTTGGTTTTGCTTAATTAAGAAGGAAAACTCGTTTGTACGTTGTAGGATCAATTGGAGGCCAATTTGGGTGCAATCCGAGAATACAATGATTTGAGTCACCAAATGGACTTTGTTTGAATTCTAACCTCGCTCGGGTACCATAATAATGACAAATTCAACATATTTGACACAAAAAACAAGTTTGGTTGTGCTTTACAAAGAAGTAAAACTCGTTTGTACATTGTAAGCTCAATTGTAGCCCATTTTGGGTGCAATACGAGAATACAAGGATTTGAGTGACCAAATGGACTCCGTTTGACTCTTAACGACACGTGGGTACCATAATAATGATAAATGCAAGAATTTTTACTCAACAAACAAGTTTGGTTTTGCTTAATGAAGAATGAAAACTCGTTTGTACGTTGTAGGCTCAATTGGAAGCCAATTTGGGTGCAATCCGAGAATATAAGGATTTGAGTCACCAAATGGACTCTGTTTGACTTTTAATCTCCCTAGGGTTCCGTAATAATGAAAATTGCTACATTTTTTAATCAACAAACAAGTTCGGTTGTTCTTTACGAAGAAGGAAAAAACACTTTTATACGTTATAGGCTCAATTGGAGGCCAATTTGAGTGCAATCCGAGAATACAAGAAGTTGAGTGACTAATTGGACTCCGTTTGACTTATAACCTCATGGGTACGTTAATAATGAAAAATGCAACATGGTTGACTCAACAAACAAATTTGGTTATGCTTAACGAAAAAGGAAAACTCGTTTGTATGTTGAAGGTTCAATTGGAGGCCAATTTGGGTGCAATCAGAAAATAAAAGAAATTGAGTGACCATATGGACTTCGTATCACTTCTAACCTTGTGGAAATGTTAATAATAACAATTGCAACATGTTTGACTCAACAAAAAAGTTTGGTTTAGCTTTACGAAGAATGAAAACCTGTTTGTACGTTGTATGGTCAATTGGAAGCTAATTTGGATGCAATCCTAGAATACAAGGATTTGAGAAACCAAAATGACTCCGTTGAATCTAACCGCACATGGGTACAATAATAATGACAAATGAAACATGTTTGATGAAAAACACAAGTTTGGTTTGCTATACGAAGAATGAAAACTCGGTTGTACGTTGTAGGTTCAATTTGATTCCAATTTCGGTGCAATCCGAGAATACAAGGATTTGAGTGACCAAATGGACTCCGTTTGACTTCTTTCCCCATGTGGGTAACATAATAATGACAAATGCAATATTTTTGTCTCAACGAACATGTTTGGTTGTGCTTCACGAAGATGGAAAACTCGTTTATATGTTGTAGGGCACAATTGGAAGCTAATTTGGGTGTATTCCGAGAATACAATGAATTTTTAGTGACCAAATGGATTTCCTTTGACATCTAACCTCATGTGGGTACCATCATAATGACAAATGCAACAGTTTTGCATCAACAAACAAGTTTGGTTTTGCTTAATGAAGAAGAAAACTCGTTTGTACGTTGTTGGATCAATTGGAGGCCAATTTGGGTGCAATCCGAGAATACAAGGATTTGAGTCACCAAATGGACTTTGTTTGAATTCTAACCTCGCGTGGGTACCATAATAATGACAAATTCAACATATTTGACTCAACAAACAAGTTTGGTTGTGCTTTACAAAGAAGTAAAACTCGTTTGTACATTGTAAGCTCAATTGTAGCCCATTTTGGGTGCAATACGAGAATACAAGGATTTGAGTGACCAAATGGACTCCGTTTGACTCTTAACGACACGTGGGTACCATAATAATGATAAATGCAACAATTTTTACTCAACAAACAAGTTTGGTTTTGCTTAATGAATAATGAAAACTCATTTGTACGTTGTAGGCTCAATTGGAAGCCAATTTGGGTGAAATCCGAGAATATAAGGATTTGAGTCACCAAATGGACTCTGTTTGACTTTTAATCTCCCTAGGGTACCGTAATAATGAAAATTGCTACATTTTTTAATCAACAAACAAGTTTGGTTGTTCTTTACGAAGAAGGAAAAATGCTTTTATACGTTATAGGCTCAATTGGAGGCCAATTTAAGTGCAATCCGAGAATACAAGAAGTTGAGTGACCAATTGGACTCCGTTTGACTTATAACCTCGTGGGTACATTAATAATGAAAAATGCAACATGGTTGACTCAACAAACAAATTTGGTTATGCTTAACGAAAAAGGAAAACTCGTTTGTATGTTGTAGGCTCAATTGGAGGCAAATTTGGGTGCAATCAGAAAATAAAAGAAATTGAGTGACCAAATGGACTTCGTATGACTTCTAACCTTGTGAAAATGTTAATAATAACAATTGCAACATGTTTGACTCAACAAACAAGTTTGGTTTTGCTTAATTAAGAAGGAAAACTCGTTTGTACGTTGTAGGATCAATTGGAGGCCAATTTGGGTGCAATCCGAGAATACAATGATTTGAGTCACCAAATGGACTTTGTTTGAATTCTAACCTCGCTCGGGTACCATAATAATGACAAATTCAACATATTTGACACAAAAAACAAGTTTGGTTGTGCTTTACAAAGAAGTAAAACTCGTTTGTACATTGTAAGCTCAATTGTAGCCCATTTTGGGTGCAATACGAGAATACAAGGATTTGAGTGACCAAATGGACTCCGTTTGACTCTTAACGACACGTGGGTACCATAATAATGATAAATGCAAGAATTTTTACTCAACAAACAAGTTTGGTTTTGCTTAATGAAGAATGAAAACTCGTTTGTACGTTGTAGGCTCAATTGGAAGCCAATTTGGGTGCAATCCGAGAATATAAGGATTTGAGTCACCAAATGGACTCTGTTTGACTTTTAATCTCCCTAGGGTTCCGTAATAATGAAAATTGCTACATTTTTTAATCAACAAACAAGTTCGGTTGTTCTTTACGAAGAAGGAAAAAACACTTTTATACGTTATAGGCTCAATTGGAGGCCAATTTGAGTGCAATCCGAGAATACAAGAAGTTGAGTGACTAATTGGACTCCGTTTGACTTATAACCTCATGGGTACGTTAATAATGAAAAATGCAACATGGTTGACTCAACAAACAAATTTGGTTATGCTTAACGAAAAAGGAAAACTCGTTTGTATGTTGAAGGTTCAATTGGAGGCCAATTTGGGTGCAATCAGAAAATAAAAGAAATTGAGTGACCATATGGACTTCGTATGACTTCTAACCTTGTGGAAATGTTAATAATAACAATTGCAACATGTTTGACTCAACAAACAAGTTTGGTTTTTCTTTACGAAGAATGAAAACCTGTTTGTACGTTGTATGGTCAATTGGAAGCTAATTTGGATGCAATCCTAGAATACAAGGATTTGAGAAACCAAAATGACTCCGTTGAATCTAACCGCACATGGGTACAATAATAATGACAAATGAAACATGTTTGATGAAAAACACAAGTTTGGTTTGCTATACGAAGAATGAAAACTAGTTTGTACGTTGTAGGTTCAATTTGATTCCAATTTTGGTGCAATCCGAGAATACAAGGATTTGAGTGACCAAATGGACTCCGTTTGACTTCTTTCCCCATGTGGGTAACATAATAATGACAAATGCAATATTTTTGTCTCAACGAACATGTTTGGTTGTGCTTCACGAAGATGGAAAACTCGTTTATATGTTGTAGGGCACAATTGGAAGCTAATTTGGGTGTATTCCGAGAATACAATGAATTTTTAGTGACCAAATGGATTTCCTTTGACATCTAACCTCATGTGGGTACCATCATAATGAAAAATGCAACAGTTTTGCATCAACAAACAAGTTTGGTTTTGCTTAATGAAGAAGAAAACTCGTTTGTACGTTGTTGGATCAATTGGAGGCCAATTTGGGTGCAATCCGAGAATACAAGGATTTGAGTCACCAAATGGACTTTGTTTGAATTCTAACCTCGCGTGGGTACCATAATAATGACAAATTCAACATATTTGACTCAACAAACAAGTTTGGTTGTGCTTTACAAAGAAGTAAAACTCGTTTGAACATTGTAAGCTCAATTGTAGCCCATTTTGGGTGCAATACGAGAATACAAGGATTTGAGTGACCAAATGGACTCCGTTTGACTCTTAACGACACGTGGGTACCATAATAATGATAAATGCAACAATTTTTACTCAACAAACAAGTTTGGTTTTGCTTAATGAAGAATGAAAACTCATTTGTACGTTGTAGGCTCAATTGGAAGCCAATTTGGGTGCAATCCGAGAATATAAGGATTTGAGTCACCAAATGGACTCTGTTTGACTTTTAATCTCCCTAGGGTACCGTAATAATGAAAATTGCTACATTTTTTAATCAACAAAAAGTTTGGTTGTTCTTCACGAAGAAGGAAAAACGCTTTTATACGTTATAGGCTCAATTGGAGGCCAATTTAAGTGCAATCCGAGAATACAAGAAGTTGAGTGACCAATTGGACTCCGTTTGACTTATAACCTCGTGGGTACGATAATAATGAAAAATGCAACATGTTTGACTCAACAAACAAATTTGGTTATGCTTAACGAAGAAGGAAAACTCGTTTGTATGTTGTAGGCTCAATCGGAGACCAATTTAGGTGCAATCAAAGAATAAAAGAAATTGAGTGACCAAATGGACTTCGTATGACTTCTAACCTTGTGGAAATGTTAATAATAATAATTGCAACATGTTTGACTCAACAAACAAGTTTGGTTTTGCTTTACGAAGAATGAAAACCTGTTTGTACGTTGTATGGTCAATTGGAAGCTAATTTGGATGCAATCCTAGAATACAAGGATTTGAGAAACCAAAATGACTCCGTTGAATCTAACCGCACATGGGTACAATAATAATGACAAATGAAACATGTTTGATGAAAAACACAAGTTCGGTTTGCTATACGAAGAATGAAAACTCGGTTGTACGTTGTAGGTTCAATTTGATTCCAATTTCGGTGCAATCCGAGAATACAAGGATTTGAGTGACCAAATGGACTCCGTTTGACTTCTTTCCCCATGTGGGTACCATAATAATGACAAATGCAATATTTTTGTCTCAACAAACATGTTTGGTAGTGCTTCACGAAGATGGAAAACTCGTTTATATGTTGTAGGCCACAATTGGGGGCTAATTTGGGTGTATTCCGAGAATAAAATGAATTTTTAGTGACCAAATGGATTTCCTTTGACATCTAACCTCACGTGGGTACCATAATAATGACAAATGCAACATTTTTGCATCAACAAACAAGTTTGGTTTTGCTTAATGAAGAAGGAAAACTCGTTTGTACGTTGTTGGATCAATTGGAGGCCAATTTGTGTGCAATCCGAGAATACAAGGATTTGAGTCACCAAATGGAATTTGTTTGAATACTAAACTCGCGCGGGTACCATAATAATGACAAATGCAACATATTTGACTCAACAAACAAGTTTGGTTGTGTTTTACAAAGAAGTCAAACTCGTTTGTACATTGTAAGCTCAATTGTAGCCCATTTTGGGTGCAATACGAGAATACAAGGATTTGAGTGACCAAATGGACTCCGTTTGACTCTTAACGACACGTGGGTACCATAATAATGATAAATGCAACAATTTTTACTCAACAAATAAGTTTGGTTTTGCTTAATGAAGAATGAAAACTCGTTTGTACATTGTATGATCAATTGGAGGCCAATTTGGGTGCAATCCGAGAATACAAGGATTTGAGTCACCAAATGGACTTTGTTTGAATTCTAACCTCGCGTGGGTACCATAATAATGACAAATGCAACATATTTGTCTCAACAAACAAGTTTGGTTGTGCTTTACAAATAAGTAAAACTCGTTTGTACATTGTAAGCTCAATTGTAGCCCATTTTGGGTGCAATACGAGAATACAAGGATTTGAGTGACCAAATGGACTCCGTTTGACTCTTAACGACACATGGGTACCATAATAGTGATAAATGCAACAATTTTTACTCAACAAACAAGTTTGGTTTTGCTTAATGAAGAATGCAAACTCGTTTGTACGTTGTAGGCTCAATTGGAAGCCAATTTGGGTGCAATCCGAGAATATAAGGATTTGAGATACCAAATGGACTGTGTTTGACTTTTAATCCCCCTAGGGTACCGTAATAATTAAAATTGCTACATTTTTTAATCAACGAACAAGTTTGGTTGTTCTTTACAAAGAAGGAAAAACTCTTTTATACGTTATAGGCTCAATTGGAGGCCAATTTGAGTGCAATCCTAGAATACAAGAAGTTGAGTGACCAATTGGACTCCGTTTGACTTATAACCTCCTGGGTACGTTATGGATGAAAAATGCAACATGGTTGACTCAACAAACAAATTTGGTTATGCTTAACGAAAAAGGAAAACTCGTTTGTATGTTGTAGGCTCAATTGGAGGCCAATTAGGGTGCAATAAGAAAATAAAAGAAATTGAGTGACCAAATGGACTTCGTATGACTTCTAACCTTGTGGAAATGTTAATAATGACAATTGCAACATGTTTGACTCAACAAACAAGTTTGGTTTTGCTTTACGAAGAATGAAAACTTGTTTGTACGTTGTATGGTCAATTGGAAACTAATTTGGATGCAATCCTAGAATACAAGGATTTGAGTGACCAAAATGACTCCGTTGAATCTAACCGCGCATGGGTACAATAATAATGACAAATGCAACATGTTTGCTGAAAAACACAAGTTTGGTTTGCTATACGAAGAATGAAAACTCGTTTGTACGTTGTAGGTTCAATTTGATTCCAATTTCGGTGCAATCCGAGAATACAAGGATTTGACCTACGAAATGGACTCCGTTTGACTTCTTTATCAATGTGGGTACCATAATAATGACAAATGCAATATTTTTGTCTCAACAAACATGTTTGGTAGTGCTTCACGAAGATGGAAAACTCGTTTATATGTTGTAGGGCACAATTGGGGGCTAATTTGGGTGTATTCCGAGAATACAATGATTTTTTAGTGACCAAATGGATTTCCTTTGACATCTAACCTCATGTGGGTACCATAATAATGACAAATGCAACAGTTTTGCATCAACAAACAAGTTTGGTTTTGCTTAATGAAGAATGAAAACTCATTTGTACGTTGTAGGTTCAATTGGAAGCCAATTTGGGTGCAATACGAGAATATAAGGATTTGAGTCACCAAATGGACTCTGTTTGACTTTTAATCTCCCTAGGGTACCGTAATAATGAAAATTGCTACATTTTTTAATCAACAAACAAGTTTGGTTGTTCTTTACGAAGAAGGAAAAACTCTTTTATACGTTATAGGCTCAATTGGAGGCCAATTTGAGCGCAATCCGAGAATACAAGAAGTTGAGTGACCAATTGGACTCCGTTTGACTTATAACCTCGTGGGTACGTTAATAATGAAAAATGCAACATGGTTGACTCAACAAACAAATTTGGTTATGCTTAACGAAAAAGGAAAACTCGTTTGTATGTTGTAGGCTCAATTGGAGGCCAATTTGGGTGCAATCAGAAAATAAAAGAAATTGAGTGACCAAATGGACTTCGTATGAATTCTAACCTTGTGGAAATCTTAATAATGACAATTGCAACATGTTTGAATCAACAAACAAGTTTGGTTTTGCTTTACGAAGAATGAAAATCTGTTTGTACGTTGTATGGTCAATTGGAAGCTAATTTGGATGCAATCCTAGAATACAAGGATTTGAGTGACCAAAATGACTCCGTTGAATCTAACCGCGCATGGGTACAATAATAATGAAAAATGCAACATGTTTGATGAAAAACACAAGTTTGGTTTGCTATACGAAGAATGAAAACTCGTTTGTACGTTATAGGTTCAATTTGATTCCAATTTCGGTGCAATCCGAGAATACAAGGATTTGAGTGACCAAATGGACTCCGTTTGACTTCTTTATCCATGTGGGTTCCATAATAATGAAAAATTCAATATTTTTGTCTCAACAAACATGTTTGGTAGTGCTTCACGAAGATGGAAAACTCGTTTATATGTTGTAGGCCACAATTGGGGGCTAATTTGGGTGTATTCCGAGAATAAAATGAATTTTTAGTGACCAAATGGATTTCCTTTGACATCTAACCTCATGTGGGTACCATAATAATGACAAATGCAACATTTTTGCATCAACAAACAAGTTTGGTTTTGCTTAATGAAGAAGGAAAACTCGTTTGTACGTTGTTGGATCAATTGGAGGCCAATTTGGGTGCAATCCGAGAATACAAGGATTTGAGTCACCAAATGGACTTTGTTTGAATACTAAACTCGCGCGGGTACCATAATAATGACAAATGCAACATATTTGACTCAACAAACAAGTTTGGTTGTGTTTTACAAAGAAGTCAAACTCGTTTGTACATTGTAAGCTCAATTGTAGCCCATTTTGGGTGCAATACGAGAATACAAGGATTTGAGTGACCAAATGGACTCCGTTTGACTCTTAACGACACGTGGGTACCATAATAATGATAAATGCAACAATTTTTACTCAACAAACAAGTTTGGTTTCGCTTAATGAAGAATGAAAACTCGTTTGTACGTTGTAGGATCAATTGGAGGCCAATTTGGGTGCAATCCGAGAATACAAGGATTTGAGTCACCAAATGGACTTTGTTTGAATTCTAACCTCGCGTGGGTACCATAATAATGACAAATGCAACATATTTGACTCAACAAACAAGTTTGGTTGTGCTTTACAAATATGTAAAACTCGTTTGTACATTGTAAGCTCAATTGTAGCCCATTTTGGGTGCAATCCGAAAATATAAGGATTTGAGATACCAAATGGACTGTGTTTGACTTTTAATCCCCCTAGGGTACCGTAATAATTAAAATTGCTACATTTTTTAATCAACAAACAAGTTTGGTTGTTCTTTACAAAGAAGGAAAAACGCTTTTATACGTTATAGGCTCAATTGGAGGCCAATTTGAGTGCAATCCTAGAATACAAGAAGTTGAGTGACCAATTGGACTCCGTTTGACTTATAACCTCGTGGGTACGTTATGGATGAAAAATGCAACATGGTTGACTCAACAAACAAATTTGGTTATGCTTAACGAAAAAGGAAAACTCGTTTGTATGTTGTAGGCTCAATTGGAGGCCAATTTAGGTGCAATAAGAAAATAAAAGAAATTGAGTGACCAAATGGACTTCGTATGACTTCTAACCTTGTGGAAATGTTAATAATGAAAATTGCAACATGTTTGACTCAACAAACAAGTTTGGTTTTGCTTTACGAAGAATGAAAACTTGTTTGTACGTTGTATGGTCAATTGGAAACTAATTTGGATGCAATCCTAGAATACAAGGATTTGAGTGACCAAAATGACTCCGTTGAATCTAACCGCGCATGGGTACAATAATAATGACAAATGCAACATGTTTGCTGAAAAACACAAGTTTGGTTTGCTATACGAAGAATGAAAACTCGTTTGTACGTTGTAGGTTCAATTTGATTCCAATTTCAGTGCAATCCGAGAATACAAGGATTTGACCTACCAAATGGACTCCGTTTGACTTCTTTATCAATGTGGGTACCATAATAATGACAAATGCAATATTTTTGTCTCAACAAACATGTTTGGTAGTGCTTCACGAAGATGGAAAACTCGTTTATATGTTGTAGGGCACAATTGGGGGCTAATTTGGGTGTATTCCGAGAATACAATGATTTTTTAGTGACCAAATGGATTTCCTTTGACATCTAACCTCATGTGGGTACCATAATAATGAAAAATGCAACAGTTTTACATCAACAAACAAGTTTGGTTTTGCTTAATGAAGAATGAAAACTCATTTGTACGTTGTAGGTTCAATTGGAAGCCAATTTGGGTGCAATCCGAGAATATAAGGATTTGAGTCACCAAATGGACTCTGTTTAACTTTTAATCTCCCTAGGGTACCGTAATAATGAAAATTGCTACATTCTTTAATCAACAAACAAGTTTGGTTGTTCTTTACGAAGAAGGAAAAACTCTTTTATACGTTATAGGCTCAATTGGAGGCCAATTTGAGCGCAATCCGAGAATACAAGAAGTTGAGTGACCAATTGGACTCCGTTTGACTTATAACCTCGTGGGTACGTTAATAATGAAAAATGCAACATGGTTGACTCAACAAACAAATTTGGTTATACTTAACGAAAAAGGAAAACTCGTTTGTATGTTGTAGGCTCAATTGGAGGCCAATTTGGGTGCAATCAGAAAATAAAAGAAATTGAGTGACCAAATGGACTTCGTATGACTTCTAACCTTGTGGAAATGTTAATAATGACAATTGCAACATGTTTGACTCAACAAACAAGTTTGGTTTTGCTTTACGAAGAATGAAAACTTGTTTGTACGTTGTATGGTCAATAGGAAGCTAATCTGGATGCAATCCTAGAATACAAGGATTTTAGTGACCAAAATGACTCCGTTGAATCTGACCGCGCATGGGTACAATAATAATGACAAATGCAACATGTTTGATGAAAACCACAAGTTCGGTTTGCTATACGAAGAATGAAAACTCGTTTGTACGTTGTAGGTTCAATTTGATTCCAATTTCAGTGCAATCCGAGAATACAAGGATTTGAGTGACCAAATGGACTCCGTTTGACTTCTTTCCCCATGTGGGTACCATAATAATGACAAATGAAATATTTTTGTCTCAACAAACATGTTTTGTTGTGCTTCACGAAGATGGAAAACTCGTTTATACGTTGTTGGGCACAATTGGTTGCTAATTTGGGTGTATTCCGAGAATACAATGAATTTTTAATGACCAAATGGATTTCCTTTGACATCTAACCTCAGGTGGGTACCATAATAATGACAAATGCAACAGTTTTGCATCGACAAACAAGTTTGGTTTTGCTTAATGAAGAAGGAAAACTCCTTTGTACGTTGTAGGATCAATTGGAGGCCAATTTGGGTGCAATCCGAGAATACAAGTATTTGAGTCACCAAATGGACTTTGTTTGAATTCTAACCTCGCGTGGGTATCATAATAATGATAAATGCAACATATTTGACTCAACAAACAAGTTTGGTTGTGCTTTACAAATAAGTAAAACTCGTTTGTACATTGTAAGCTCAATTGTAGCCCATTTTGGGTGCAATACGAGAATACAAGGATTTGACTGACCAAATGGACTCCGTTTGACTCTTAACGACACGTGGGTACCATAATATTGATAAATGCAACAATTTTTACACAACAAACAAGTTTGGTTTTGCTTAATGAAGAATGCAAACTCGTTTGTACGTTGTAGGCTCAATTGGAAGCCAATTTGGGTGCAATCCGAGAATATAAGGATTTGAGTCACCAAATTGACTCTGTTTGACTTTTAATCATACTAAGGTACCGTAATAATGAAAATTGTTACATTTTTTAATCAACAAACAAGTTTGGTTGTTTTTTACGAAGAAGGAAAAACGCTTTTATACGTTATAGGCTCAATTGGAGGCCAATTTGAGTGCAATCCTAGAATACAAGAAATTGAGTGACCAATTGGACTCCGTTTGACTTATAACCTCGTGGGTACGTTAATGATGAAAAATGCAACATGGTTGACTCAACAAACAAATTTGGTTATGCTTAACGAAAAAGGAAAACTCGTTTGTATGTTGTAGGCTCAATTGGAGGCCAATTTGGGTGCAATCAGAAAATAAAAGAAATTGAGTGACCAAATGGACTTCGTATGACTTCTAACCTTGTGGAAATGTTAATAATGACAATTGCAACATGTTTGACTCAACAAACAAGTTTGGTTTTGCTTTACGAAGAATGAAAACTTGTTTGTACGTTGTATGGTCAATAGGAAGCTAATTTGGATGCAATCCTAGAATACAAGGATTTGAGTGACCAAAATGACTCCATTGAATCTAACCGCGCATGGGTACAATAATAATGACAAATGCAACATGTTTGATGAAAACCACAAGTTCGGTTTGCTATACGAAGAATGAAAACTCGTTTGTACGTTGTAGGTTCAATTCGATTCCAATTTCGGTGCAATCCGAGAATACAAGGATTTGAGTGACCAAATGGACTCCGTTTGACTTCTTTCCCCATGTGGGTACCATAATAATGACAAATGAAATATTTTTGTCTCAATAAACATGTTTGGTTGTGCTTCACGAAGATGGAAAACTCGTTTATACGTTGTAGGGCACAATTGGTGGCTAATTTGGGTGTATTCCGAGAATACAATGAATTTTTAATGACCAAATGGATTTCCTTTGACATCTAACCTCCGGTGGGTACCATAATAATGACAAATGCAACAGTTTTTCATCGACAAACAAATTTGGTTTTGCTTAATGAAGAAGGAAAACTCGTTTGTACGTTGTAGGATCAATTGGTGGCCAATTTGGGTGCAATCCGAGAATACAAGTATTTGAGTCACCAAATGGACTTTGTTTGAATTCTAACCTTGCGTGGGTACCATAATAATGATAAATGCAACATATTTGACTCAACAAACAAGTTTGGTTGTGCTTTACAAATAAGTAAAATCGTTTGTACATTGTAAGCTCAATTGTAGCCCATTTTGGGTGCAATACGAGAATACAAGGATTTGACTGACCAAATGGACTCCGTTTGACTCTTAACGACACGTGGGTACCATAATATTGATAAATGCAACAATTTTTACTCAACAAACAAGTTTGGTTTTGCTTAATGAAGAATGCAAACTCGTTTGTACGTTGTAGGCTCAATTGGAAGCCAATTTGGGTGCAATCCGAGAATATAAGGATTTGAGTCACCAAATGGACTCTGTTTGACTTTTAATCATACTAAGGTACCGTAATAATGAAAATTGCTAAATTTTTTAATCAACAAACAAGTTTGGTTGTTTTTTACGAAGAAGGAAAAACACTTTTATACGTTATAGGCTCAATTGGAGGCCAATTTGAGTGCAATCCTAGAATACAAGAAGTTGAGTGACCAATTGGAATCCGTTTGACTTAAAACCTCGTGGGTACGTTAATGATGAAAAATGCAACATGGTTGACTAAACAAACAAATTTGGTTATGCTTAACGAAAAAGGAAAACTCGTTTGTATGTTGTAGGCGCAATTGGACGCCAATTTGGGTGCAATCAAAAAATAAAAGAAATTGAGTGACCAAATGGACTTCGTATGAATTCTAACCTTGTGGAAATGTTAATAATAACAATTGCAACATGTTTGACTCAACAAACAAGTTTGGTTTTGCTTTACGAAGAATGAAAACTTGTTTGTACGTTGTATGGTCAATTGGAAGCTAATTTGGATGCAATCCTAGAATACAAGGATTTGAGTGACCAAAATGACTCCGTTGAATCTAACCGCGCATGGGTACAATAATAATGACAAATGCAACAAGTTTGATGAAAAACACAAGTTTGGTTTGCTATACGAAGAATGAAAACTCGTTTGTACGTTGTAGGTTCAATTTGATTCCAATTTCGGTGCAATCCGAGAATACAAGGATTTGAGTGACCAAATGGACTCCGTTTGCCTTCTTTATCCATGTGGGTACCATAATAATGACAAATTCAATATTTTTGTCTCAACAAACATGTTTGGTAGTGCTTCACGAAGATGGAAAACTCGTGTATATGTTGTAGGGCACAATTGGGGGCTAATTTGAGTGTATTCCGAGAATAAAATGAGTTTTTAGTGACCAAATGGATTTCCTTTGACATCTAACCTCATGTGGGTACCATAATAATGACAAATGCAACAGTTTTGCATCAACAAAAAAGTTTGGTTTTGCTTAATGAAGAATGAAAACTCATTTGTACGTTGTAGGTTCAATTGGAAGCCAATTTGGGTGCAATCAGAGAATATAAGGATTTGAGTCTCCAAATGGACTCTGTTTGACTTTTAATCTCCCTAGGGTACCGTAATAATGAAAATTGCTACATTTTTTAATCAACAAACAAGTTTGGTTGTTCTTTACGAAGAAGGAAAAACGCTTTTATACGTTATAGGCTCAATTGGAGGCCAATTTGAGTGCAACCCGAGAATACAAGAAGTTGAGTGACCAATTGGACTCCGTTTGACTTATAACCTCGTGGGTACGTTAATAATGAAAAATGCAACATGGTTGACTCAACAAACAAATTTGGTTATGCTTAACGAAAAAGGAAAACTCGTTTGTATGTTGTAGGCTCAATTGGAGGCCAATTTGGGTGCAATCAGAAAATAAAAGAAATTGAGTGACCAAATGGACTTCGTATGACTTCTAACCTTGTGAAAATGTTAATAATGAAAATTGCAACATGTTTGACTCAACAAACAAGTTTGGTTTTGCTTTACGAAGAATGAAAACTTGTTTGTACGTTGTATGGTCAATAGGAAGCTAATTTGGATGCAATCCTAGAATACAAGGATTTGAGTGACCAAAATGACTCCGTTGAATCTAACCGCGCATGGGTACAATAATAATGACAAATGCAACATGTTTGATGAAAACCACAAGTTCGGTTTGCTATACGAAGAATGAAAACTCGTTTGTACGTTGTAGGTTCAATTCGATTCCAATTTCGGTGCAATCCGAGAATACAAGGATTTGAGTGACCAAATGGACTCCGTTTGACTTCTTTCCCCATGTGGGTACCATAATAATGACAAATGAAATATTTTTGTCTCAATAAACATGTTTGGTTGTGCTTCACGAAGATGGAAAACTCGTTTATACGTTGTAGGGCACAATTGGTGGCTAATTTGGGTGTATTCCGAGAATACAATGAATTTTTAATGACCAAATGGATTTCCTTTGACATCTAACCTCAGGTGGGTACCATAATAATGACAAATGCAACAGTTTTTCATCGACAAACAAATTTGGTTTTGCTTAATGAAGAAGGAAAACTCGTTTGTACGTTGTAGGATCAATTGGTGGCCAATTTGGGTGCAATCCGAGAATACAAGTATTTGAGTCACCAAATGGACTTTGTTTGAATTCTAACCTCGCGTGGGTACCATAATAATGATAAATGCAACATATTTGACTCAGCAAACAAGTTTGGTTGTGCTTTACAAATAAGTAAAACTCGTTTGTACATTGTAAGCTCAATTGTAGCCCATTTTGGGTGCAATACGAGAATACAAGGATTTGACTGACCAAATTGACTCCGTTTGACTCTTAACGACACGTGGGTACCATAATATTGATAAATGCAACAATTTTTACTCAACAAACAAGTTTGGTTTTGTTTAATGAAGAATGCAAACTCGTTTGTACGTTGTAGGCTCAATTGGAAGCCAATTTGGGTGCAATCCGAGAATATAAGGATTTGAGTCACCAAATGGACTCTGTTTGACTTTTAATCATACTAAGGTACCGTAATAATGAAAATTGCTACATTTTTTAATCGACAAACAAGTTTTGTTGTTTTTTACGAAGAAGGAAAAACGCTTTTATACGTTATAGGCTCAATTGGAGGCCAATTTGAGTGCAATCCTAGAATACAAGAAGTTGAGTGACCAATTGGACTCCGTTTGACTTAAAACCTCGTGGGTACGTTAATGATGAAAAATGCAACATGGTTGACTCAACAAACAAATTTGGTTATGCTTAACGAAAAAGGAAAACTCGTTTGTATGTAGTAGGCTCAATTGGACGCCAATTTGGGTGCAATCAGAAAATAAAAGAAATTGAGTGACCAAATGGACTTCGTATGATTTCTAACCTTGTGGAAATGTTAATAATGACAATTGCAACATGTTTGACTCAACAAACAAGTTTGGTTTTCCTTTACGAAGAATGAAAACTTGTTTGTACGTTGTATGGTCAATTGGAAGCTAATTTGGATGCAATCCTAGAATACAAGGATTTGAGTGACCAAAATGACTCCGTTGAATCTAACCGCGCATGGGTACAATAATAATGACAAATGCAACATGTTTGCTGAAAAACACAAGTTTGGTTTGCTATACGAAGAATGAAAACTCGTTTGTACGTTGTAGGTTCAATTTGATTCCAATTTCGGTGCAATCCGAGAATACAAGGATTTGAGTGACCAAATGGACTCCGTTTGCCTTCTTTATCCATGTGGGTACAATAATAATGACAAATGCAACATGTTTGATGAAAACCACAAGTTCGGTTTTCTATACGAAGAATGAAAACACGTTTGTACGTTGTAGGTTCAATTTGATTCCAATTTCGGTGCAATCAGAGAATACAAGGATTTGAGTGACCAAATGGACTCCGTTTGACTTCTTTCCCCATGTGGGTACCATAATAATGACAAATGAAATATTTTTGTCTCAACAAACATGTTTGGTTCTGCTTCACGAAGATGGAAAACTCGTTTATACGTTGTAGGGCACAATTGGTGGCTAATTTGGGTGTATTCCGAGAATACAATGAATTTTTAATGACCAAATGGATTTCCTTTGACATCTAACCTCAGGTGGGTACCATAATAATGACAAATGCAACAGTTTTGCATCGACAAACAAGTTTGGTTTTGCTTAATGAAGAAGGAAAACTCGTTTGTACGTGGTAGGATCAATTGGAGGCCAATTTGGGTGCAATCCGAGAATACAAGTATTTGAGTCCCAAAATGGACTTTGTTTGAATTCTAACCTCGCGTGGGTTCCATAATAATGATAAATGCAACATATTTGACTCAACAAACAAGTTTGGTTGTGCTTTACAAATAAGTAAAACTCGTTTGTACATTGTAAGCTCAATTGTAGCCCATTTTGGGTGCAATACGAGAATACAAGGATTTGACTGACCAAATGGACTCCGTTTGACTCTTAACGACACGTGGGTACCATAATATTGATAAATGCAACAATTTTTACTCAACAAACAAGTTTGGTTTTGCTTAATGAAGAATGCAAACTCGTTTGTACGTTGTAGGCTCAATTGGAAGCCAATTTGGGTGCAATCCGTGAATATAAGGATTTGAGCCACCAAATGGACTCTGTTTGACTTTTAATCACACTAAGGTACCGTAATAATGAAAATTGCTACATTTTTTAATCAACAAACAAGTTTGGTTGTTTTTTACGAAGAAGGAAAAACGCTTTTATACGTTATAGGCTCAATTGGAGGCCAATTTGAGTGCAATCCTAGAATACAAGAAGTTGAGTGACCAATTGGACTCCGTTTGACTTAAAATGTAGTGGGTACGTTAATGATGAAAAATGCAACATGGTTGACTCAACAAACAAATTTGGTTATGCTTAACGAAAAAGGAAAACTCGTTTGTATGTTGTAGGCTCAATTGGACGCCAATTTGGGTGCAATCAAAAAATAAAAGAAATTGAGTGACCAAATGGACTTCGTATGAATTCTAACCTTGTGGAAATGTTAATAATGACAATTGCAACATGTTTGACTCAACAAACAAGTTTGGTTTTGCTTTACGAAGAATGAAAACTTGTTTGTACGTTGTATGGTCAATTGGAAGCTAATTTGGATGCAATCCTAGAATACAAGGATTTGAGTGACCAAAATGACTCCGTTGAATCTAACCGTGCATGGGTACAATAATAATGAAAAATGCAACATTTTTGATGAAAAACACAAGTTTGGTTTGCTATACGAAGAATGAAAACTCGTTTGTACGTTGTAGGTTTAATTTGATTCCAATTTCGGTGCAATCCGAGAATACAAGGATTTGAGTGACCAAATGGACTCCGTTTGCCTTCTTTATCCATATGGGTACCATAATAATGACAAATTCAATATTTTTGTCTCAACAAACATGTTTGGTAGTGCTTCACGAAGATGGAAAACTCGTGTATATGTTGTAGGGCACAATTGGGGGCTAATTTGGGTGTATTCCGAGAATAAAATGAGTTTTTAGTGACCAAATGGATTTCCTTTGACATCTAACCTCATGTGGGTACCATAATAATGACAAATGCAACAGTTTTGCATCAACAAAAAAGTTTGGTTTTGCTTAATGAAGAATGAAAACTCATTTGTACGTTGTAGGTTCAATTGGAAGCCAATTTGGGTGCAATCAGAGAATATAAGGATTTGAGTCTCCAAATGGACTCTGTTTGACTTTTAATCTCCCTAGGGTACCGTAATAATGAAAATTGCTACATTTTTTAATCAACAAACAAGTTTGGTTGTTCTTTACGAAGAAGGAAAAACGCTTTTATACGTTATAGGCTCAATTGGAGGCCAATTTGAGTGCAACCCGAGAATACAAGAAGTTGAGTGACCAATTGGACTCCGTTTGACTTATAACCTCGTGGGTACGTTAATAATTAAAAATGCAACATGGTTGACTCAACAAACAAATTTGGTTATGCTTAACGAAAAAGGAAAACTCGTTTGTATGTTGTAGGCTCAATTGGAGGCCAATTTGGGTGCAATCAGAAAATAAAAGAAATTGAGTGACCAAATGGACTTCGTATGACTTCTAACCTTGTGGAAATGTTAATAATGACAATTGCAACATGTTTGACTCAACAAACAAGTTTGATTTTGCTTTACGAAGAATGAAAACTTGTTTGTACGTAGTATGGTCAATAGGAAGCTAATTTGGATGCAATCCTAGAATACAAGGATTTGAGTGACCAAAATGACTCCGTTGAATCTAACCGCGCATGGGTACAATAATAATGACAAATGCAACATATTTGATGAAAACCACAAGTTCGGTTTGCTATACGAAGAATGAAAACTCGTTTGTACGTTTTAGGTTCAATTCGATTCCAATTTCGGTGCAATCCGAGAATACAAGGATTTGAGTGACCAAATGGACTCCGTTTGACTTCTTTCCCCATGTGGGTACCATAATAATGACAAATGAAATATTTTTGTCTCAATAAACATGTTTGGTTGTGCTTCACGAAGATGGAAAACTCGTTTATACGTTGTAGGGCACAATTGGTGGCTAATTTGGGTGTATTCCGAGAATACAATGAATTTTTAATGACCAAATGGATTTCCTTTGACATCTAACCTCAGGTGGGTACCATAATAATGACAAATGCAACAGTTTTTCATCGACAAACAAATTTGGTTTTGCTTAATGAAGAAGGAAAACTCGTTTGTACGTTGTAGGATCAATTGGTGGCCAATTTGGGTGCAATCCGAGAATACAAGTATTTGAGTCACCAAATGGACTTTGTTTGAATTCTAACCTCGCGTGGGTACCATAATAATGATAAATGCAACATATTTGACTCAACAAACAAGTTTGGTTGTGCTTTACAAATAAGTAAAACTCGTTTGTACATTGTAAGCTCAATTGTAGCCCATTTTGGGTGCAATACGAGAATACAAGGATTTGACTGACCAAATTGACTCCGTTTGACTCTTAACGACACGTGGGTACCATAATATTGATAAATGCAACAATTTTTTCTCAACAAACAAGTTTGGTTTTGTTTAATGAAGAATGCAAACTCGTTTGTACGTTGTAGGCTCAATTGGAAGCCAATTTGGGTGCAATCCGAGAATATAAGGATTTGAGTCACCAAATGGACTCTGTTTGACTTTTAATCATACTAAGGTACCGTAATAATGAAAATTGCTACATTTTTTAATCGACAAACAAGTTTTGTTGTTTTTTACGAAGAAGGAAAAACGCTTTTATACGTTATAGGCTCAATTGGAGGCCAATTTGAGTGCAATCCTAGAATACAAGAAGTTGAGTGACCAATTGGACTCCGTTTGACTTAAAACCTCGTGGGTACGTTAATGATGAAAAATGCAACATGGTTGACTCAACAAACAAATTTGGTTATGCTTAACGAAAAAGGAAAACTCGTTTGTATGTAGTAGGCTCAATTGGACGCCAATTTGGGTGCAATCAGAAAATAAAAGAAATTGAGTGACCAAATGGACTTCGTATGATTTCTAACCTTGTGGAAATGTTAATAATGACAATTGCAACATGTTTGACTCAACAAACAAGTTTGGTTTTCCTTTACGAAGAATGAAAACTTGTTTGTACGTTGTATGGTCAATTGGAAGCTAATTTGGATGCAATCCTAGAATACAAGGATTTGAGTGACCAAAATGACTCCGTTGAATCTAACCGCGCATGGGTACAATAATAATGACAAATGCAACATGTTTGCTGAAAAACACAAGTTTGGTTTGCTATACGAAGAATGAAAACTCGTTTGTACGTTGTAGGTTCAATTTGATTCCAATTTCGGTGCAATCCGAGAATACAAGGATTTGAGTGACCAAATGGACTCCGTTTGCCTTCTTTATCCATGTGGGTACAATAATAATGACAAATGCAACATGTTTGATGAAAACCACAAGTTCGGTTTTCTATACGAAGAATGAAAACACGTTTGTACGTTGTAGGTTCAATTTGATTCCAATTTCGGTGCAATCAGAGAATACAAGGATTTGAGTGACCAAATGGACTCCGTTTGACTTCTTTCCCCATGTGGGTACCATAATAATGACAAATGAAATATTTTTGTCTCAACAAACATGTTTGGTTCTGCTTCACGAAGATGGAAAACTCGTTTATACGTTGTAGGGCACAATTGGTGGCTAATTTGGGTGTATTCCGAGAATACAATGAATTTTTAATGACCAAATGGATTTCCTTTGACATCTAACCTCAGGTGGGTACCATAATAATGACAAATGCAACAGTTTTGCATCGACAAACAAGTTTGGTTTTGCTTAATGAAGAAGGAAAACTCGTTTGTACGTGGTAGGATCAATTGGAGGCCAATTTGGGTGCAATCCGAGAATACAAGTATTTGAGTCCCAAAATGGACTTTGTTTGAATTCTAACCTCGCGTGGGTTCCATAATAATGATAAATGCAACATATTTGACTCAACAAACAAGTTTGGTTGTGCTTTACAAATAAGTAAAACTCGTTTGTACATTGTAAGCTCAATTGTAGCCCATTTTGGGTGCAATACGAGAATACAAGGATTTGACTGACCAAATGGACTCCGTTTGACTCTTAACGACACGTGGGTACCATAATATTGATAAATGCAACAATTTTTACTCAACAAACAAGTTTGGTTTTGCTTAATGAAGAATGCAAACTCGTTTGTACGTTGTAGGCTCAATTGGAAGCCAATTTGGGTGCAATCCGTGAATATAAGGATTTGAGCCACCAAATGGACTCTGTTTGACTTTTAATCACACTAAGGTACCGTAATAATGAAAATTGCTACATTTTTTAATCAACAAACAAGTTTGGTTGTTTTTTACGAAGAAGGAAAAACGCTTTTATACGTTATAGGCTCAATTGGAGGCCAATTTGAGTGCAATCCTAGAATACAAGAAGTTGAGTGACCAATTGGACTCCGTTTGACTTAAAATGTAGTGGGTACGTTAATGATGAAAAATGCAACATGGTTGACTCAACAAACAAATTTGGTTATGCTTAACGAAAAAGGAAAACTCGTTTGTATGTTGTAGGCTCAATTGGACGCCAATTTGGGTGCAATCAAAAAATAAAAGAAATTGAGTGACCAAATGGACTTCGTATGAATTCTAACCTTGTGGAAATGTTAATAATGACAATTGCAACATGTTTGACTCAACAAACAAGTTTGGTTTTGCTTTACGAAGAATGAAAACTTGTTTGTACGTTGTATGGTCAATTGGAAGCTAATTTGGATGCAATCCTAGAATACAAGGATTTGAGTGACCAAAATGACTCCGTTGAATCTAACCGTGCATGGGTACAATAATAATGAAAAATGCAACATTTTTGATGAAAAACACAAGTTTGGTTTGCTATACGAAGAATGAAAACTCGTTTGTACGTTGTAGGTTTAATTTGATTCCAATTTCGGTGCAATCCGAGAATACAAGGATTTGAGTGACCAAATGGACTCCGTTTGCCTTCTTTATCCATATGGGTACCATAATAATGACAAATTCAATATTTTTGTCTCAACAAACATGTTTGGTAGTGCTTCACGAAGATGGAAAACTCGTGTATATGTTGTAGGGCACAATTGGGGGCTAATTTGGGTGTATTCCGAGAATAAAATGAGTTTTTAGTGACCAAATGGATTTCCTTTGACATCTAACCTCATGTGGGTACCATAATAATGACAAATGCAACAGTTTTGCATCAACAAAAAAGTTTGGTTTTGCTTAATGAAGAATGAAAACTCATTTGTACGTTGTAGGTTCAATTGGAAGCCAATTTGGGTGCAATCAGAGAATATAAGGATTTGAGTCTCCAAATGGACTCTGTTTGACTTTTAATCTCCCTAGGGTACCGTAATAATGAAAATTGCTACATTTTTTAATCAACAAACAAGTTTGGTTGTTCTTTACGAAGAAGGAAAAACGCTTTTATACGTTATAGGCTCAATTGGAGGCCAATTTGAGTGCAACCCGAGAATACAAGAAGTTGAGTGACCAATTGGACTCCGTTTGACTTATAACCTCGTGGGTACGTTAATAATTAAAAATGCAACATGGTTGACTCAACAAACAAATTTGGTTATGCTTAACGAAAAAGGAAAACTCGTTTGTATGTTGTAGGCTCAATTGGAGGCCAATTTGGGTGCAATCAGAAAATAAAAGAAATTGAGTGACCAAATGGACTTCGTATGACTTCTAACCTTGTGGAAATGTTAATAATGACAATTGCAACATGTTTGACTCAACAAACAAGTTTGATTTTGCTTTACGAAGAATGAAAACTTGTTTGTACGTAGTATGGTCAATAGGAAGCTAATTTGGATGCAATCCTAGAATACAAGGATTTGAGTGACCAAAATGACTCCGTTGAATCTAACCGCGCATGGGTACAATAATAATGACAAATGCAACATATTTGATGAAAACCACAAGTTCGGTTTGCTATACGAAGAATGAAAACTCGTTTGTACGTTTTAGGTTCAATTCGATTCCAATTTCGGTGCAATCCGAGAATACAAGGATTTGAGTGACCAAATGGACTCCGTTTGACTTCTTTCCCCATGTGGGTACCATAATAATGACAAATGAAATATTTTTGTCTCAATAAACATGTTTGGTTGTGCTTCACGAAGATGGAAAACTCGTTTATACGTTGTAGGGCACAATTGGTGGCTAATTTGGGTGTATTCCGAGAATACAATGAATTTTTAATGACCAAATGGATTTCCTTTGACATCTAACCTCAGGTGGGTACCATAATAATGACAAATGCAACAGTTTTTCATCGACAAACAAATTTGGTTTTGCTTAATGAAGAAGGAAAACTCGTTTGTACGTTGTAGGATCAATTGGTGGCCAATTTGGGTGCAATCCGAGAATACAAGTATTTGAGTCACCAAATGGACTTTGTTTGAATTCTAACCTCGCGTGGGTACCATAATAATGATAAATGCAACATATTTGACTCAACAAACAAGTTTGGTTGTGCTTTACAAATAAGTAAAACTCGTTTGTACATTGTAAGCTCAATTGTAGCCCATTTTGGGTGCAATACGAGAATACAAGGATTTGACTGACCAAATTGACTCCGTTTGACTCTTAACGACACGTGGGTACCATAATATTGATAAATGCAACAATTTTTTCTCAACAAACAAGTTTGGTTTTGTTTAATGAAGAATGCAAACTCGTTTGTACGTTGTAGGCTCAATTGGAAGCCAATTTGGGTGCAATCCGAGAATATAAGGATTTGAGTCACCAAATGGACTCTGTTTGACTTTTAATCATACTAAGGTACCGTAATAATGAAAATTGCTACATTTTTTAATCGACAAACAAGTTTTGTTGTTTTTTACGAAGAAGGAAAAACGCTTTTATACGTTATAGGCTCAATTGGAGGCCAATTTGAGTGCAATCCTAGAATACAAGAAGTTGAGTGACCAATTGGACTCCGTTTGACTTAAAACCTCGTGGGTACGTTAATGATGAAAAATGCAACATGGTTGACTCAACAAACAAATTTGGTTATGCTTAACGAAAAAGGAAAACTCGTTTGTATGTAGTAGGCTCAATTGGACGCCAATTTGGGTGCAATCAGAAAATAAAAGAAATTGAGTGACCAAATGGACTTCGTATGATTTCTAACCTTGTGGAAATGTTAATAATGACAATTGCAACATGTTTGACTCAACAAACAAGTTTGGTTTTCCTTTACGAAGAATGAAAACTTGTTTGTACGTTGTATGGTCAATTGGAAGCTAATTTGGATGCAATCCTAGAATACAAGGATTTGAGTGACCAAAATGACTCCGTTGAATCTAACCGCGCATGGGTACAATAATAATGACAAATGCAACATGTTTGCTGAAAAACACAAGTTTGGTTTGCTATACGAAGAATGAAAACTCGTTTGTACGTTGTAGGTTCAATTTGATTCCAATTTCGGTGCAATCCGAGAATACAAGGATTTGAGTGACCAAATGGACTCCGTTTGCCTTCTTTATCCATGTGGGTACAATAATAATGACAAATGCAACATGTTTGATGAAAACCACAAGTTCGGTTTTCTATACGAAGAATGAAAACACGTTTGTACGTTGTAGGTTCAATTTGATTCCAATTTCGGTGCAATCAGAGAATACAAGGATTTGAGTGACCAAATGGACTCCGTTTGACTTCTTTCCCCATGTGGGTACCATAATAATGACAAATGAAATATTTTTGTCTCAACAAACATGTTTGGTTCTGCTTCACGAAGATGGAAAACTCGTTTATACGTTGTAGGGCACAATTGGTGGCTAATTTGGGTGTATTCCGAGAATACAATGAATTTTTAATGACCAAATGGATTTCCTTTGACATCTAACCTCAGGTGGGTACCATAATAATGACAAATGCAACAGTTTTGCATCGACAAACAAGTTTGGTTTTGCTTAATGAAGAAGGAAAACTCGTTTGTACGTGGTAGGATCAATTGGAGGCCAATTTGGGTGCAATCCGAGAATACAAGTATTTGAGTCCCAAAATGGACTTTGTTTGAATTCTAACCTCGCGTGGGTTCCATAATAATGATAAATGCAACATATTTGAGTCAACAAACAAGTTTGGTTGTGCTTTACAAATAAGTAAAACTCGTTTGTACATTGTAAGCTCAATTGTAGCCCATTTTGGGTGCAATACGAGAATACAAGGATTTGACTGACCAAATGGACTCCGTTTGACTCTTAACGACACGTGGGTACCATAATATTGATAAATGCAACAATTTTTACTCAACAAACAAGTTTGGTTTTGCTTAATGAAGAATGCAAACTCGTTTGTACGTTGTAGGCTCAATTGGAAGCCAATTTGGGTGCAATCCGTGAATATAAGGATTTGAGCCACCAAATGGACTCTGTTTGACTTTTAATCACACTAAGGTACCGTAATAATGAAAATTGCTACATTTTTTAATCAACAAACAAGTTTGGTTGTTTTTTACGAAGAAGGAAAAACGCTTTTATACGTTATAGGCTCAATTGGAGGCCAATTTGAGTGCAATCCTAGAATACAAGAAGTTGAGTGACCAATTGGACTCCGTTTGACTTAAAATGTAGTGGGTACGTTAATGATGAAAAATGCAACATGGTTGACTCAACAAACAAATTTGGTTATGCTTAACGAAAAAGGAAAACTCGTTTGTATGTTGTAGGCTCAATTGGACGCCAATTTGGGTGCAATCAAAAAATAAAAGAAATTGAGTGACCAAATGGACTTCGTATGAATTCTAACCTTGTGGAAATGTTAATAATGACAATTGCAACATGTTTGACTCAACAAACAAGTTTGGTTTTGCTTTACGAAGAATGAAAACTTGTTTGTACGTTGTATGGTCAATTGGAAGCTAATTTGGATGCAATCCTAGAATACAAGGATTTGAGTGACCAAAATGACTCCGTTGAATCTAACCGTGCATGGGTACAATAATAATGAAAAATGCAACATTTTTGATGAAAAACACAAGTTTGGTTTGCTATACTAAGAATGAAAACTCGTTTGTACGTTGTAGGTTTAATTTGATTCCAATTTCGGTGCAATCCGAGAATACAAGGATTTGAGTGACCAAATGGACTCCGTTTGCCTTCTTTATCCATATGGGTACCATAATAATGACAAATTCAATATTTTTGTCTCAACAAACATGTTTGGTAGTGCTTCACGAAGATGGAAAACTCGTGTATATGTTGTAGGGCACAATTGGGGGCTAATTTGGGTGTATTCCGAGAATAAAATGAGTTTTTAGTGACCAAATGGATTTCCTTTGACATCTAACCTCATGTGGGTACCATAATAATGACAAATGCAACAGTTTTGCATCAACAAAAAAGTTTGGTTTTGCTTAATCAAGAATGAAAACTCATTTGTACGTTGTAGGTTCAATTGGAAGCCAATTTGGGTGCAATCAGAGAATATAAGGATTTGAGTCTCCAAATGGACTCTGTTTGACTTTTAATCTCCCTAGGGTACCGTAATAATGAAAATTGCTACATTTTTTAATCAACAAACAAGTTTGGTTGTTCTTTACGAAGAAGGAAAAACGCTTTTATACGTTATAGGCTCAATTGGAGGCCAATTTGAGTGCAACCCGAGAATACAAGAAGTTGAGTGACCAATTGGACTCCGTTTGACTTATAACCTCGTGGGTACGTTAATAATTAAAAATGCAACATGGTTGACTCAACAAACAAATTTGGTTATGCTTAACGAAAAAGGAAAACTCGTTTGTATGTTGTAGGCTCAATTGGAGGCCAATTTGGGTGCAATCAGAAAATAAAAGAAATTGAGTGACCAAATGGACTTCGTATGACTTCTAACCTTGTGGAAATGTTAATAATGACAATTGCAACATTTTTGACTCAACAAACAAGTTTGATTTTGCTTTACGAAGAATGAAAACTTGTTTGTACGTAGTATGGTCAATAGGAAGCTAATTTGGATGCAATCCTAGAATACAAGGATTTGAGTGACCAAAATGACTCCGTTGAATCTAACCGCGCATGGGTACAATAATAATGACAAATGCAACATGTTTGATGAAAACCACAAGTTCGGTTTGCTATACGAAGAATGAAAACTCTTTTGTACGTTTTAGGTTCAATTCGATTCCAATTTCGGTGCAATCCGAGAATACAAGGATTTGAGTGACCAAATGGACTCCGTTTGACTTCTTTCCCCATGTGGGTACCATAATAATGACAAATGAAATATTTTTGTCTCAACAAACATGTTTGGTTCTGCTTCACGAAGATGGAAAACTCGTTTATACGTTGTAGGGCACAATTGGTGGCTAATTTGGGTGTATTCCGAGAATACAATGAATTTTTAATGACCAAATGGATTTCCTTTGACATCTAACCTCAGGTGGGTACCATAATAATGACAAATGCAACAGTTTTTCATCGACAAACAAATTTGGTTTTGCTTAATGAAGAAGGAAAACTCGTTTGTACGTTGTAGGATCAATTGGTGGCCAATTTGGGTGCAATCCGAGAATACAAGTATTTGAGTCACCAAATGGACTTTGTTTGAATTCTAACCTCGCGTGGGTACCATAATAATGATAAATGCAACATATTTGTCTCAACAAATAAGTTCGGTTGTGCTTTACAAATAAGTAAAACTCGTTTGTACATTGTAAGCTCAATTGTAGCCCATTTTGGGTGCAATACGACAATACAAGGATTTGACTGACCAAATGGACTCCGTTTGACTCTTAACGACACGTGGGTACCATAATATTGATAAATGCAACAATTGTTACTCAACAAACAAGTTTGGTTTTGCTTAATTAAGAATGCAAACTCGTTTGTACGTTGTAGGCTCAATTGGAAGCCAATTTGGGTGCAATCCGTGAATATAAGGATTTGAGTCACCAAATGGACTCTGTTTGACTTTTAATCACACTAAGGTACCGTAATAATGAAAATTGCTACATTTTTTAATCAACAAACAAGTTTGGTTGTTTTTTACGAAGAAGGAAAAACGCTTTTATACGTTATAGGCTCAATTGGAGGCCAATTTGAGTGCAATCCTAGAATACAAGAAGTTGAGTGACCAATTGGACTCCGTTTGACTTATAACCTCGTGGGTACGTTAATGATGAAAAATGCAACATGGTTGACTCAACAAACAAATTTGGTTATGCTTAACGAAAAAGGAAAACTCGTTTGTATGTTGTAGGCTCAATTGGAGGCCAATTTGGGTGCAATCAGAAAATAAAAGAAATTGAGTGACCAAATGGACTTCGTATGACTTCTAACCTTGTTGAAATGTTAATAATGACAATTGCAACATGTTTGACTCAACAAACAAGTTTGGTTTTGCTTTACGAAGAATGAAAACTTGTTTGTACGTTGTATGGTCAATAGGAAGCTAATCTGGATGCAATCCTAGAATACAAGGATTTGAGTGACCAAAATGACTCCGTTGAATCTGACCGCGCATGGGTACAATAATAATGACAAATGCAACATGTTTGATGAAAACCACAAGTTCGGTTTGCTATACGAAGAATGAAAACTCGTTTGTACGTTGTAGGTTCAATTTGATTCCAATTTCGGTGCAATCCGAGAATACAAGGATTTGAGTGACCAAATGGACTCCGTTTGACTTCTTTCCCCATGTGGGTACCATAATAATGACAAATGAAATATTTTTGTCTCAACAAACATGTTTGGTTGTGCTTCACGAAGATGGAAAACTCGTTTATACGTTGTAGGGCACAATTGGTTGCTAATTTGGGTGTATTCCGAGAATACAATTAATTTTTAATGACCAAATGGATTTCCTTTGACATCTAACCTCAGGTGGGTACCATAATAATGACAAATGCAACATTTTTGCATCGACAAACAAATTTGGTTTTGCTTAATGAAGAAGGAAAACTCGTTTGTACGTTGTAAGATCAATTGGAGGCCAATTTGGGTGTAATCCGAGAATACAAGTATTTGAGTCACCAAATGGACTTTGTTTGAATTCTAACCTCACGTGGGTACCATAATAATGATAAATGCAACATATTTGACTCAACAAACAAGTTTGGTTGTGCTTTACAAATAAGTAAAACTCGTTTGTACATTGTAAGCTCAATTGTAGCCCATTTTGGGTGCAATACGAGAATACAAGGATTTGACTGACCAAATGGACTCCGTTTGACTCTTAACGACACGTGGGTACCATAATATTGATAAATGCAACAATTTTTACTCAACAAACAAGTTTGGTTTTGCTTAATGAAGAATGAAAACTCATTTGTACGTTGTAGGTTCAATTGGAAGCCAATTTGGGTGCAATCCGAGAATATAAGGATTTGAGTTTCCAAATGGACTCTGTTTGACTTTTAATCTCCCTAGGGTACCGTAATAATGAAAATTGCTACATTTTTTAATCAACAAAAAAGTTTGGTTGTTCTTTACGAAGAAGGAAAAACGCTTTTATACGTTATAGGCTCAATTGGAGGCCAATTTGAGTGCAATCCTAGAATACAAGAAGTTGAGTTACCAATTGGACTCCGTTTGACTTATAACCTCGTGGGTACGTTAATAATGAAAAATGCAACATGGTTGAAGAAGTAAGATGGTGCATGCAGCGATTTGCTGGAGCAGACCCAAGATCCATCGTCAACAAACTAGCCCTTAATGCTTCTATCTATCATCTCTGGCTGGAACGGAATAGAAGGTTGTTCGAAAATCAGCAGTTAGATGCAGCCACTTTAACTTCCAGAATAGTGGCTGATGTCAGGCTCAGAGTTATTGTCCTAAACCCAGAGGTCCAGGATACGCCTCGAGCAAGGCATTTCTTTAACAAATGGAATGTGGACATCAATTACATACACAGGATCAGCACCTACCATACTTGGCAAAAGCCTGATCCAGGATGGATAACAGTCAATACGGACGGATCTATGACGGCTCGAAGGGGAGGATATGGAGCTGTGGTCAGGGACCATACAGGTAAAGTGCTGGCAGCAG
The DNA here is from genome assembly GCA_963556465.1 of Berberis vulgaris. Taxonomy (NCBI): domain Eukaryota; kingdom Viridiplantae; phylum Streptophyta; class Magnoliopsida; order Ranunculales; family Berberidaceae; genus Berberis; species Berberis vulgaris. The sequence continues at coordinate 30,780,170 of OY747135.1, forward strand.
CTACGGGGGCCCAAAGGAACCAATCTGTGATTCTGCATGAGCTGCAAGGGGCCGAATTGGGGCTGAAACTGGCTGCCCAGACACACTATAGGAAGCTGAATTTGTGTATGGATTCAGCTAATGCAGTGCATTACATCAAAACAACCAAGGCACCTCCTTGGGAGGCAATGCACATCATCAGACGCATCAGGGAGCAGCTGAAGTCATTTGAAGAATGCAAGATCATGCATGTTATGCGGGAGACTAATAGGGCAGCGGACAAGCTGGCCAGCATGCTGCCTAGCGCTGCTTTTATCGAGGTTACGCCTAGCTCGTTTGCGGAGGACATGAAAAAAATTATTTTTGAAGATGCTAGTGGTAGGAGATATATGAGATTGTAATGTCATGTAATGTTCTTTGATTTCTTTTCGGTGGTCTGGGGAGCCCATTTATACCCCACGCTTACTTTTCAAAAAAAAAAAATACGAGAATACAAGGATTTGACTGACCAAATGGACTCCATTTGACTCTTAACGACACGTGGGTACCATAATATTGATAAATGCAACAATTTTTACTCAACAAACAAGTTTTGGTTTTGCTTAATGAAGAATGCAAACTCGTTTGTACGTTGTAGGCTCAATTGGAAGCCAATTTGGGTGCAATCTGAGAATATAAGGATTTGAGTCACCAAATGGACTCTGTTTGACTTTTAATCACCCTAAGGTACCGTAATAATGAAAATTGCTACATTTTTTAATCAACAAACAAGTTTGGTTGTTCTTGACGAAGAAGGAAAAACGCTTTTATACGTTATAGGCTCAATTGGAGGCCAATTTGAGTGCAATCCTAGAATACAAGAAGTTGAGTGACCAATTGGACTCCGTTTGACTTATAACCTCGTGGGTACGTTAATGATGAAAAATGCAACATGGTTGACTCAACAAACAAATTTGGTTATGCTTAACGAAAAATGAAAACTCGTTTGTATGTTGTAGGCTCAATTGGAGGCCAATTTGGGTGCAATAAGAAAATAAAAGAAATTGAGTGACCAAATGGACTTTGTATGACTTCTAACCTTGTGGAAATGTTAATAATGACAATTTCAACATGTTTGAATCAACAAACAAGTTTGGTTTTGCTTTACGAAGAATGAAAACTTGTTTGTACGTTGTATGGTCAATAGGAAGCTAATCTGGATGCAATCCTAGAATACAAGGATTTGAGTGACCAAAATGACTCCGTTGAATCTGACCGCGCATGGGTACAATAATAATGACAAATGCAACATGTTTGATGAAAACCACAAGTTCGGTTTGCTATACGAAGAATGAAAACTCGTTTGTACGTTGTAGGTTCAATTTGATTCCAATTTCGGTGCAATCCGAGAATACAAGGATTTGAGTGACCAAATGGACTCCGTTTGACTTCTTTCCCCATGTGGGTACCATAATAATGACAAATGAAATATTTTTGTCTCAACAAACATGTTTGGTTGTGCTTCACGAAGATGGAAAACTCGTTTATACGTTGTAGGGCACAATTGGTTGCTAATTTGGGTGTATTCCGAGAATACAATTAATTTTTAATGACCAAATGGATTTCCTTTGACATCTAACCTCAGGTGGGTACCATAATAATGACAAATGCAACATTTTTGCATCGACAAACAAATTTGGTTTTGCTTAATGAAGAAGGAAAACTCGTTTGTACGTTGTAAGATCAATTGGAGGCCAATTTGGGTGTAATCCGAGAATACAAGTATTTGAGTCACCAAATGGACTTTGTTTGAATTCTAACCTCACGTGGGTACCATAATAATGATAAATGCAACATATTTGACTCAACAAACAAGTTTGGTTGTGCTTTACAAATAAGTAAAACTCGTTTGTACATTGTAAGCTCAATTGTAGCCCATTTTGGGTGCAATACGAGAATACAAGGATTTGACTGACCAAATGGACTCCGTTTGACTCTTAACGACACGTGGGTACCATAATATTGATAAATGCAACAATTTTTACTCAACAAACAAGTTTGGTTTTGCTTAATGAAGAATGAAAACTCATTTGTACGTTGTAGGTTCAATTGGAAGCCAATTTGGGTGCAATCCGAGAATATAAGGATTTGAGTTTCCAAATGGACTCTGTTTGACTTTTAATCTCCCTAGGGTACCGTAATAATGAAAATTGCTACATTTTTTAATCAACAAAAAAGTTTGGTTGTTCTTTACGAAGAAGGAAAAACGCTTTTATACGTTATAGGCTCAATTGGAGGCCAATTTGAGTGCAATCCTAGAATACAAGAAGTTGAGTTACCAATTGGACTCCGTTTGACTTATAACCTCGTGGGTACGTTAATAATGAAAAATGCAACATGGTTGAAGAAGTAAGATGGTGCATGCAGCGATTTGCTGGAGCAGACCCAAGATCCATCGTCAACAAACTAGCCCTTAATGCTTCTATCTATCATCTCTGGCTGGAACGGAATAGAAGGTTGTTCGAAAATCAGCAGTTAGATGCAGCCACTTTAACTTCCAGAATAGTGGCTGATGTCAGGCTCAGAGTTATTGTCCTAAACCCAGAGGTCCAGGATACGCCTCGAGCAAGGCATTTCTTTAACAAATGGAATGTGGACATCAATTACATACACAGGATCAGCACCTACCATACTTGGCAAAAGCCTGATCCAGGATGGATAACAGTCAATACGGACGGATCTATGACGGCTCGAAGGGGAGGATATGGAGCTGTGGTCAGGGACCATACAGGTAAAGTGCTGGCAGCAGCTACGGGGGCCCAAAGGAACCAATCTGTGATTCTGCATGAGCTGCAAGGGGCCGAATTGGGGCTGAAACTGGCTGCCCAGACACACTATAGGAAGCTGAATTTGTGTATGGATTCAGCTAATGCAGTGCATTACATCAAAACAACCAAGGCACCTCCTTGGGAGGCAATGCACATCATCAGACGCATCAGGGAGCAGCTGAAGTCATTTGAAGAATGCAAGATCATGCATGTTATGCGGGAGACTAATAGGGCAGCGGACAAGCTGGCCAGCATGCTGCCTAGCGCTGCTTTTATCGAGGTTACGCCTAGCTCGTTTGCGGAGGACATGAAAAAAATTATTTTTGAAGATGCTAGTGGTAGGAGATATATGAGATTGTAATGTCATGTAATGTTCTTTGATTTCTTTTCGGTGGTCTGGGGAGCCCATTTATACCCCACGCTTACTTTTCAAAAAAAAAAAATACGAGAATACAAGGATTTGACTGACCAAATGGACTCCATTTGACTCTTAACGACACGTGGGTACCATAATATTGATAAATGCAACAATTTTTACTCAACAAACAAGTTTTGGTTTTGCTTAATGAAGAATGCAAACTCGTTTGTACGTTGTAGGCTCAATTGGAAGCCAATTTGGGTGCAATCTGAGAATATAAGGATTTGAGTCACCAAATGGACTCTGTTTGACTTTTAATCACCCTAAGGTACCGTAATAATGAAAATTGCTACATTTTTTAATCAACAAACAAGTTTGGTTGTTCTTGACGAAGAAGGAAAAACGCTTTTATACGTTATAGGCTCAATTGGAGGCCAATTTGAGTGCAATCCTAGAATACAAGAAGTTGAGTGACCAATTGGACTCCGTTTGACTTATAACCTCGTGGGTACGTTAATGATGAAAAATGCAACATGGTTGACTCAACAAACAAATTTGGTTATGCTTAACGAAAAATGAAAACTCGTTTGTATGTTGTAGGCTCAATTGGAGGCCAATTTGGGTGCAATAAGAAAATAAAAGAAATTGAGTGACCAAATGGACTTTGTATGACTTCTAACCTTGTGGAAATGTTAATAATGACAATTTCAACATGTTTGAATCAACAAACAAGTTTGGTTTTGCTTTACGAAGAATGAAAACTTGTTTGTACGTTGTATGGTCAATAGGAAGCTAATTTGGATGCAATCCTAGAATACAAGGATTTGAGTGACCAAAATGACTCCGTTGAATCTAACCGCGCATGGGTACAATAATAATGACAAATGCAACATGTTTGATGAAAAACAAAAGTTTGGTTTGCTATACGAAGAATGAAAACTCGTTTGTACGTTGTAGGTTCAATTTGATTCCAATTTCGGTGCAATCCGAGAATACAAGGATTTGAGTGACCAAATGGACTCCGTTTGACTTCTTTCCCCATGTGGGTACCATAATAATGACAAATGCAATATTTTTGTCTCAACAAACATGTTTGGTTGTGCTTCACGAAGATGGAAAACTCGTTTATACGTTGTAGGGCACAATTGGTGGCTAATTTGGGTGTATTCCGAGAATACAATGAATTTTTAATGACCAAATGGATTTCCTTTGACATCTAACCTCATGTGGGTTCCATAATAATGACAAATGCAACATTTTTACATCAACAAACAAGTTTGGTTTTGCTTAATGATAAAGGAAAACTCGTTTGTACGTAGTAGGATCAATTGGAGGCTAATTTGGGAGCAATCCGAGAATACAAGTATTTAAGTCACCAAATGGACTTTGTTTGAATTCTAACCTCGCGTGGGTACGATAATACTGACAAATGCAACATATTTGACTCAACAAACAAGTTTGGTTGTGCTTTACAAATAAGTAAAACTCGTTTGTACATTGTAAGCTCAATTGTAGCCCATTTTGGGTGCAATACGAGAATACAAGGATTTGACTGACCAAATGGACTCCGTTTGACTCTTAACGACACGTGGGTACCATAATATTGATAAATGCAACAATTTTTACTCAACAAACAAGTTTGGTTTTGCTTAATGAAGAATGCAAACTCGTTTGTACGTTGTAGGCTCAATTGGAAGCCAATTTGGGTGCAATCCGAGAATATAAGGATTTGAGTCACCAAATGGACTCTGTTTGACTTTTAATCACCCTAAGGTACCGCAATAAAGAAAATTTCTGCATTTTTTAATCAACAAACAAGTTTGGTTGTTCTTTACGAAGAAGGAAAAACGCTTTTATACGTTATAGGCTCAATTGGAGGCCAATTTGAGTGCAATCCGAGAATACAAGAAGTTTAGTGACCAATTGGACTCCGTTTGACTTATAACCTCGTGGGAACATTAATGATGAAAAATGCAACATGGTTGACTCAACAAACAAATTTGGTTATGCTTAACGAAAAAGGAAAACTAGTTTGTATGTTGTAGGCTCAATTGGAGGCCAATTTGGGTGCAATCAGAAAATAAAAGAAATTGAGTGACCAAATGGACTTCGTATGACTTCGAACCTTGTGGAAATGTTAATAATGACAATTACAACATGTTTGACTCAACAAACAAGTTTGGTTTTGCTTTACGAAGAATGAAAACTTGTTTGTACATTGTATGGTCAACTGGAAGCTAATTTGGATGCAATCCTAGAATACAAGGATTTGAGTGACCAAAATGACTCCGTTGAATCTAACCGCGCATGGGTACAATAATAATGACAAATGCAACATGTTTGATGAAAAACACAAGTTTGGTTTGCTATACGAAGAATGAAAACTCGTTTGTACGTTGTAAGTTCAATTTGATTCCAATTTCGGTGCAATCCGAGAATACACGGATTTGAGTGACCAAATGGACTCCGTTTGCCTTCTTTATCCATGTGGGTACAATAATAATGACAAATGCAACATGTTTGATGAAAACCACAAGTTCGGTTTTCTATACGAAGAATGAAAACACGTTTGTACGTTGTAGGTTCAATTTGATTCCAATTTCGGTGCAATCCGAGAATACAAGGATTTGAGTGACCAAATGGACTCCGTTTGACTTCTTTCCCCATGTGGGTACCATAATAATGACAAATGAAATATTTTTGTCTCAACAAACATGTTTGGTTGTGCTTCACGAAGATGGAAAACTCGTTTATACGTTGTAGGGCACAATTGGTGGCTAATTTGGGTGTATTCCGAGAATACAATGAATTTTTAATGACCAAATGGATTTCCTTTGACATCTAACCTCAGGTGGGTACCATAATAATGACAAATGCAATAGTTTTGCATCGACAAACAAATTTGGTTTTGCTTAATGAAGAAGGAAAACTCGTTTGTACGTTGTAAGATCAATTGGAGGCCAATTTGGGTGTAATCCGAGAATACAAGTATTTGAGTCACCAAATGGACTTTGTTTGAATTCTAACCTCACGTGGGTACCATAATAATGATAAATGCAACATATTTGACTCAACAAACAAGTTTTGTTGTGCTTTACAAATAAGTAAAACTCGTTTGTACATTATAAGCTCAATTGTAGCCCATTTTGGGTGCAATACGAGAATACAAGGATTTGACTGACCAAATGGACTCCGTTTGACTCTTAACGACACGTGGGTACCATAATATTGATAAATGCAACAATTTTTACTCAACAAACAAGTTTGGTTTTGCTTAATGAAGAATGCAAACTCGTTTGTACGTTGTAGGCTCAATTGGAAGCCAATTTGGGTGCAATCCGAGAATATAAGGATTTGAATCACCAAATGGACTCTGTTTGACTTTTAATCATACTAAGGTACCGTAATAATGAAAATTGCTACATTTTTTAATCAACAAACAAGTTTGGTTGTTTTTTACGAAGAAGGAAAAACGCTTTTATACGTTATAGGCTCAATTGGAGGCCAATTTGAGTGCAATCCTAGAATACAAGAAGTTGAGTGACCAATTAGACTCCGTTTGACTTATAACCTCGTGGGTACGTTAATGATGAAAAATGCAACATGGTTGACTCAACAAAAAAATTTGGTTTTGCTTAACGAAAAAGGAAAACTCGTTTGTATGTTGTAGGCTCAATTGGAGGCCAATTTGGGTGCAATCAGAAAATAAAAGAAATTGAGTGACCAAATGGACTTTGTATGACTTCTAACCTTGTGGAAATGTTAATAATGACAATTGCAACATGTTTGACTCAACAAACAAGTTTGTTTTTGCTTTACGAAGAATGAAAACTTGTTTGTACGTTGTATGGTCAATTGGAAGCTAATTTGGATGCAATCCTAAAATACAAGGATTTGAGTGACCAAAATGACTCCGTTGAATCTAACCGCGCATGGGTACAATAATAATGACAAATGCAACTTGTTTGATGAAAAACACAAGTTTGGTTTGCTATACGAAGAATGAAAACTCGTTTGTACGTTGTAGGTTCAATTTGATTCCAATTTCGGTGCAATCCGAGAATACAAGGATTTGAGTGACCAAATGGACTCCGTTTGACTTCTTTATCCATGTGGGTACCATAATAATGACAAATTCAATATTTTTGTCTCAACAAACATGTTTGGTTGTGCTTCACGAAGATGGAAAACTCGTTTATATGTTGTAGGGCACAATTGGGGGCTAATTTGGGTGTATTCCGAGAATACAATGAATTTTTAGTGACCAAATGGATTTCCTTTGACATCTAACCTCATGTGGGTACCATAATAATGACAAATGCAACAGTTTTGCATCAACAAACAAGTTTGGTTTTGCTTAATGAAGAATGAAAACTCATTTGTACGTTGTAGGTTCAATTGGAAGCCAATTTGGGTGCAATCCGAGAATATAAGGATTTGAGTCTCCAAATGGACTCTGTTTGACTTTTAATCTCCCTAGGGTACCGTAATAATGAAAATTGCTACATTTTTTAATCAACAAAAAAGTTTGGTTGTTCTTTACGAAGAAGGAAAAACGCTTTTATACGTTATAGGCTCAATTGGAGGCCAATTTGAGTGCAATCCTAGAATACAAGAAGTTGAGTTACCAATTGGACTCCGTTTGACTTATAACCTCGTGGGTACGTTAATAATGAAAAATGCAACATGGTTGAAGAAGTAAGATGGTGCATGCAGCGATTTGCTGGAGCAGACCCAAGATCCATCGTCAACAAACTAGCCCTTAATGCTTCTATCTATCATCTCTGGCTGGAACGGAATAGAAGGTTGTTCGAAAATCAGCAGTTAGATGCAGCCACTTTAACTTCCAGAATAGTGGCTGATGTCAGGCTCAGAGTTATTGTCCTAAACCCAGAGGTCCAGGATACGCCTCGAGCAAGGCATTTCTTTAACAAATGGAATGTGGACATCAATTACATACACAGGATCAGCACCTACCATACTTGGCAAAAGCCTGATTCAGGATGGATAACAGTCAATACGGACGGATCTATGACGGCTCGAAGGGGAGGATATGGAGCTGTGGTCAGGGACCATACAGGTAAAGTGCTGGCAGCAGCTACGGGGGCCCAAAGGAACCAATCTGTGATTCTGCATGAGCTGCAAGGGGCCGAATTGGGGCTGAAACTGGCTGCCCAGACACACTATAGGAAGCTGAATTTGTGTATGGATTCAGCTAATGCAGTGCATTACATCAAAACAACCAAGGCACCCCCTTGGGAGGCAATGCACATCATCAGACGCATCAGGGAGCAGCTGAAGTCATTTGAAGAATGCAAGATCATGCATGTTATGCGGGAGACTAATAGGGCAACGGACAAGCTGGCCAGCATGCTGCCTAGCGCTGCTTTTATCGAGGTTACGCCTAGCTCGTTTGCGGAGGACATGAAAAAAATTATTTTTGAAGATGCTAGTGGTAGGAGATATATGAGATTGTAATGTCATGTAATGTTCTTTGATTTCTTTTCGGTGGTCTGGGGAGCCCATTTATACCCCACGCTTACTTTTCAAAAAAAAAAAAAACGAGAATACAAGGATTTGACTGACCAAATGGACTCCATTTGACTCTTAACGACACGTGGGTACCATAATATTGATAAATGCAACAATTTTTACTCAACAAACAAGTTTTGGTTTTGCTTAATGAAGAATGCAAACTCGTTTGTACGTTGTAGGCTCAATTGGAAGCCAATTTGGGTGCAATCTGAGAATATAAGGATTTGAGTCACCAAATGGACTCTGTTTGACTTTTAATCACCCTAAGGTACCGTAATAATGAAAATTGCTACATTTTTTAATCAACAAACAAGTTTGGTTGTTCTTGACGAAGAAGGAAAAACGCTTTTATACGTTATAGGCTCAATTGGAGGCCAATTTGAGTGCAATCCTAGAATACAAGAAGTTGAGTGACCAATTGGACTCCGTTTGACTTATAACCTCGTGGGTACGTTAATGATGAAAAATGCAACATGGTTGACTCAACAAACAAATTTGGTTATGCTTAACGAAAAATGAAAACTCGTTTGTATGTTGTAGGCTCAATTGGAGGCCAATTTGGGTGCAATAAGAAAATAAAAGAAATTGAGTGACCAAATGGACTTTGTATGACTTCTAACCTTGTGGAAATGTTAATAATGACAATTTCAACATGTTTGAATCAACAAACAAGTTTGGTTTTGCTTTACGAAGAATGAAAACTTGTTTGTACGTTGTATGGTCAATAGGAAGCTAATTTGGATGCAATCCTAGAATACAAGGATTTGAGTGACCAAAATGACTCCGTTGAATCTAACCGCGCATGGGTACAATAATAATGACAAATGCAACATGTTTGATGAAAAACAAAAGTTTGGTTTGCTATACGAAGAATGAAAACTCGTTTGTACGTTGTAGGTTCAATTTGATTCCAATTTCGGTGCAATCCGAGAATACAAGGATTTGAGTGACCAAATGGACTCCGTTTGACTTCTTTCCCCATGTGGGTACCATAATAATGACAAATGCAATATTTTTGTCTCAACAAACATGTTTGGTTGTGCTTCACGAAGATGGAAAACTCGTTTATACGTTGTAGGGCACAATTGGTGGCTAATTTGGGTGTATTCCGAGAATACAATGAATTTTTAATGACCAAATGGATTTCCTTTGACATCTAACCTCAGGTGGGTACCATAATAATGACAAATGCAATAGTTTTGCATCGACAAACAAATTTGGTTTTGCTTAATGAAGAAGGAAAACTCGTTTGTACGTTGTAAGATCAATTGGAGGCCAATTTGGGTGTAATCCGAGAATACAAGTATTTGAGTCACCAAATGGACTTTGTTTGAATTCTAACCTCCCGTGGGTACCATAATAATGATAAATGCAACATATTTGACTCAACAAACAAGTTTTGTTGTGCTTTACAAATAAGTAAAACTCGTTTGTACATTATAAGCTCAATTGTAGCCCATTTTGGGTGCAATACGAGAATACAAGGATTTGACTGACCAAATGGACTCCGTTTGACTCTTAACGACACGTGGGTACCATAATATTGATAAATGCAACAATTTTTACTCAACAAACAAGTTTGGTTTTGCTTAATGAAGAATGCAAACTCGTTTGTACGTTGTAGGCTCAATTGGAAGCCAATTTGGGTGCAATCCGAGAATATAAGGATTTGAATCACCAAATGGACTCTGTTTGACTTTTAATCATACTAAGGTACCGTAATAATGAAAATTGCTACATTTTTTAATCAACAAACAAGTTTGGTTGTTTTTTACGAAGAAGGAAAAACGCTTTTATACGTTATAGGCTCAATTGGAGGCCAATTTGAGTGCAATCCTAGAATACAAGAAGTTGAGTGACCAATTAGACTCCGTTTGACTTATAACCTCGTGGGTACGTTAATGATGAAAAATGCAACATGGTTGACTCAACAAACAAATTTGGTTTTGCTTAACGAAAAAGGAAAACTCGTTTGTATGTTGTAGGCTCAATTGGAGGCCAATTTGGGTGCAATCAGAAAATAAAAGAAATTGAGTGACCAAATGGACTTTGTATGACTTCTAACCTTGTGGAAATGTTAATAATGACAATTGCAACATGTTTGACTCAACAAACAAGTTTGTTTTTGCTTTACGAAGAATGAAAACTTGTTTGTACGTTGTATGGTCAATTGGAAGCTAATTTGGATGCAATCCTAAAATACAAGGATTTGAGTGACCAAAATGACTCCGTTGAATCTAACCGCGCATGGGTACAATAATAATGACAAATGCAACTTGTTTGATGAAAAACACAAGTTTGGTTTGCTATACGAAGAATGAAAACTCGTTTGTACGTTGTAGGTTCAATTTGATTCCAATTTCGGTGCAATCCGAGAATACAAGGATTTGAGTGACCAAATGGACTCCGTTTGACTTCTTTATCCATGTGGGTACCATAATAATGACAAATACAATATTTTTGTCTCAACAAACATGTTTGGTTGTGCTTCACGAAGATGGAAAACTCGTTTATATGTTGTTGGGCACAATTGGGGGCTAATTTGGGTGTATTCCGAGAATACAATGAATTTTTAGTGACCAAATGGATTTCCTTTGACATCTAACCTCATGTGGGTACCATAATAATGACAAATGCAACAGTTTTGCATCAACAAACAAGTTTGGTTTTGCTTAATGAAGAATGAAAACTCATTTGTACGTTGTAGGTTCAATTGGAAGCCAATTCGGGTGCAATCCGAGAATATAAGGATTTGAGTCTCCAAATGGACTCTGTTTGACTTTTAATCTCCCTAGGGTACCGTAATAATGAAAATTGCTACATTTTTTAATCAACAAAAAAGTTTGGTTGTTCTTTACGAAGAAGGAAAAACGCTTTTATACGTTATAGGCTCAATTGGAGGCCAATTTGAGTGCAATCCTAGAATACAAGAAGTTGAGTTACCAATTGGACTCCGTTTGACTTATAACCTCGTGGGTACGTTAGTAATGAAAAATGCAACATGGTTGAAGAAGTAAGATGGTGCATGCAGCGATTTGCTGGAGCAGACCCAAGATCCATTGTCAACAAACTAGCCCTTAATGCTTCTATCTATCATCTCTGGCTGGAACGGAATAGAAGGTTGTTCGAAAATCAGCAGTTAGATGCAGCCACTTTAACTTCCAGAATAGTGGCTGATGTCAGGCTCAGAGTTATTGTCCTAAACCCAGAGGTCCAGGATACGCCTCGAGCAAGGCATTTCTTTAACAAATGGAATGTGGACATCAATTACATACACAGGATCAACACCTACCATACTTGGCAAAAGCCTGATCCAGGATGGATAACAGTCAATATGGACGGATCTATGACGGCTCGAAGGGGAGGATATGGAGCTGTGGTCAGGGACCATACAGGTAAAGTGCTGGCAGCAGCTACGGGGGCCCAAAGGAACCAATCTGTGATTCTGCATGAGCTGCAAGGGGCCGAATTGGGGCTGAAACTGGCTGCCCAGACACACTATAGGAAGCTGAATTTGTGTATGGATTCAGCTAATGCAGTGCATTACATCAAAACAACCAAGGCACCCCCTTGGGAGGCAATGCACATCATCAGACGCATCAGGGAGCAGCTGAAGTCATTTGAAGAATGCAAGATCATGCATGTTATGCGGGAGACTAATAGGGCAGCGGACAAGCTGGCCAGCATGCTGCCTAGCTCTGCCTTTATCGAGGTTACGCCTAGCTCGTTTGCGGAGGACATGAAAAAAATTATTTTTGAAGATGCTAGTGGTAGGAGATATATGAGATTGTAATGTCATGTAATGTTCTTTGATTTCTTTTCGGTGGTCTGGGGAGCCCATTTATACCCCACGCTTACTTTTCAAAAAAAAAAATACGAGAATACAAGGATTTGACTGACCAAATGGACTCCGTTTGACTCTTAACGACACGTGGGTACCATAATATTGATAAATGCAACAATTTTTACTCAACAAACAAGTTTTGGTTTTGCTTAATGAAGAATGCAAACTCGTTTGTACGTTGTAGGCTCAATTGGAAGCCAATTTGGGTGCAATCCGAGAATATAAGGATTTGAGTCACCAAATGGACTCTGTTTGACTTTTAATCACCCTAAGGTACCGTAATAATGAAAATTGCTACATTTTTTAATCAACAAACAAGTTTGGTTGTTCTTGACGAAGAAGGAAAAACGCTTTTATACGTTATAGGCTCAATTGGAGGCCAATTTGAGTGCAATCCTAGAATACAAGAAGTTGAGTGACCAATTGGACTCCGTTTGACTTATAACCTCGTGGGTACGTTAATGATGAAAAATGCAACATGGTTGACTCAACAAACAAATTTGGTTATGCTTAACGAAAAATGAAAACTCGTTTGTATGTTGTAGGCTCAATTGGAGGCCAATTTGGGTGCAATAAGAAAATAAAAGAAATTGAGTGACCAAATGGACTTCGTATGACTTCTAACCTTGTGGAAATGTTAATAATGACAATTGCAACATGGTTGACTCAACAAACAAGTTTGGTTTTGCTTTACGAAGAATGAAAACTTGTTTGTACGTTGTATAGTCAATAGGAAGCTAATTTGGATGCAATCCTAGAATACAAGGATTTGAGTGACCAATATGACTCCGTTGAATCTAACCGCGCATGGGTACAATAATAATGACAAATGCAACATGTTTGATGAAAAACACAAGTTTGGTTTGCTATACGAAGAATGAAAACTCGTTTGTACGTTGTAGGTTCAATTTGATTCCAATTTCGGTGCAATCCGAGAATACAAGGTTTTGAGTGACCAAATGGACTCCGTTTGACTTCTTTATCCATGTGGGTACCATAATAATGACAAATGCAATATTTTTGTCTCAACAAACATGTTTGGTAGTGCTTCACGAAGATGGAAAACTCGTTTATATGTTGTAAGGCACAATTGGGGGCTAATTTGGGTGTATTCCGAGAATACAATGAATTTTTAGTGACCAAATGGATTTCCTTTGACATATAACCTCATGTGGGTACCATAATAATGACAAATGCAACAGTTTTGCATCCACAAACAATTTTGGTTTTGCTTAATGAAGAATGAAAACTCGTTTGTACGTTGTAGGTTCAATTGGAAGCCAATTTGGGTGCAATCCGAGAATATAAGAATTTGAGTCACCAAATGGACTCTGTTTGACTTTTAATCTCCCTAGGGTACCGTAATAATGAAAATTGCTACATTTTTTAATCAACAAACAAGTTTGGTTGTTCTTTACGAAGAAGGAAAAACGCTTTCATACGTTATAGGCTCAATTGGAGGCCAATTTTAGTGCAATTCGAGAATACAAGAAGTTGAGTGACCAATTGGACTCCGTTTGACTTATAACCTCGTGGGTACGTTAATAATGAAAAATGCAACATGGTTGACTCAACAAACAAATTTGGTTATGCTTAACGAAAAAGGAAAACTCGTTTGTATGTTGTAGGCTCAATTGGAGGCCAATTTGGGTGCAATCAGAAAATAAAAGAAATTGAGTGACCAAATGGACTTCGTATGACTTCTAACCTTGTGGAAATGTTAATAATGACAATTGCAACATGGTTGACTCAACAAACAAGTTTGGTTTTGCTTTACGAAGAATGAAAACTTGTTTGTACGTTGTATAGTCAATAGGAAGCTAATTTGGATGCAATCCTAGAATACAAGGATTTGAGTGACCAATATGACTCCGTTGAATCTAACCGCGCATGGGTACAATAATAATGACAAATGCAACATGTTTGATGAAAAACACAAGTTTGGTTTGCTATACGAAGAATGAAAACTCGTTTGTACGTTGTAGGTTCAATTTGATTCCAATTTCGGTGCAATCCGAGAATACAAGGATTTGAGTGACCAAATGGACTCCGTTTGACTTCTTTATCCATGTGGGTACCATAATAATGACAAATGCAATATTTTTGTCTCAACAAACATGTTTGGTTGTGCTTCACGAAGATGGAAAACTCGTTTATATGTTGTAGGGCACAATTGGTGGCTAATTTTGGTGTATTCCGAGAATACAATGAAATTTTAGTGACCAAATGGATTTCCTTTGACATCTAACCTCATGTGGGTACCATAATAATGAAAAATGCAACAGTTTTGCATCAAGAAACAAGTTTGGTTTTGCTTAATGAAGAATGAAAACTCGTTTGTACGTTGTAGGTTCAATTGGAGGCCAATTTGGGTGCAATCCGAGAATATAAGGATTTGAGTCACCAAATGGACTCTGTTTGACTTTTAATCTCCCTAGGGTACCGTAATAATGAAAATTGCTACATTTTTTAGTCAACAAACAAGTTTGGTTGTTCTTTACGAAGAAGGAAAAACGGTTTTATACGTGATTGGCTCAATTGGAGGCCAATTTGAGTAAATTCCGAGAATACAAGAAGTTGAGTGACCAATTTGACTCCGTTTGACTTATAACCTCGTGGGTACGTTAATAATGAAAAATGCAACATGGTTGACTTAACAAACAAATTTGGTTATGCTTAACGAAAAAGGAAAACTCGTTTGTATGTTGTAGGCTCAATTGGAGGCCAATTTGGGTGCAATCAGGAAATAAAAGAAATTGAGTGACCAAATGGACTTCGTATGACTTCTAACCTTGTGGAAATGTTAATAATGACAATTGCAACATGTTTGACTCAACAAACAAGTTTGGTTTTGCTTTACGAAGAATAAAAACCTGTTTGTACGTTGTATGGTCAATTGGAAGCTAATTTGGATGCAATCCTAGAATACAAGGATTTGAGTGACCAAAATGACTCCGTTGAATCTAACCGCGCATGGGTACAATAATAATGACAAATGCAACATGTTTGATGAAAAACACAAGTTTGTTTTGCTATACGAAGAATGAAAACTCGTTTGTACGTTGTAGGTTCAATTTGATTCCAATTTCGGTGCAATCCGAGAATACAAGGATTTGAGTGACCAAATGGACTCCGTTTGACTTCTTTCCCCATGTGGGTACCATAATAATGACAAATGCAATATTTTTGTCTCAACAAACATGTTTGGTTGTGCTTCACGAAGATGGAAAACTCGTTTATACGTTGTAGGGCACAATTGGTGGCTAATTTGGGTGTATTCCGAGAATACAATGAATTTTTAATGACCAAATGGATTTCCTTTGACATCTAACCTCATGTGGGTTCCATAATAATGACAAATGCAACAGTTTTGCATCAACAAACAAGTTTGGTTTTGCTTAATGATAAAGGAAAACTCGTTTGTACGTTGTAGGATCAATTGGAGGCTAATTTGGGAGCAATCCGAGAATACAAGTATTTAAGTCACCAAATGGACTTTGTTTGAATTCTAACCTCGCGTGGGTACGATAATACTGACAAATGCAACATATTTGACTCAACAAACAAGTTTGGTTGTGCTTTACAAATAAGTAAAACTCGTTTGTACATTGTAAGCTCAATTGTAGCCCATTTTGGGTGCAATACGAGAATACAAGGATTTGACTGACCAAATGGACTCCGTTTGACTCTTAACGACACGTGGGTACCATAATATTGATAAATGCAACAATTTTTACTCAACAAACAAGTTTGGTTTTGCTTAATGAAGAATGCAAACTCGTTTGTACGTTGTAGGCTCAATTGGAAGCCAATTTGGGTGCAATCCGAGAATATAAGGATTTGAGTCACCAAATGGACTCTGTTTGACTTTTAATCACCCTAAGGTACCGCAATAAAGAAAATTGCTGCATTTTTTAATCAACAAACAAGTTTGGTTGTTCTTTACGAAGAAGGAAAAACGCTTTTATACGTTATAGGCTCAATTGGAGGCCAATTTGAGTGCAATCCGAGAATACAAGAAGTTTAGTGACCAATTGGACTCCGTTTGACTTATAACCTCGTGGGTACGTTAATGATGAAAAATGCAACATGGTTGACTCAACAAACAAATTTGGTTATGCTTAACGAAAAAGGAAAACTAGTTTGTATGTTGTAGGCTCAATTGGAGGTCAATTTGGGTGCAATCAGAAAATAAAAGAAATTGAGTGACCAAATGGACTTCGTATGACTTCGAACCTTGTGGAAATGTTAATAATGAGAATTACAACATGTTTGACTCAACAAACAAGTTTGTTTTTGCTTTACGAAGAATGAAAACTTGTTTGTACATTGTATGGTCAACTGGAAGCTAATTTGGATGCAATCCTAGAATACAAGGATTTGAGTGACCAAAATGACTCCGTTGAATCTAACCGCGCATGGGTACAATAATAATGACAAATGCAACATGTTTGATGAAAAACACAAGTTTGGTTTGCTATACGAAGAATGAAAACTCGTTTGTACGTTGTAGGTTCAATTTGATTCCAATTTCGGTGCAATCCGAGAATACAAGGTTTTGAGTGACCAAATGGACTCCGTTTGACTTCTTTATCCATGTGGGTACCATAATAATGACAAATGCAATATTTTTGTCTCAACAAACATGTTTGGTAGTGCTTCACGAAGATGGAAAACTCGTTTATATGTTGTAAGGCACAATTGGGGGCTAATTTGGGTGTATTCCGAGAATACAATGAATTTTTAGTGACCAAATGGATTTCCTTTGACATATAACCTCATGTGGGTACCATAATAATGACAAATGCAACAGTTTTGCATCCACAAACAAGTTTGGTTTTGCTTAATGAAGAATGAAAACTCGTTTGTACGTTGTAGGTTCAATTGGAAGCCAATTTGGGTGCAATCCGAGAATATAAGAATTTGAGTCACCAAATGGACTCTGTTTGACTTTTAATCTCCCTAGGGTACCGTAATAATGAAAATTGCTACATTTTTTAATCAACAAACAAGTTTGGTTGTTCTTTACGAAGAAGGAAAAACGCTTTCATACGTTATAGGCTCAATTGGAGGCCAATTTTAGTGCAATTCGAGAATACAAGAAGTTGAGTGACCAATTGGACTCCGTTTGACTTATAACCTCGTGGGTACGTTAATAATGAAAAATGCAACATGGTTGACTCAACAAACAAATTTGGTTATGCTTAACGAAAAAGGAAAACTCGTTTGTATGTTGTAGGCTCAATTGGAGGCCAATTTGGGTGCAATCAGAAAATAAAAGAAATTGAGTGACCAAATGGACTTCGTATGACTTCTAACCTTGTGGAAATGTTAATAATGACAATTGCAACATGGTTGACTCAACAAACAAGTTTGGTTTTGCTTTACGAAGAATGAAAACTTGTTTGTACGTTGTATAGTCAATAGGAAGCTAATTTGGATGCAATCCTAGAATACAAGGATTTGAGTGACCAATATGACTCCGTTGAATCTAACCGCGCATGGGTACAATAATAATGACAAATGCAACATGTTTGATGAAAAACACAAGTTTGGTTTGCTATACGAAGAATGAAAACTCGTTTGTACGTTGTAGGTTCAATTTGATTCCAATTTCGGTGCAATCCGAGAATACAAGGATTTGAGTGACCAAATGGACTCCGTTTGACTTCTTTATCCATGTGGGTACCATAATAATGACAAATGCAATATTTTTGTCTCAACAAACATGTTTGGTTGTGCTTCACGAAGATGGAAAACTCGTTTATATGTTGTAGGGCACAATTGGTGGCTAATTTTGGTGTATTCCGAGAATACAATGAAATTTTAGTGACCAAATGGATTTCCTTTGACATCTAACCTCATGTGGGTACCATAATAATGAAAAATGCAACAGTTTTGCATCAAGAAACAAGTTTGGTTTTGCTTAATGAAGAATGAAAACTCGTTTGTACGTTGTAGGTTCAATTGGAGGCCAATTTGGGTGCAATCCGAGAATATAAGGATTTGAGTCACCAAATGGACTCTGTTTGACTTTTAATCTCCCTAGGGTACCGTAATAATGAAAATTGCTACATTTTTTAGTCAACAAACAAGTTTGGTTGTTCTTTACGAAGAAGGAAAAACGGTTTTATACGTGATTGGCTCAATTGGAGGCCAATTTGAGTAAATTCCGAGAATACAAGAAGTTGAGTGACCAATTTGACTCCGTTTGACTTATAACCTCGTGGGTACGTTAATAATGAAAAATGCAACATGGTTGACTTAACAAACAAATTTGGTTATGCTTAACGAAAAAGGAAAACTCGTTTGTATGTTGTAGGCTCAATTGGAGGCCAATTTGGGTGCAATCAGGAAATAAAAGAAATTGAGTGACCAAATGGACTTCGTATGACTTCTAACCTTGTGGAAATGTTAATAATGACAATTGCAACATGTTTGACTCAACAAACAAGTTTGGTTTTGCTTTACGAAGAATAAAAACCTGTTTGTACGTTGTATGGTCAATTGGAAGCTAATTTGGATGCAATCCTAGAATACAAGGATTTGAGTGACCAAAATGACTCCGTTGAATCTAACCGCGCATGGGTACAATAATAATGACAAATGCAACATGTTTGATGAAAAACACAAGTTTGTTTTGCTATACGAAGAATGAAAACTCGTTTGTACGTTGTAGGTTCAATTTGATTCCAATTTGGGTGCAATCCGAGAATACAAGGATTTGAGTGACCAAATGGACTCCGTTTGACTTCTATCCCCATGTGGGTACCATAATAATGACAAATGCAATATTTTTATCTCAACAAACATGTTTGGTTGTGCTTCATGAAGATGGAAAACTCGTTTATATGTTGTAGGGCACAATTGGTGGCTAATTTGGGTGTATTCCGAGAATACAATGATTTTTTATTGACCAAATGGATTTCCTTTGACATCTAACCTCATGTGGGTACCATAATAATGACAAATGCAACAGTTTTGCATTAACAAACAAGTTTGGTTTGCTTAATGAAGAAGGAAAACTCGTTTGTACGTTGTAGGATCAATTGGAGGCCAATTTGGGTGCAATCCGAGAATACAAGAATTTGAGTCACCAAATGGTCTTTGTTTGACTTCTAACCTCGCGTGGGTACCATAATAATGACAAATGCAACATATTTGATGCAATAAACAAGTTTGGTTGTGCTTTACAAAGAAGTAAAACTCGTTTGTACATTGTAAGCTCAATTGTAGCCCATTTTGGGTGCAATACGAGAATACAAGGATTTGAGTGACCAAATGGACTCCGTTTGACTCTTAACGACACGTGGGTACCATAATAATGATAAATGCAAAAATTTTTACTCAACAAACAAGTTTGGTTTTGCTTAATGAAGAATGAAAACTCGTTTGTAAGTTGTAGGCTCAATTGGTAGCCAATTTGGGTGCAATCTGAGAATATAAGGATTTGAGTCACAAAATGGACTCTGTTTGACTTTTAATCTCCCTAGGGTACCGTAATAATGAAAATTGCTACATTTTTTAATCAACAAAAGAGTTTGGTTGTTCTTTACGAAGAAGGAAAACTCTTTTATACGTTATAGGCTCAATTGGAGGCCAATTTGAGTGCAATCCGAGAATACAAGAAGTTGAGTGACCAATTGGACTCTGTTTGACTTATAACCTCGTGGGTACATTAATAATGAAAAATGCAACATATTTGACGCAATAAACAAGTTTGGTTGTGTTTTACAAAGAAGTAAAACTCGTTTGTACATTGTAAGCTCAATTGTAGACCATTTTGGGTGCAATACGAGAATACAAGGATTTGAGTGACAAAATGGACTCCGTTTGACTCTTAACGACACGTGGGTACCATAATAATGATAAAGGCAAAAAATTTTACTCAACAAACAAGTTTGGTTTTGCTTAATGAAGAATGAAAACTCGTTTGTACGTTGTAGGCTCAATTGGTAGCCAATTTGGGTGCAATCCGAGAATATAAGGATATGAGTCACAAAATGGACTCTGTTTGACTTTTAATCCCCCTAGGGTACCGTAATAATGAAAATTACTACATTTTTTAATCAACAAACAAGTTTGGTTGTTCTTTACGAAGAAGGAAAATTCTTTTATACGTTATAGGCTCAATTGGAGGCCAATTTGAGTGGAATCCGAGAATACAAGAACTTGAGTGACCAATTGGACTCCGTTTGACTTATAACCTCGTGGGTACGTTAATAATGAAAAATGCAACATGGTTGACTAACCAAACAAGTTTGGTTATGCTTAACGAAAAAGGAAAACTCGTTTGTATGTTGTAGGCTCAATTGGAGGCCAATTTGGGTGCAATCAGAAAATAAAAGAAATTGAGTGACCAAATGGACTTCGTATGACTTCTAAACTTGTGGAAATGTTAATAATGACAATTTCAACATGTTTGACACGACAAACAAGTTTGTTTTTGCTTTACGAAGAATGAAAACCTGTTTGTAGGTTGTATGGTCAATTGGAAGCTAATTTGGATGCAATCCTAGAATACAAGGATTTGAGTGACCAAAATGACTCCGTTGAATCTAACTGCGTATGGGTACAATATTAATGACAAATGCAACATGTTTGATGAAAAACAAAAGTTTGGTTTGCTATACGAAGAATGAAAACTCGTTTGTACGTTGTAAGTTCAATTTGATTCCAATTTCGGTGCAATCCGAGAATACAAGGATTTGAGTGACCAAATGGACTCCGTTTGACTTCTTTCCCCATGTGCGTACCATAATAATGACAAATGTAATATTTTTGTCTCAACAAACATGTTTGGTTGTGCTTCACGAAGATGGAAAACTCGTTTATACGTTGTAGGGCACAATTGGTGGCTAATTTGGGTTATTCCGAGAATACAATGATTTTTTATTGACCAAATGGATTTCCTTTGACATATAACCTCATGTGAGTACCATAATAATGAAAAATGCAACAGTTTTGCATCAACAAACAAGTTTGGTTTGCTTAATGAAGAAGGAAAACTCGTTTGTACGTTGTAGGATCAATTGGAGGCCAATTTGGGTGCAATCCGAGAATACAAGAATTTGAGTCACCAAATGGACTTTGTTTGACTTCTAACCTCGCGTGGGTACCATAATAATGACAAATGCAACATATTTGACGCAATAAACAAGTTTGGTTGTGCTTCACATAGAAGTAAAACTCGTTTGTACATTGTAAGCTCAATTGTAGCCCATTTTGGGTGCAATACGAGAATACAAGGATTTGAGTGACCAAATGGACTCCGTTTGGCTCTTAACGACACGTGGGTACGATAATAATGATAAAGGCAAAAAGTTTTACTCAACAAACAAGTTTGGTTTTGCTTAATGAAGAATGAAAACTCGTTTGTAAGTTGTAGGCTCAATTGGTAGCCAATTTGGGTGCAATCCGAGAATATAAGGATTTGAGTCACAAAATGGACTCTGTTTGACTTTTAATCTCCCTAGGGTACCGTAATAATGAAAATTGCTACATTTTTTAATCAACAAAAGAGTTTGTTTGTTCTTTACGAAGAAGGAAAACTCTTTTATACGTTATATGCTCAATTGGAGGCCAATTTGAGTGCAATCCGAGAATACAAGAAGTTGAGTGACCAATTGGACTCCGTTTGACTTATAACCTCGTGGGTACGTTAATAATGAAAAATGCAACAATGTTGACTAACCAAACAAGTTTGGTTATGCTTAACGAAAAAGTAAAACTCGTTTGTATGTTGTAGGCTCAATTAGAGGCTAATTTGGGTGCAATCAGAAAATAAAAGAAATTGAGTGACCAAATGGACTTCGTATGACTTCTAACCTTGTGGAAATGTTAATAATAACAATTGCAACATGCTTTACTCAACAAACAAGTTTGGTTTTGCTTTACGAAGAATGAAAACCTGTTTGTACGTTGTTTGGTCAATTGGAAGCTAATTTGGATGCAATCCTAGAATACAAGGATTTGAGTGACCAAAATGACTCCGTTGAATCTAACCGCGCATGGGTACAATAATAATGACAAATTCAACATGTTTGATGAAAAACACAAGCTTGGTTTGCTATACGAAGATGAAAATTGGTTTGTACATTGTAGGTTCAATTTTGTTCCAATTTCGGTGCAATCCGAGAATACAAGGATTTGAGTGACCAAATCGACTCCGTTTGACTTCTTTCCCGATGTGGGTACCATAATAATGACAAATGCAATATTTTTATCAACAAACATGTTTGGTTGTGCTTCACGAAGACGGAAAACTCGTTTATACGTTGTAGGGAACAATTGGTGGCTAATTTGGGTGTATTCCGAGAATACAATGATTTTTTAGTGACCAAATGGATTTCCTTTGACATCTAACCTCATGTGGGTACCATAATAATGACAAATGCTACAGTTTTGCATCAACAAACAAGTTTGGTTTTGCTTAATGAAGAAGGAAAACTCGTTTGTACGTTGTAGGATCAATTGGAGGCCAATTTGGGTGCAATCCGAGAATACAAAGATTTGAGTCACCAAATGGACTTTGTTTGGCTTCTAACCTCACGTGGGTACCATAATAATGACAAATGCAACATATTTGACTCAAAAAACAAGTTTGGTTGTGCTTTACAAAGAAGTAAAACTCATTTGTACGTTGTAGGCTCAATTGGAAGCCAATTTGGGTGCAATCCGAGAATATAAGGATTTGAGTCACCAAATGGACTCTGTTTGAATTTTAATCTCCCTAGGGTACCATAATAATGAAAATTGCTACATTTTTTAATCAACAAACAAGTTTGGTTGTGCTTTACGAAGAAGGAAAACGCTTTTATACGCTATAGGCTCAATTGGAGGCCAATTTGAGTGCAATTCGAGAATACAAGAAGTTGAGTGACCAATTGGAATCTGTTTGACATATAACATCGTGGGTATGTTAATAATGAAAAATTCAACTTGGTTGACTCAACAAACAAATTTGGTTATGCTTAACGAAAAAGGAAAACTCGTTTGTATGTTGTAGGCTCAATTGGAGGCCAAGTTGGGTGCAATCAGAAAATAAAAGAAATTGAGTGACCAAATGGGCTTCGTATGACTTCTAAACTTGTGGAAATGTTAATAATGACAATTTCAACATGTTTGACACAACAAACAAGTTTGGTTTTGCTTTATGAAGAATGAAAACCTGTTTGTACGCTGTATGGTCAATTCGAAGCTAATTTGGATGCAATCCTAGAATACAAGGATTTGAGTGACCAAAATGACTCTGTTGAATCTAACCGCGCATGGGTACAATAATAATGACAAATGCAACATGTTTGATGAAAAACAAAAGTTTGGTTTGCTATACGAAGAATGAAAACTCATTTGTACGTTGTAGGTTCAATTTGATTCCAATTTCGGTGCAATCCGAGAATACAAGGATTTGAGTGACCAAATGGACTCCGTTTGACTTCTTTCCCCATGTGGGTACCATAATAATGACAAATGCAATATTTTTGTATCAACAAACATGTTTGGTTGTGCTTAATGAAAAATGAAAACTCGTTTGTATGTTGTAGGCTCAATTGGAAGCTAATTTGGGTGCAATCCGAGAATATAAGGATTTGAGTCACCAAATGGACTCTGTTTGACTTTTAATCTCCCTAGGGTACCGTAATAATGAAAATTACAGCATTTTTTAATCAACAAACAAGTTTGGTTGTTTTTTACGAAGAAGGAAAACGCTTTTATACGTTATAGGCTCAATTGGAGGCCAATTTGAGTGCAATCCGAGAATACAAGAAGGTTAGTGACCAATTGGACTCCGTTTGACTTATAACCTCGTGGGTACGTTAATAATGAAAATTGCAACATGGTTGACTCAACAAACAAATTTGGTTATGCTTAACGAAAAAGGAAAACTTGTTTGTATGTTGTAGGCTCAATTGGAGGCCAATTTGGGTGCAATCAGAAAATAAAAGAAATTGAGTGACCAAATGGACTTCGTATGACTTCTAACCTTGTGGAAATGTTAATAATGACAATTGCAACATTTTTGACTCAACTAAAAAAAAAATCGTGATTTACGAAGAAGGAAAACTCATTTGTACATTGTAAGCTCAATTGGAAGCCAATTTGGGTGCAATCCAAATATACAAGGATTTGAGTAACCAAAATGACTCCATTGAATCTAACTGCGCGTGGGTACAATAATAATGAAAATTTTAACATGTTTGACATAACACCCAAGTTTGATTTGCTTTGCGAAAAAGGAAATCTCGTTCGTACGTTATAGGCTCAATTTGAAGTGCAATCCGAGAATACAAGGATTTGAGTGACCAAATGGACTTCGTTTGACTTCTAACCGCGATGGTACCTTAATAATGACAAATTCAACATGGTGGCTTCAACAAATAAGTTTGGGTGTGCATAACAAAGAAGAAAAACTTGATTATACGTTGTAGGGCACAATTGGACTTCATTTGACATCTAACCTCACGTGGGTACCATAATAATTAAAAATTCAGCATGTTTGAATACACAAACAATTTTGGTTTTGCTTAATGAAGAAGGAAAACTCGTTTGTACGTTGTAAGCTTAATTAGAGACCAATTTGGGTGCAATCCAAGAATACAAGGATTTGAGTCATCAAATGAACTCTGTTTGACTTCTAACCTCTCGTGTGTCCAATAATAATGACAAATTCAACGTGTTTGACTCAACATACAAGTTTGGTTTGCTTTACTAAGAAGGAAAACTCGTTTGCACGTTGCAGGCTCAGTTTGTAGACTATTTGGGTGCAATTCGAGAATACAATGATTTGAGTGACAAAATAGACTCTGTTTGACTTCTAACCGCGTGTGGGTACCATAATAATGACAAATGAAATATTTTTTACTCAACAAACAAGCTTGATTTTGTTTTACGAATAAGGAAACTCGTTTGGACATTGTAGTGAGGCCAATTTGGATGCAATCCGAGAATACAAGGATTTGAGTGACCAAATGGACTCCGTTTGACTTCTAACTTCGTGGGTACGTTAATATTGAGAAATGAAACATGGTTAACCTAACAAACAAGTTTGCTTGTGATTTACGAAGAATGAAAACTCATATGTTTGTTGTCTGCTCAATTGGAGGCCAATCTGGGGGCAATCCGAGAATACAAGGATTTAAGTGACCAAAAGGACTCCGTCTGAATCTAACCGTGCGTGGGTACAATAATAATGAAAAATTCAACAAGTTTCACACAACTCACAAAATTGATTTGCTTAACGAATCAGGAAAACTTGTTTGTAAGTTGTAGGCTCAATTTGTGGCCAATTTGGGTGCAATCCGAGAATACATAGATATGAATGACCAAATGGACTTCGTTTGACTTCTAACCGCGTGCGGGTACCATAATGACAAATGCAATATTTTTTACTCAACAAATAATCTTTGTTTGACTTATAACCTCGCGTGCATACCATAATAATGAAAAATGCAGCATGTTTGACTCTACAAACAATTTTGGTTGTGTTTTACGAAAAAGGAAAACTCGTTTCTACGTTGTAGGCCAATTTGGGTGCAATCCGACAATAAAAGGATTTGAGTGACCAAATGGACTTCGTTTGACTTCTAACCATGTGTGGGTACCATAATAATGATAAATGCAACATATTCGACTTAACAAACAAGTTTGTTGTGCTTAATGAAAAAGGAAAACTTGTTTGTACAGTGTAAGCTCAATTGGAGGCCACTTTGGTTGCAATCCGATAATACAAGAATTTGAATCACCAAATGGACTTCGTATGACTTCTAACCTCGTGGGTACGTTAATAAGGACAAATGCGACATGATTGACTCTACAAACAAGTTTGGTTGTACTTTAAGAATAATTAAAACTCGTTTGTACGTTGTATTCTCAATTAGAAGCCAATTTGGGTGCAATGCGGGAATACAAGTAATTGAGTGACCAAACTGACTCCATTTGAATCTAACCGCGGAAGGGTACAAAAATAATGACAAACTCAACATGTTTGACTCAATACACAAGTTTGGTTTGCTTTATGAAAAAGGAAAACGCTTTCATATGTTGTAGGCTCAATTTGTGGCCAATTCACGTGCAATCCGAGAATACAAAGATTTGAGTGATCCAATGAACTCCATTTGACTTCTTTTCCCATGTGGGTACCATAATAATGACAAATTCAACATGTTATCCTCAACAAACAAGTTTGGTTGTGCTTTACGAAGAAGGAAAACTCGTTTGTACGTTGTATGCTCAATAGGAAGCCAATTTAGATACAATTTTGGAATACAAGGATTGATTGACCAAAATGACTTCGTGTAATCTAACCGCGCGTGGGTACAATAATAATGGAAAATGCAACATGTTTTACGTAACACACAAGTTTGGTATGCTTTACCAATAAGCAAAACTCGTTTGTACATTGTAGGCTCAATTTCTGGCCAATTTGGATGCAATCCGAGAATACAAAGATTTAAGTGACCAAATGGACTCTGTTTGACTTCTTTCCCCGAGCCAGTACCATAATAATGAAAAATGCAATATTTTTTACTCAACAAACAAGTTTGGTTGTGCTTTACGAAAAAGAAAAACTCGTTTGTACGTTGTAGGCTCAATTGGAGGCCAATTTGGGTGAAATCCAATAATACTATGATTTGAGTCTTCAAATGAACTCTGTTTTACTTCTAACTGAGCACGGGTACCATAATAATTACTAATGAAACATTTTTGACTCAACAAACAAGTTTGGTTGTGCTTTACGAAGAAGGAAAACTCGTTTGAACATTGTAGGCTCAATTGAAGGCCAATTTGGGTGCAATCCGAGAATACAGGATTTGAGTGACCAAATGGACTCCGTTTGACATCTAACGACATATGCGTACCATAATAATGATAAATGCAACATGTTTGACTCAACAAACAAGTTTGGTATTGCTTAATGAAGAAGGAAAACTCATTTGTACGTTGTAGGCACAATTGAAAGCCAATTTGGGTGCAATCCAAGAATACATAGATTTGAGTCACCAAATGGACTATATTTGACTTCTAGCTTAACATGGGTACCATAATAATGACAAATTATACATGTTAGACTCAACAAACAAGTTTGGTTGTGCTTTATGAAGAAGGAAAACTCGTTTGTACATTGTTGGCTCAATTGGAGGCCAATATGGTGCAATCCAAGAATACAAGGATTATAGTGACCAAATGGACTCCGTTTGACTTCCAACCACGAGTGGTTACCATAATAATGACAAATGCAACATTTTTTACGCAAAAAACAAGTTTGGTTGTGTTTAACGAAGAAGGAAAACTCGATTGTACGTTGTAGGCTCAATTGGAGTCCAATTTGGGTGCAATCAGATAATACAAGAATTTGAGTGACCAAATGGGCTTCGTTTGACGTATAACTTTGTGGGTATGTTAATAATGAAAAATGCGACATGTTTGACTCAAAAAAAAAGTTTAAATGTGTTGTATGAAGAAGGAAAACTCATTTGTACGGTGTATGCTCAATGGGAGGCCAATTTGGGTGCAGTCCGAGAATACAAGGATTTGAGTGACCAAAAGGAGACCGTTTGAATCTAACCATGCGTGGGGTACAATTATAATGACTAATTCAACATATTTGACTCAACCCACAAGTTTGGTTAACTTTAAGAAGAAGGAAAACTCGTTTGTACATTGTAGGCTCAATTTGTGGCCAATTCGGGTGCAATCCGAGAATACCAGGATTTGAGTGACAAAATGGACTCCATTTGAATTATAACCACGTAAAGGTACCATTCTAATGAAAAATTCCATACTTTTTACTCAACACACAAGCTTGGTTGTGTTTTACGAAGAAGGAAAACTCGTTTGGAAGGTGTAGGCTTAATTGAAGACCTATTTGGGTGCAATCCGAGAATACAAGGATTTGAGTGACCAAATGGACTCCGTTTGACTTCTAGCCACACATAGGTACCAAAATAATGACAAATTCAACATGTTTGAATTAACAAACAAGCTTGGTATTGCTTAATGAAGATGGAAAACTCGTTTGTACGTTGTAGGCTAAATTGAAAGCCAATTTGGGTGCAATCCGAGAATACAATGATTTGAGTCACCAAATGGACTCTGTTTGACTTTTAGCCTAACATCGATAACATAATAATGAAAAATTCTACATGTTAGACTCAACAAACAAGTTTGGTTGTGCTTTACAAAGAAGGAAAACTCGTTTGTACATTGTAGGCTCAATTGGAGGCCAATTTGGGTGCAATCCCAGAATACAAGGATTATAGTGACCAAATGGACTTCGTTTGACTTCCAACCACGAGTGGTTACCATAATAATGAAAAATGCAACATTTTTTACTCAACAAACAAGTTTGGTTTTGTTTAACGAAGAAGGAAAACTCGATTGTACGTTGTAGGCTCAATTGGAGGCCAATTTGACTGCAATCAGATAATACAAGAATTTGAGTGACCAAATGGGCTTCGTTTGAATTCTAACTTTTTGGGTACGCTAATAATGAAAAATGCAACATTTTTGACTCAACAAACAAGTTTAAATGTGTTGTACGAAGAAGGAAAACTCATTTGTACGTTGTATGCTAAATGGGAGGCCAATTTGGGTGCAATTCGAGAATACAAGAATTTGAGTGACCAAAAGGACTCCGTTTGAATCTAACTATCCATGGGTACAATAATAATGACTAATTCAACATATTTTACTCAACACACAAGTTTGGTTAGCTTTAAGAAGAAGGAAAACTCATTTGTACGTTGTAGGCTCAATTTGTTGCCAATTCAGGTGCAATCCGAGAATACCAGTATTTGAGTGACAAAATGGACTCCGTTTGATTTCTAATAGCGTGAAGGTACCATACTAATGAAAAATTCTATACTTTTTACTCAACACACAAGCTTGGTTGTGTTTTACGAATAAGGAAAACTCGTTTGGACGGTGTAGGCTGAATTGAAGACCAGTTTGGGTGCAATCCGATAATACAAGGATTTGAGTGACCAAATGGATTTCGTTTGACTTCTAGCCACACATAGGTACCAAAATAATGACAAATTAAACATGTTTGAATCAACAAACAAGCTTGGTATTGCTTAATGAAGATGAAAAACTCGTTTGTACGTTGTAGGCTAAACTGAAAGCCAATTTGGGTGCAATCCGAGAATACAACGATTTGAGTCACCAAATGGACTCTGTTTTACTTTTAGCGTAACATCGATAACATAATAATGACAAATTCTACATGTTAGACTCAACAAACAAATTTGGTTGTGCTTTACGAAGAAGGAAAACTCGTTTGTACATTGTAGGCTCAATTGGAGGCCAATTTGGGTGCAATCCAAGAATACAAGGATTATAGTGACCAAATGGACTCCGTTTGACTTCCAACCACGAGTGGTTACCATAATAATGACAAATGCAACATTTATTACTCAACAGACAAGTTTGGTTTTGTTTAACGAAGAAGGAAAACTTGATTGTACGTTGTAGGCTCAATTGGAGGCCAATTTGACTGCAATCAGATAATACAAGAATGTGAGTGACCAAATGGGCTTCGTTTGAATTCTAACTTTTTGGGTACGCTAATAATGAAAAATGCAACATGTTTGACTCAACAAACAAGTTTCAATGTGTTGTACGAAGAAGGAAAACTCATTTGTACGTTGTATGCTAAATGGGAGGCCAATTTGGGTGCAATTCGAGAATACAAGAATTTGAGTGACTAAAAGGACTCCGTTTGAATCTAACCATCCATGGGTACAATAATAATGACTAATTCAACATATTTTACTCAACACACAAGTTTGGTTAGCTTTAAGAAGAAGGAAAACTCGTTTGTACGTTGTAGGCTCAATTTGTTGCCAATTCGGGTGCAATCCGAGAATACGCGTATTTGAGTGACAAAATGGACTCCGTTTGACTTCTAACAGCGTGAAGGTACCATACTAATGAAAAATTCTATATTTTTTACTCAACACACAAGCTTGGTTGTGTTTTACTAATAAGGAAAACTCGTTTGGACGGTGTAGGCTCAATTGAAGACCAGTTTGGGTGTAATCCGAGAATACAAAGATTTGAGTGACCAAATGGACTCCGTTTGACTTCTAGCCACACATAGGTACCAAAATAATGACAAATGCAACATGTTTTAATCAACAAACTAGTTTGATATTGCTTAATGAAGAAGGAAAACTCGTTGGTACGTTGTAGGCTCAATTGAAAGCCAATTTGGGTGCAATCCGAGAATACAAGGATTTCAATCACCTAATGGACTCTGTTTGACTTCTAGCCTTTCAGGGGTACCATAATAATAGAAAATTCTACATGTTAGACTTAACAAAAAAGTTTGGTTTTGCTTTACGAAGAACGAAAACTCGTTTGTACATTGTAGGCTCAATTGGAGGCCAATTTGGGTGCAATCCAAGGATTATAGTGATCAAATGTACTTCCAACCACGTGTGGGTACCATAATAATGAAAAAGGCAGCATTTTTCACTTAACAAACAAGATTGGTTGTGTTTAACGAAGAAGGAAAACTCGATTGTACGTTGTAGGCTCATTTGGAGGCCAATTTGGGTTCAATCAGAGAATACAAGATTTTGAGTGACCAAATGGGCTTCGTTTGACTTCTAAGGGGACATTAATAATGACAAATGAAATATGTTTGACTCAACAAACAAGTTTAATTGTGTTGTACGGAGAAGGAAAACTCGTTTGTACGTTGTATGCTCAATTGGAGGCAAATTTGGGTGCAATCCGAGAATACAAGGATTTGAGTGACCAAAAGTACTTCGTTTGACTCTAACCACGCGTGGGTACAATAATATTGACAAATTCAACATATTTGACTCAACACACAAGTTTAGTTAGCTTTACGAAGAAGGAAAATTCGTTTGTAGGTTGTAGGCTCAATTTGAAGCCAATTCGGGTTCAATCCGAGAATACAAGGATTTGAGTGACAAAATGGACTCCGTTTCACTTCTAAATGCGTGCAGGTACTATAGTAATGACAAATGCTATATTTTTTACTCTAAACACAAACTTGATTGTGTTTTACGAAGATGGAAAACTGGTTTGGACGGTGTAGGCTCAATTGGAGACTAGTTTGGGTGCAATCCGAGAATACAAGGATTCGAGTGACCAAATGGACTCTATTTGACTTCTAGCCACACATAGGTACCAAAATAATGACAATTGCAACATGTTTGACTCAACAAGAATTTTTGGTTGTGCTCAACAAAGAAGAAAAACCCGATTGTACATTGTAGGCTTAATTAGATGCCAATATAGGTCCAATAAGAAAATACAAGAATTTGAGTGACCAAATGGACTTCTTTTGAGGTCTAACCTCGTTGTAGGCTCAATTTGTCGCCAATTTGTTTACAATCCGAGAATACCAGGATTTGAGTGACAAAATGGACTTTGTTTGACTTCAAACCGCGTGTAGGTACCATACTAATGACAAATTCTATATTTTTACTCAACACACAAGCTTGGTTGTGTTTTACGAAGAAGGAAAACTCGTTTGGACAGTGTAGGCTCAATAGAACACCAATTTGGGTGCAATCCGAGGATACAAGGATTTGAGTGACCAAATGGACTCCGTTTGACTTCTAGCCACACATAGGTACCAAAATAATGACAAATGCAACATGTTTGAATCAACAAACAAGCTTGGTATTGCTTAATGAAGAAAGAAAACTCGTTTGTACGTTGTAGCTAGGCTTAATTGAAAACCAATTTGGGTGCAATCTGAGAATACAATGATTTGAGTCACCAAACGGACTTTGTTTGACTTTTAGCCTAACATAGGTACCATAATAATGAAAAATTCTACATGTTAGACTCAACAAACTAGTTTCGTTGTGCTTGACGAAGAAAGACAACTCGTTTTTACATTGTAGGCTCAATTGGAGGCCAATTTGGGTGCAATCCAAGAATACAAGGATTATAGAGACCAAATGGACTCCGTTTGACTTCCAAACAAGTGTGGGTACCATAATAATGACAAATGCAACATGTTTTACTAAAAAAACAAGTTTGGTTATATTAAACGAAGAAGGAAAACTCGATTGTACGTTGTAGGCTCAATTGGTGGCCAATTTGATTGCAATCAGATAATACAAGAATTTGAGTGACCAAATGGGTTTCGTTTGACTTCTAACTCTGTGGGTACGTTAATAAAGAAAAATTCAACATGTTTGACTCAATAAACAAGTTTAAATGTGTTGTACGAAGAAGGAAAACTCATTTGTACGTTGTATGCTCAATGGGAGGCCAATTTGGGTGCAATCCGAGAATACAAGGATTTGAGCGACCAAAAGAGCTCTGTTTGAATCTAACCATGAGTGGGTACAATAATAATGAATAATTCAACATATTTGACTCAACACACAAGTTTGGTTAGCTTTAAGAATAAGGAAAACTCGTTTGTACGTTGTAGGCTCAATTTGTGGCAAATTCGGGTGCAATCCGAGAATACCAGGATTTGATTGACAAAATGGACTCCGTTTGACTTCTAACCGCGTGAAGGTACCATACTAATGACAAATTTTATATTTTTCAATCAACACACAAGCTTGGCTGTGTTTTACGAAAAAGGAAAACACGTTTGGACGGTGTAGGCTCAATTGAAGACCAATTTGGGTGCAATCCGAGAATACAAGGATTTGAGTAACCAAATGGACTCTGTTTGACTTCTAGCCACACATAGGTACCAAAATAATGACAAATTCAACATGTTTGAATCAAAAAACAAGCTTGGTATTGGTTAATGAAGAAGGAAAACTCGTTTGTACGTTGTAGGCTTAATTGAAACCAAATTTGGGTGCAATCCGAGAATACAGTGATATGTGTCACCAAATGAACTCTGTTTGAGTTTTAGCCTAACATAGGTACCATAATAATGAAAATCTCTACAAGTTAGACTCAACAAACAAGTTTGGTTGTGCTTTAGGAAGAAGGAAAACTCGTTTGTATATTGTAGGCTCAATTGGAGGCCAATTTGGGTGCAATCAAAGAATACAAGGA
Source organism: Berberis vulgaris (assembly GCA_963556465.1). NCBI lineage: Eukaryota > Viridiplantae > Streptophyta > Magnoliopsida > Ranunculales > Berberidaceae > Berberis > Berberis vulgaris. The sequence continues at coordinate 30,813,708 of OY747135.1, forward strand.
TTATAGAGACCAAATGGACTCCGTTTGACTTCCAAACACGTGTGGGTACCATAATAATGACAAATGCAATATGTTTTACTCAACAAACAAGTTTGGTTGTATTAAACGAAGAAGGAAAACCTGATTGTACGTTGTATGCTCAATTGGAGGCCAATTTGAGTGCAATCAGATAATACATGAATTTGAGTGACCAAATGGGTTTCGTTTGACTTCTAACTCTGTGGGTACGTTAATAATTACAAATTCAACATGTTTGATTCAACAATCAAGTTTAAATGTGTTGTACGAAGAAAGAAAACTCATTTGTACGTTGTATGCTCAATGGGAGGCCAATTTGGGTGCAATCCGAGAATACAAGGATTTGAGTGACCAAAAGGCCGCCGTTTGAATCTAACCATGAGTGGGTACAATAATAATGACTAATTCAACATATTTTACTCAACACACAAGTTTGGTTAGCTTTAAGAAGAAGGGAAACTCGTTTGTACGTTGTAGGCTTAATTTGTGGCCAATTCGGGTGCAATCCGAGAATACCAAGATTTGAGTCACAAAATGGACTCCGTTTGACTTCTAACCGCGTGAAGGTACGATACTAATGAAAGATTTTATAGTTTTTACTCAATACACAAGATTGGTTGTGTTTTACGAAGAAGGAAAACTCGTTTGGACGGTGTAGGCTCAATTGAAGACCAATTTGGGTGCAATCCGAGAATACAAGGATTTGAGTGACCAAATGGTCTCCGTTTGACTTCTAGCCACACATAGGTACCAAAATAATGAAAAATGCAACATGTTCGACTCAACAAGAAATTTTGGTTATGCTAAACGAAGAAGAAAAACCCAATTGTACGTTGTAGGCTCAATTGCAGGCCAATTTGGGTGCAATCAGAAAATACAAGAATTTGAGTGACCAAATAGACTTCGTTTGAGGTCTAACCTCGTGGGTATGTTAATAATGACAAATGAAACATGGTTGAATCAACAAAGAAGGTAGGCTTTGATATACGAAGATGGAAAACTCGTTTGTACGTTGTATGCCCAATTTGAAGCCAATTTCAGGGCAATATGAGAATACAAGGATTTGAGTGACCAAATGGTCTCCGTTTGAATCTAAAAGTGCGTAGGTACAATAATAATGACAAATTCAACATGTTTGACTCAACACACAAGTTTGGTTTGCTTTACGAAGAAGGAAAACTCGTTTGTAAGTTGTAGGCTCAATTTGTAGCCAATTCCGATGCAATCCGAGAATACCAGTATTTGAGTGACAAAATGGACTCCGTTTGACTTATAACCTCGTGAAGGTACAATACTAATGAAAAATTCTATATTTTTTACTCAACACACAAGCTTGGTTGTGTTTTACGAAGAAAGAAATTTCGTTTGGACGGTGTAGGCTCAATTGAAGACCAATTTGGGTGCAATCCGAGAATACAAGGATTTGAGTGACCAAATGGACTCCGTTTGACTTCTAGCCACACATAGGTACCACAATAATGACAAATTCAACATGTTTGAATCAACAAACTAGTTTGGTATTGCTTAATGATGAAGGAAAACTCATTTGTACGATGTAGGTTCAATTGAAAGCCAATTTGGGTGCAATCCGAGAATACAAGGATTTCAATCACCTAATGGACGCTGTTTGACTTCTAGCCTTACATGGGTACCATAATAATATCAAATTATACATGTTAGACTCAACAAAAAAGTTTGGTTGTGCTTTACGAAGAAGGAAAACTCGTTTGTACATTGTAGCCTCAATTGGAGGCCAATTTGGGTGCAATCCAAGGATTATAGTGATCAAATGGACTCCGTTTGACTTCCAACCACGTGTGGGTACCATAATAATGAAAAAGGAAACATTTTTCACTTAACAAACAACATTGGTTATGTTTAACGAAGAAGGAAAACTCGATTGTACGTTGTAGGCTCATTTGGAGGCCAATTTGGGTTAATTCAGAGAATACAAGATTTTGAGTGACCAAATGGGCTTCGTTTGACTTCAAAGGGTACATTAAAAATGACAAATGCAACATTTTTTACTCAACAAACAAGTTTAATAGTGTTGTACGGAGAAGGAAAACTCGTTTGTACGTTGTATGCTCAGTTGGAGGCAAATTTGGGTGCAATCCGAGAATATAAGGATTTGAGTGACGAAAAGTGCTCCGTTTGAATCTAACCATGAGTGGGTACAATAATAATGACTAATTCAACATATTTGACTCAACACACAAGTTTGGTTAGCTTTAAGAAGAAGGAAAACTCGTTTTTACGTTGTAAGCTCAATTTGTGGCCAATTCGGGTGCAATCCGAGAATACCAGGATTTGAGTGACAAAATGGACTCCGTTTGACTTCTAACAGCGTGAAGGTACTATACTAATGAAAATTTTTATATTTTTTACTCAACACACAAGCTTGGTTGTGTTTTACGAAGAAGGAAAACTCGTTTGGACGGTGTAGGCTCAATTGAAGACCAATTTGGGTGCAATCCGAGAATACAAGGATTTGAGTAACCAAATGGACCCCGTTTGACTTCTAGCCACACATAAGTACCAAAATAATGACAAATGCAACATGTTTGAATAAAAAAAAAGCTTGTTATTGGTTAATGAAGAAGGAAAACTCGTTTGTACGTTGTAGGCTCAATTGAAAGCCAATTTGGGTGCAATCCGAGAATACAATGATATGAGTCACCAAATGAACTATGTTTGAATTTTAGCCTAACATAGGTACCATAATAATGACAAATTATACATCTTAGACTCAACAAACAAGTTTGGTTGTGCTTTACGAAGAAGGAAAACTCATTTGTACATTGTAGGCTCAATAGGAGGCCAATTTGGGTGCAATCCAAGAATACAATGATTATAGTGACCAAATGGACTCCGTTTGACTTCCAAACACGTGTGGGCACCATAATAATGACAAATGCAACATGTTTTATTCAACAAACAAGTTTGGTTGTATTAAACGAAGAAGGAAAACCCGATTGTACATTGTAGGCTCAATTGGAGGCCAATTTGAGTGCAATCAGATAATACAAGAATTTGAGTGACCAAATGGGTTTCGTTTGACTTCTAACTCTATGGGTATGTTAATAATGACAAATTCAACATGTTTGACTCAACAAACAAGTTAAAATGTGTAGTACGAAGAAGGAAAACTCATTTGTACGTTGTATGCTCAATGGGAGGCCAATTTGGGTGCAATTCGAGAATACAAGGATTCCGTTTGAATCTAACCATGCATGGGTACAATAATAATGAATAATTCGACATATTTGACTCAACACACAAGTTTGGTTAGCTTTAAGAAGAAGGAAAACTCATTTGTACATTGTAGGCTCAATTTGTGGGCAATTCGGGTGCAATCCGAGAATACCAGTATTTGAGTGACAAAATGGACTTCGTTTGATATCTAACCTCGTGAAGGTACCATAGTGATGAAAAATTCTATATTTTTTACTCAACACATAAGTTTGGTTGTGTTTTACGAATAAGGAAAACTCGTTTGGACAGTGTAGGCTCAATTGAAGACCAATTTGGGTGCAATCCGAGAATACAAGGATTTGAGTGACCAAATGGACTCCGTTTGACTTCTAGCCACACATAGGTACCAAAATAATGAAAAATGCAACATATTTGAATCAACAAACAAGCTTGGTATTGCTTAATGAAGAAGGAAAACTCGTTTGTACGTTGTAGGCTCAATTGAAAGCCAATTTGGGTGCAATCCGAGAATACAAGGATTTGAGTCACCAAATGGACTCTGTTTGACTTCTAGGCTTACATGGGTACCATAATAATAACAAATTATACATGTTAGACTCAAAAAACAAGTTTGGTTGTGCTTTACAAAGAAGGAAAACTCGTTTGTACATTGTAGGCTCAATTGGAGGACAATTTGGGTGCAATCCAATAATACAAGGATTATAGTGACCAAATGGACTCCGTTTGACTTCCAACCATGTGTGGGTACCATAATAATGAAAAATGAAACATTTATGAGTCAACAAACAAGTTTGGTTGTGTTTAACGAAGAAAAAAAACTCGATTGTATGTCGTAGGCTCAATTGGTGGCCAATTTGGGTACAATCGGATAATATAAGAATTTGAGTGACCCAATGGGCTTCGTTTGACTTCTAACTTTTTTGGTACATTAATAATGACAAATGAAACATGTTTGACTCAACAGAAAAGTTTAAATGTGTTGTACGAAGAAGGAAAACATGTTTGTACATTGTAGGCTCAATTGGAGGCCAATTTGGGTGCAATACTAGGATTATAGTGATCAAAGGGACTCCATTTGACTTCCAACCACGAGTGGGTACGATAATAATGAAAAAGGAAACATTTTTCAATTAACAAACAAGTTTGGTTGTGTTTAACAAAGAAGGAAAACTCGATTGTACGTTGTAGGTTCAATTAGAGGCTAATTTGGGTTCAATCAGATAATACAAGATTTTGGGTGACCAAATGGGCTTCTTTTGAGGGTACATTAATAATGAAAAATGCAACATGTTTGACTCAACAAACAAGTTTAATGGTGTTGTACGAAGAAGGAAAACTCGTTTGTACGTTGTATGCTCAATTGGAGGCAAATTTGGGTGCAATCCGAGAATACAAGGATTTGAGTGACCAAAAGGACTCCGTTTGACTCTAACCACCCGTGGGTACAATAATAATGAAAATTCAACATATTTGACTCAACACACAAGTTTGGTTAGCTTTACGAAGAAGGAAAACTCGTTTGTACGTTGTAGGCTCAATTTGTGGCCAATTCAATCCGAGAATACCAGGATTTGAGTGACAAAATGGACTCCGTTTGACTTCTAACCTCGTGAAGGTACTATACTAATGACAAATTTTATATTTTTTACTCAACGCACAAGCTTGGTTGTGTTTTACGAAGAAGGAAAACTCGTTTGGACGGTGTAGCTCAATTGAAGACCAATTTGGGTGGAATCCGAGAATACAAGGATTTGAGTAACCAAATGGACTCCGTTTGACACATAAGTACCAAAATAATGAAAAATGCCACATGTTTGAATAAAAAAACAAGCTTGGTATTGGTTAATGAAGAAGGAATACTTGTTTGTACGTTGTAGGCTCAATTGAAAGCCAATTTGGGTGCAATCCCAGAATACAATGATATGAGTCACCAAATGAACTGTGTTTGAATTTTAGCCTAACATAGGTACCATAATATTGACAAATTGTACATCTTAGACATTTTACGAAGAAGGAAAACTCGTTTGTACATTGTAGGCTCAATTGGAAGCCAATTTGGGTGCAATCCAAGAATACAAGGATTATAGTGACCAAATGGACTCCGTTTGACTGCCAAACACGTGTGGGTACCATAATAATGACAAATCCAACATGTTTTACTCAACAAACAAGTTTGGTTGTATTAAACGAAGAAGGAAAACCCGATTGTACGTTGTAGGCTCAATTGGAGGCCAATTTGAGTGCAATCAGATAATACAAGAATTTGAGTGACCAAATAGGTTTCGTTTGACTTCTAACTCCATGGGTACGTTAATAATGACAAATTCAACATGTTTTACTCAACACACAAGTTTAAATGTGTTGTACGAAGAAAGAAAACTCATTTGTATGTTGTATGCTCAATGGGAGGCCAATTTGGGTGCAATCCGAGAATACAAGGATTTGAGTGACTAAAAGGGCTCCGTTTGAATCTAACCATGAGTGGGTACAATAATAATGACTAATTAAACATATTTGACTAAACACACAATTTTGGTTAGCTATAAGAAGAAGGAAAACTCGTTTGTACGTTGTAGGCTTAATTTGTGGCCAATACGGGTGCAATCCGAGAATACCAGGATTTGAGTGACAAAATGGACTCCGTTTGACTTCTAACCGCGTGAAGGTACCATATTAATGAAAATTTTTATATTTTTTACTCAACAAAAAAGCTTGGTTGTGTTTTACGAAGAAAGAAAACTCGTTTGGACGGTGTAGGCTCAATTGAAGACCAATTTGGGTGCAATCCGAGAAAACAAGGATTTGAGTGACCAAATGGACTCCGTTTGACTTCTAGCCACACATAGGTTCCAAAATAATGACAAATGAAACATGTTTGAATCAACAAACAAGCTTGGTATTGCTTAATGAAGAAGGAAAACTCGTTTTTACGTTGTAGGCTCAATTGAAAACCAATTTTGGTGCAATCCGAGAATACAAGGATTTGAGTCACCAAATGGACTCTGTTTGACTTCTAGCCTTACATGGGTACAATAATAATAACAAATTCTACATGTTAGACTCAACAAACAAGTTTGGTTGTGCTTTACCTAGAAGGAAAACTCGTTTGTACATTGTAGGCTCAATTGGAGGCCAATTTGGGTGCAATCCAATAATTCAAGGATTATAGTGACCAAATGGACTCCGTTTGACTTCCAACCATGTGTGGGTACCATAATAATGACAAATGCAACATTTATGAGTCAACAAACAAGTTTGGTTGTGTTTAACGAAGAAAAAAAACTCGATTGTACGTTGTAGGCTCAATTGGAGGTCAATTTGGGTGCAATCAAATAATATAAGAATTTGAGTGACCCAATGGGCTTCGTTTGACTTCTAACTTTTTGGGTACATTAATAATGACAAATGCAACATGTTTGACTCAACAAAAAATTTTAAATGTGTTGTACAAAGAAGGAAAACATGTTTGTACATTGTAGGCTCAATTGGAGGCCAATTTGGGTGCAATACTAGGATTATAGTGATCAAAGGGACTCCGTTTGACTTCCAACCACGAGTGGGTACCACAATAATGAAAAGGGCAACATTTTTCAATTAACAAACAAGTTTGGTTGTGTTTAACGAAGAAGGAAAACTCGATTGTACGTTGTCGGCTCAATTGGAGGCTAATTTGGGTTCAATCAGATAATACAAGATTTTGGGCGACCAAATGGGCTTCGTTTGACTTCTAAGGGTACATTAATAATGAAAAATGCAACATGTTTGACTCAACAAACATGTTTAATGGTGTTGTACGAAGAAGGAAAACTCGTTTGTACGTTGTATGCTCAATTGGAGGCAAATTTGGGTGCAATCCGAGAATACAAGGATTTGAGTGACCAAAAGGACTCCGTTTGACTCTAACCACCCGTGGGTACAATAATAATGAAAATTCAACATATTTGACTCAACACACAAGTTTGGTTAGCTTTACGAAGAAGGAAAACTCGTTTGTACGTTGTAGGCTCAATTTGTGGCAATTCAATCCGAGAATACCAAGATTTGAGTGACAAAATGGACTCCGTTTCACTTCTAACCTCGTGAAGGTACTATACTAATGACAAATTTTATATTTTTTACTCAACACACAAGCTTGGTTGTGTTTTACGAAGAAGGAAAACTCGTTTGGACGGTGTAGCTCAGTTGAAGACCAATGTGGGTGCAATCCGAGAATACAAGGATTTGAGTAACCAAATGGACTCCGTTTGACACATAAGTACCAAAATAATGAAAAATGCCACATGTTTGAATAAAAAAACAAGCTTGGTATTGGTTAATGAAGAAGGAAAACTTGTTTGTACGTTGTAGGCTCAATTGAAAGCCAATTTGGGTGCAATCCCAGAATACAATGATATGAGTCACCAAATGAACTGTGTTTGAATTTTAGCCTAACATAGGTACCATAATATTGACAAATTGTACATCTTAGACATTTTACGAAGAAGGAAAACTCGTTTGTACATTGTAGGCTCAATTGGAAGCCAATTTGGGTGCAATCCAAGAATACAAGGATTATAGTGACCAAATGGACTCCGTTTCACTGCCAAACACGTGTGGGTACCATAATAATGACAAATCCAACATGTTTTACTCAACAAACAATTTTGGTTGTATTAAACGAAGAAGGAAAACCCGATTGTACGTTGTAGGCTCAATTGGAGGCCAATTTGAGTGCAATCAGATAATACAAGAATTTGAGTGACCAAATAGGTTTCGTTTGACTTCTAACTCCATGGGTACGTTAATAATGACAAATTCAACATGTTTTACTCAACACACAAGTTTAAATGTGTTGTACGAAGAAAGAAAACTCATTTGTATGTTGTATGCTCAATGGGAGGCCAATTTGGGTGCAATCCGAGAATACAAGGATTTGAGTGACTAAAAGGGCTCCGTTTGAATCTAACCATGAGTGGGTACAATAATAATGACTAATTAAACATATTTGACTAAACACACAATTTTGGTTAGCTATAAGAAGGAAAACTCGTTTGTACGTTGTAGGCTTAATTTGTGGCCAATACGGGTGCAATCCGAGAATACCAGGATTTGAGTGACAAAATGGACTCCGTTTGACTTCTAACCGCGTGAAGGTACCATACTAATGAAAATTTTTATATTTTTTACTCAACAAAAAAGCTTGGTTGTGTTTTACGAAGAAAGAAAACTCGTTTGGACGGTGTAGGCTCAATTGAAGACCAATTTGGGTGCAATCCGAGAAAACAAGGATTTGAGTGACCAAATGGACTCCGTTTGACTTCTAGCCACACATAGGTACCAAAATAATGACAAATGAAACATGTTTGAATCAACAAACAAGCTTGGTATTGCTTAATGAAGAAGGAAAACTCGTTTTTACGTTGTAGGCTCAATTGAAAACCAATTTTGGTGCAATCCGAGAATACAAGGATTTGAGTCACCAAATGGACTCTGTTTGACTTCTAGCCTTACATGGGTACAATAACAATAACAAATTCTACATGTTAGACTCAACAAACAAGTTTGGTTGTGCTTTACCTAGAAGGAAAACTCGTTTGTACATTGTAGGCTCAATTGGAGGCCAATTTGGGTGCAATCCAATAATTCAAGGATTATAGTGACCAAATGGACTCCGTTTGACTTCCAACCATGTGTGGGTACCATAATAATGACAAATGCAACATTTATGAGTCAACAAACAAGTTTGGTTGTGTTTAACGAAGAAAAAAAACTCGATTGTACGTTGTAGGCTCAATTGGAGGTCAATTTGGGTGCAATCAAATAATATAAGAATTTGAGTGACCCAATGGGCTTCGTTTGACTTCTAACTTTTTGGGTACATTAATAATGACAAATGCAACATGTTTGACTCAACAAAAAATTTTAAATGTGTTGTACAAAGAAGGAAAACATGTTTGTACATTGTAGGCTCAATTGGAGGCCAATTTGGGTGCAATACTAGGATTATAGTGATCAAAGGGACTCCGTTTGACTTCCAACCACGAGTGGGTACCACAATAATGAAAAGGGCAACATTTTTCAATTAACAAACAAGTTTGGTTGTGTTTAACGAAGAAGGAAAACTCGATTGTACGTTGTCGGCTCAATTGGAGGCTAATTTGGGTTCAATCAGATAATACAAGATTTTGGGCGACCAAATGGGCTTCGTTTGACTTCTAAGGGTACATTAATAATGAAAAATGCAACATGTTTGACTCAACAAACATGTTTAATGGTGTTGTACGAAGAAGGAAAACTCGTTTGTACGTTGTATGCTCAATTGGAGGCAAATTTGGGTGCAATCCGAGAATACAAGGATTTGAGTGACCAAAAGGACTCCGTTTGACTCTAACCACCCGTGGGTACAATAATAATGAAAATTCAACATATTTGACTCAACACACAAGTTTGGTTAGCTTTACGAAGAAGGAAAACTCGTTTGTACGTTGTAGGCTCAATTTGTGGCAATTCAATCCGAGAATACCAAGATTTGAGTGACAAAATGGACTCCGTTTCACTTCTAACCTCGTGAAGGTACTATACTAATGACAAATTTTATATTTTTTACTCAACACACAAGCTTGGTTGTGTTTTACGAAGAAGGAAAACTCGTTTGGACGGTGTAGCTCAGTTGAAGACCAATGTGGGTGCAATCCGAGAATACAAGGATTTGAGTAACCAAATGGACTCCGTTTGACACATAAGTACCAAAATAATGAAAAATGCCACATGTTTGAATAAAAAAACAAGCTTGGTATTGGTTAATGAAGAAGGAAAACTTGTTTGTACGTTGTAGGCTCAATTGAAAGCCAATTTGGGTGCAATCCCAGAATACAATGATATGAGTCACCAAATGAACTGTGTTTGAATTTTAGCCTAACATAGGTACCATAATATTGACAAATTGTACATCTTAGACATTTTACGAAGAAGGAAAACTCGTTTGTACATTGTAGGCTCAATTGGAAGCCAATTTGGGTGCAATCCAAGAATACAAGGATTATAGTGACCAAATGGACTCCGTTTCACTGCCAAACACGTGTGGGTACCATAATAATGACAAATCCAACATGTTTTACTCAACAAACAATTTTGGTTGTATTAAACGAAGAAGGAAAACCCGATTGTACGTTGTAGGCTCAATTGGAGGCCAATTTGAGTGCAATCAGATAATACAAGAATTTGAGTGACCAAATAGGTTTCGTTTGACTTCTAACTCCATGGGTACGTTAATAATGACAAATTCAACATGTTTTACTCAACACACAAGTTTAAATGTGTTGTACGAAGAAAGAAAACTCATTTGTATGTTGTATGCTCAATGGGAGGCCAATTTGGGTGCAATCCGAGAATACAAGGATTTGAGTGACTAAAAGGGCTCCGTTTGAATCTAACCATGAGTGGGTACAATAATAATGACTAATTAAACATATTTGACTAAACACACAATTTTGGTTAGCTATAAGAAGGAAAACTCGTTTGTACGTTGTAGGCTTAATTTGTGGCCAATACGGGTGCAATCCGAGAATACCAGGATTTGAGTGACAAAATGGACTCCGTTTGACTTCTAACCGCGTGAAGGTACCATACTAATGAAAATTTTTATATTTTTTACTCAACAAAAAAGCTTGGTTGTGTTTTACGAAGAAAGAAAACTCGTTTGGACGGTGTAGGCTCAATTGAAGACCAATTTGGGTGCAATCCGAGAAAACAAGGATTTGAGTGACCAAATGGACTCCGTTTGACTTCTAGCCACACATAGGTACCAAAATAATGACAAATGAAACATGTTTGAATCAACAAACAAGCTTGGTATTGCTTAATGAAGAAGGAAAACTCGTTTTTACGTTGTAGGCTCAATTGAAAACCAATTTTGGTGCAATCCGAGAATACAAGGATTTGAGTCACCAAATGGACTCTGTTTGACTTCTAGCCTTACATGGGTACAATAACAATAACAAATTCTACATGTTAGACTCAACAAACAAGTTTGGTTGTGCTTTACCTAGAAGGAAAACTCGTTTGTACATTGTAGGCTCAATTGGAGGCCAATTTGGGTGCAATCCAATAATTCAAGGATTATAGTGACCAAATGGACTCCGTTTGACTTCCAACCATGTGTGGGTACCATAATAATGACAAATGCAACATTTATGAGTCAACAAACAAGTTTGGTTGTGTTTAACGAAGAAAAAAAACTCGATTGTACGTTGTAGGCTCAATTGGAGGTCAATTTGGGTGCAATCAAATAATATAAGAATTTGAGTGACCCAATGGGCTTCGTTTGACTTCTAACTTTTTGGGTACATTAATAATGACAAATGCAACATGTTTGACTCAACAAAAAATTTTAAATGTGTTGTACAAAGAAGGAAAACATGTTTGTACATTGTAGGCTCAATTGGAGGCCAATTTGGGTGCAATACTAGGATTATAGTGATCAAAGGGACTCCGTTTGACTTCCAACCACGAGTGGGTACCACAATAATGAAAAGGGCAACATTTTTCAATTAACAAACAAGTTTGGTTGTGTTTAACGAAGAAGGAAAACTCGATTGTACGTTGTCGGCTCAATTGGAGGCTAATTTGGGTTCAATCAGATAATACAAGATTTTGGGCGACCAAATGGGCTTCGTTTGACTTCCAAGGGTACATTAATAATGAAAAATGCAACATGTTTGACTCAACAAACAAGTTTAATGGTGTTGTACGAAGAAGGAAAACTCGTTTGTACGTTGTATGCTCGATTGGAGGCAAATTTGGGTGCAATCCGAGAATACAAGGATTTGAGTGACCAAAAGGACTCCGTTTGACTCTAACCACCCGTGGGTACAATAATAATGAAAATGCAACATATTTGACTCAACACACAAGTTTGGTTAGCTTTACGAAGAAGGAAAACTCGTTTGTACGTTGTAGGCTCAATTTGTGGCCAATTCAATCCGAGAATACCAGGATTTGAGTGACAAAATGGACTCCGTTTCACTTCTAACCTCGTGAAGGTACTATACTAATGACAAATTTTATATTTTTTACTCAACACACAAGCTTGGTTGTGTTTTACGAAGAAGGAAAACTCGTTTGGACGGTGTAGCTCAATTGAAGACCAATGTGGGTGCAATCCGAGAATACAAGGATTTGAGTAACCAAATGGACTCCGTTTGACACATAAGTACCAAAATAATGACAAATGCCACATGTTTGAATAAAAAAACAAGCTTGGTATTGGTTAATGAAGAAGGAAAACTTGTTTCTACGTTGTAGGCTCAATTGAAAGCCAATTTGGGTGCAATCCCAGAATACAATGATATGAATCACCAAATGAACTGTGTTTGAATTTTAGCCTAACATAGGTACCATAATATTGACAAATTGTACATCTTAGACTCCTTACGAAGAAGGAAAACTCGTTTGTACATTGTAGGCTCAATTGGAGGCCAATTTGGGTGCAATCCAAGAATACAAGGATTATAGTGACCAAATGGACTCTGTTTGACTTCCAAACACGTGTGGGTACCATAATAATGACAAATGCAACATGTTTTACTCAACAAACATGTTTGGTTGTATTAAACGAAGAAGGAAAATCCGATTGTACGTTGTAGGCTCAATTGGAGGCCAATTTGAGTGCAATCAGATAATACAAGAATTTGAGTGATCAAATAGGTTTCGTTTGACTTCTAACTCCATGGGTACGTTAATAATGACAAATTCAACATGTTTTACTCAACAAACAAGTTTAAATGTGTTGTACGAAGAAGGAAAACTCATTTGTATGTTGTATGCTCAATGGGAGGCCAATTTGGGTGCAATCCGAGAATACAAGGATTTGAGTGACTAAAAGGGCACCGTTTGAATCTAACCATGAGTGGGTACAATAATAATGACTAATTAAACATATTTGACTCAACACACAAGTTTGGTTAGCTATAAGAAGAAGGAAAACTCGTTTGTACGTTGTAGGCTTAATTTGTGGCTAATACGGGTGCAATCCGAGAATAAAAGGATTTGAGTGACAAAATGGACTTCGTTTGACTTCTAACCGCGTGAAGGTACCATACTAATGAAAAATTTATATTTTTTACTCAACAAACAAGCTTTGTTGTGTTTTACGAAGAAAGAAAACTCGTTTGGACGGTGTAGTCTCAATTGAAGACCAATTTGGGTGCAATCCGAGAATACAAGGATTTGAGTGACCAAATGGACTCCGTTTGACTTCTAGCCACACATAGGTACCAAAATAATGACAAATGAAACATGTTTGAATCAACAAACAAGCTTGGTATTGCTTAATGAAGAAGGAAAACTCGTTTGTACGTTGTAGGCTCAATTGAAAGTCAATTTTGGTGCAATACGAGAATAAAAGGATTTGAGTCACCAAATGGACTCTGTTTGACTTCTAGCCTTACATGGGTACAATAATAATAACAAATTCTACATGTTAGACTCAACACACAAGTTTGGTTGTGCTTTACGAAGAAGGAAAACTCGTTTGTACATTGTAGGCTCAATTGGAGGCCAATTTGGGTGCAATCCAATAATACAAGGATTATAGTGACCAAATGGACTCCGTTTGACTTCCAACCATGTGTGGGTACCATAATAATGACAAATGCAACATTTATTAGTCAACAAACAAGTTTGGTTGTGTTTAACGAAGAAAGAAAACTCGATTGTACGTTCTCGGCTCAATTGGAGGCCAATTTGGGTGCAATCAGATAATACAAGAATTTGAGTGACCAAATGGGCTTCGCTTGACTTCTAACTTTGTGGGTACGTTAATAATGACAAATGAAACATGTTTGACTCAACAAAAAAGTTTAAATGTGTTGTACGAAGAAGGAAAACAAATTTGTACATTGTAGGCTCAATTGGAGGCCAATTTGGGTGCAATACAAGGATTATAGTAATGAAAGGGACTCCGTTTGACTTCCAACCACGTGTGGGTACCATAATAATGAAAAAGGCAATATTTTTCAATTAACAAACTAGTTTGGTTGTGTTTAGCGAAGAAGAAAAACTCGATTGTACGTTGTAGGTTCAATTGGAAGCTAATTTGGGTTCAATCAGAGAATACAAGATTTTGGGTGACCAAATGGGCTTCGTTTGACTTCTAAGGGTACATTAATAAAAACAAATGCAACATATTTGACTCAACAAACAAGTTTAATTGTGTTGTACGAAGAAGGAAAACTCGTTTGTACGTTGTATGCTCAATTGGAGGCAAATTTGGGTGCAAGTCGAGAATACAAGGATTTGAACGACCAAAAGGACTCTGTTTGACTCTAACCACGCGTGGGTACAATAATAATGAAAAATTCAACATATCTGACTCAACACACAAGTTTGTTTAGCTTTACGAAGAAGGAAAACTCGTTTGTACGTTGTAGGCTCAATTTGAAGCCAATTCGGGTGCAATCCGAGAATACAAGGATTTGAGAGACAAAATGGACTCCGTTTGACTTCTAACCGCATGCAGGTACTATAGTAACGACAAATTCTATATTTATTACTCAAAACACAAGCTTGGTTGTGTTTTACGCAGATGGAAAACTCGTTTGGAAGATGTAGGCTCAATTGGTGACCAATTTGGGTGCAATCCGAGAATACAAGGATTTGAGTGACCAAATGGACTCTATTTGACTTCTAGCCACATATACGTACCAAAATAATGACAAATGCAACATGTTTGAATCAACAAACAAGCTTGGTATTGCTTAATGAAGAAGGAAAACTCGTTTGTACGTTGTAGGCTCAATTAAAAGCCAATTTAGGTGCAATCCGAGAATACAATGATATGAGTCACCAAATGAACTGTGTTTGAATTTTATCCTAACATAGGTACCATAATAATGACAAATTCTACATGTTAGACTCAACAAACAAGTTTGGTTGTGCTTTACGAAGAAGGAAAACTCGTTTGTACATTGTAGGCTCAATTGGAGGCCAATTTGCGTGCAATCCAAGAATACAAGGATTATAGTGACCAAATGGACTCCGTTTGACTTCCAAACACGTGTGGGTACCATAATAATGACAAATTCAACATGTTTTTCTCAACAAACAAGTTTGGTTATATTAAACGAAGAAGGAAAACTCGATTGTACGTTGTAGGCTCAATCGGAGGCCAATTTGAGTGCAATCAGATAATACAAGAATTTGAGTGACCAAATGGGTTTCGTTTGACGTCTTAATCTGTGGGTACGCTAATAAAGAAAAATTCAACATGTTTGACTCAATAAACTAGTTTAAATGTGTTGTACGAGGAAAAAAAACTCATTTGTACGTTGTATGCTCAATGGGAGGCCAATTTGGGTGCAATCCGAGAATACAAAGATTTGAGTGACCAAAAGGGCTACGTTTGAATCTAACCATGAGTGGGTACAATAATAATGACTAATTCAACATATTTGACTCAACACACAAGTTTGGTTAGCTTTAAGAAGAAGGAAAACTCGTTTTTACGTTGTAAGCTCTATTTGTGGCCAATTCGGGTGCAATCCGAGAATACCAGGATTTGAGTGACAAAATGGACTCCGTTTGAATTCTAACCGCATGAAGGTACTATACTAATGACAAATTTTATATTTTTTACTCAACACACAAGCTTGGTTGTGTTTTACGAAGAAGGAAAACACGTTTGGACGGTGTAGGCTCAATTGAAGACCAATTTGGGTGCAATCCGAGAATACAAGGATTTGAGTAACCAAATGGACCCCGTTTGACTTCTAGCCACGCATAAGTACCAAAATAATGACAAATTCAACATGTTTGAATAAAAAAACAATCTTGGTATTGGTTAATGATAAAGGAAAACTCGTTTGTACGTTGTAGGCTCAATTGAAAGCCAATTTGGGTGCAATCCGAAAATACAAGGATTTGAGTCACCAAATGGACTCTGTTTGACTTCTAGCCTTACATGGGTACAATAATAATAACAAATTCTACATGTTAGAATCAACAAACAAGTTTGGTTGTACTTTACGAAGAAGGAAAACTCGTTTGTACATTGTAGGCTCAATTGGAGGCCAATTTGGGTGCAATCCAATAATACAAGGATTATAGTGACGAAATGGACTCCGTTTGACTTCCAACCACGTCTGGGTACCATAATAATGACAAATGCAACATTTATTAGTCAACAAAATGGGTTTGGTTGTGTTTAACGAAGAAAGAAAACTCGATTGTACGTTTTCGGCTCAATTGGAGGCCAATTAGGGTGCAATCAGATAATACAAGAATTTGAGTGACCAAATGGGCTTCGCCTGACTTCTAACTTTGTGGGGTCGTTAATAATGACAAATGCAACATGTTTGACTCAACAAAAAATTTTAAATGTGTTGTACGAAGAAGGAAAACCGGTTTGTACATTGTAGGCTCAATTGGAGGCCAATTTGGGTGCAATCCAAGAATACAAGGATTTGAGCAACCAAAAGGACTTTGTTTGACTCTAACCACGCGTGGGTACAATAATAATAAAAAATTCAACATATTTGACTCAACACACAAGTTTGTTTAGCTTTACGAACAAGGAGAACTCGTTTGTACGTTGTAGGCTCAATTTGAAGCCAATTCGGGTGCAATCCGAGAATACAAGGATTTGAGTGACAAAATGGACTCCGTTTGACTTCTAACCGCATGCAGGTACTATAGTAACGACAAATGCTATATTTTTTACTCAAAACACAAGCTTGGTTGAGTTTTACGAAGATGGAAAACTGGTTTGGACGATGTAGGCTCAATTGGAAACCAATTTGGGTGCAATCCGGGAATACAAGGATTTGAGTGACCAAATGAACTCTGTTTGAATTTTATCCTAACATAGGTACCATAATAATGACAAATTCTACATGTTAGACTCAACAAAACAAGTTTGGTTGTGCTTTACGAAGAAGGAAAACTCGTTTGTACATTGTAGGCTCAATTGGAGGCCAATTTGGGTGCAATCCAAGAATACAAAGATTATAGTGACCAAATGGACTCCGTTTGACTTCCAAACACGTGTGGGTACCATAATAATGACAAATTCAACATGTTTTACTCAACACACAAGTTTGGTAGTATTAAACGAAGAAGGAAAACCAGATTGTACGTTGTAGGCTCAATTGGAGGCCAATTTGAGTGCAATCGGATAATACAAGAATTTGAGTGACCAAATGGGTTTCGTTTGACTTCTAACTCTATGGTTACGTTAATAATGAAAAATTCAACATGTTTGACTCAACAAACAAGTTTAAATGTGTTGTACGAAGAAGGAAACTCATTTGTACGTTGTATGCTCAATGGGAGGCCAATTTGGGTGCAATTCGAGAATACAAGGACTCCGTTCGAATCTAACCATGCATGGGTGCAATAATAATGAAAAATTCAACATATTTGACTCAACACACAAATTTGGTTAGCTTTAAGAAGAAGGAAAACTCATTTGTACATTGTAGGCTCAATTTGTGGCCAATTCGGGTGCAATCCGAGAATACCTGTTTTTGAGTGACAAAATGGACTCCGTTTGACTTCGAACCTCGTGAAGGTACTATAGTAATGAAAAATTCTATATTTTTTACTCAACACACAATCATGGTTGTGTTTTTGGAATAAGGAAAACTCTTTTGTACATTGTAGGCTCAATTGAAAGCCAATTTGGGTGCAATCCGAGAATACAATGATATGAGTCACCAAATGAACTGTGTTTGAATTTTAGCCTAACATAGGTACCATAATAATGAAAAATTGTACATCTTAGACTCAGCACACAAGTTTGGTTGTGCTTTACGAAGAAGGAAAACTCATTTGTAAATTGTAGGCTCAATTGGAGGCCAATTTGGGTGCAATCCAAGAATACAAGGATTATAGTGACTCCGTTTGACTTCCAAACACGTGTGGGTACCATAATAATGACAAATGCAACATGTTTTTACGTTGTAGGCTCAATTGGAGGCTAATTTGGGTTCAATCAGATAATACAAGATATTGGGTGACCAAATGGGCTTCGTTTGACTTTTAAGGGTACATTAATATTGAAAAATGCAACATGTTTGACTCAACAATCAAATTTAATTGTGGTGTACAAAGAAGGAAAACTCATTTGTACGTTGTATGCTCAATTGGAGGCAAATTTGGGTGCAATTCGAGAATACAAGGATTTGAGTGACCAAAAGGACTCCGTTTGAATCTAACCATGCATGGGTACAATAATAATGAATAATTAAACATATTCGACTCAACACACAAGTTTGGTTAGCTTTAAGAAGAAGGAAAACTCATTTGTACATTGTAGGCTCAATTTGTGGCCAATTCGGGTGCAATCCGAGAATACCAGTATTTGAGTGACAAAATGGACTCCGTCTGACTTCTAACCTCGTGAAGCTACCATACTAATGAAAAATTCTATATTTTTTACTCAACACACAAGCTTGGTTGTGTTTTACGAATAAGGAAAACTCGTTTGGACAGTGTAGGCTCAATTGAAGACCAATTTGGGTGAAATCCGAGAATACAAGGATTTGAGTGACCAAATGGACTCCGTTTGACTTCTAGCCACACATAGGTACCAAAATAATGACAAATTCAACATGTTTGAATCAACAAAGAAGCTTGGTATTGCTTAATGAAGAAGGAAAACTCGTTTGTACGTTGCAAGCTCAATTGAAAGCCAATTTGGGTGCAATCCGAGAATACAGGGATTTGAGTCACCAAATGGACTCTGTTTGACTTATAGCCTTACATGGGTACCATAATAATAAAAAATTCTACATGTTAGACTCAACAAACAAGTTTGGTTGAGTTTTACGAAGAAGAAAAAACTCGTTTGTAGATTGTAGGCTCAATTGGAGGCCAATTTGGGTGCAATCCAATAATACAAGGATTATAGTGACCAAATGGACTCCGTTTGACTTCCAACCACGTGTAGGTACCATAATAATGACAAATGCAACATTTATTAGTCAACAAAGAAGTTTGGTTGTGTTTAACGAAGAAAGAAAACTCGATTGTACGTTGTAGGCTCAATTGGAGGCCAATTTGGGTGCAATCAGATAATATAAGAATTTGAGTGACCAAATGGGCTTCGTTTGACTGCTAACTTTTTGGGTACGTTAATAATGACAAATGAAACATGTTTGACTCAACAAAAAAGTTGAAATGTGTTGTACGAAGAAGGAAAACATGTTTGTACATTGTAGGCTCAATTGGAGGCCAATTTGGGTGCAATACAAGGATTATAGTGATCAAAGGGACTCCGTTTGACTTCCAACCATGAGTGGGTTCCATAATAATTAAAAAGGAAACATTTTTCAATTAACAAACAAGTTTGGTTGTGTTTAACGAAGAAGGAAAACTCGATTGTACGTTGTAGGCTCAATTGGAGGCCAATTTGGGTTCAATCAGATAATACAAGATTTTGGGTGACCAAATGGGCTTCGTTTGACTTCTAAGGGTACATTAATAATGAAAAATGCAACATGTTTCACTCAACAAACAACTTTAATTGTGTTGTCTGAAGAAGGAAAACTCGTTTGTACGTTGTATGCTCAATTGGAGGCAAATTTGGGTGCAATCCGAGAATACAAGGAATTGAGTGACCAAATGTACTCTGTTTGACACATAAGTACCAAAATAAAGACAAATGCCACATGTTTGAATAAAAAAACAAGCTTGGTATTGGTTAATGAAAAAGGAAAACTCGTTTGTACGTTGTAGGCTCAATTGAAAGCCAATTTGGGTGCAATCCGAGAATACAATGATATGAGTCACCAAATGAACTGTGTTTGAATTTTAGCCTAACATAGGTACCATAATAATGAAAAATTGTACATCTTAGACTCAGCACACAAGTTTGGTTGTGCTTTACGAAGAAGGAAAACTCGTTTGTAAATTGTAGGCTCAATTGGAGGCCAATTTGGGTGCAATCCAAGAATACAAAGATTATAGTGACTCCGTTTGACTTCCAAACACGTGTGGGTACCATAATAATGACAAATGCAACATGTTTTACTCAACAAAAAAGTTTGGTTATATTAAACGAAGAAGGAAAACCTGATTGTACGTTGTAGGCTCAATTGGAGGCTAATTTGGGTTCAATCAGATAATACAAGATTTTGGGTGACCAAATGGGCTTCGTTTGACTTTTAAGGGTACATTAATATTGAAAAATGCAACATGTTTGACTCAACAAACAAGTTTAATTGTGGTGTACGAAGAAGGAAAACTCATTTGTACGTTGTATGCTCAATTGGAGGCAAATTTGGGTGCAATTCGAGAATACAAGGATTTGAGTGACCAAAAGGACTCCGTTTGAATATAACCATGCATGGGTAATATAATAATGAACAATTAAACATATTCGACTCAACACACAAGTTTGGTTAGCTTTAAGAAGAAGGAAATCTCATTTGTACATTGTAGGCTCAATTTGTGGCCAATTCGGGTGCAATCCGAGAATACCAGTATTTGAGTGACAAAATGGACTCCGTTTGACTTCTAACCTCGTGAAGCTACCATACTAATGAAAAATTCTATATTTTTTACTCAACACACAAGCTTGGTTGTGTTTTACGAATAAGGAAAACTCGTTTGGACAGTGTAGGCTCAATTGAAGACCAATTTGGGTGCAATCCGAGAATACAAGGATTTGAGTGACCAAATGGACTCCGTTTGACTTCTAGCCACAAATAGGTACCAAAATAATGACAAATTCAACATGTTTGAATCAACAAACAAGCTTGGTATTGCTTAATGAAGAAGGAAAACTCGTTTGTACGTTGCAAGCTCAATTGAAAGCCAATTTGGGTGCAATCCGAGAATACAGGGATTTGAGTCACCAAATGGACTCTGTTTGACTTATAGCCTTACATGGGTACCATAATAATAACAAATTCTACATGTTAGACTCAACAAACAAGTTTGGTTGTGCTTTACGAAGAAGGAAAACTCGTTTGTAGATTGTAGGCTCAATTGGAGGCCAATTTGGGTGCAATCCAATAATACAAGGATTATAGTGACCAAATGGACTCCGTTTGACTTCCAACCACGTGTAGGTACCATAATAATGACAAATGCAACATTTATTAGTCAACAAAGAAGTTTGGTTGTGTTTAACGAAGAAAGAAAACTCGATTGTACGTTGTAGGCTCAATTGGAGGCCAATTTGGGTGCAATCAGATAATATAAGAATTTGAGTGACCAAATGGGCTTCGTTTGACTGCTAACTTTTTGGGTACGTTAATAATGACAAATGAAACATGTTTGACTCAACAAAAAAGTTGAAATGTGTTGTACGAAGAAGGAAAACATGTTTGTACATTGTAGGCTCAATTGGAGGCCAATTTGGGTGCAATACAAGGATTATAGTGATCAAAGGGACTCCGTTTGACTTCCAACCATGAGTGGGTTCCATAATAATTAAAAAGGAAACATTTTTCAATTAACAAACAAGTTTGGTTGTGTTTAACGAAGAAGGAAAACTCGATTGTACGTTGTAGGCTCAATTGGAGGCCAATTTGGGTTCAATCAGATAATACAAGATTTTGGGTGACCAAATGGGCTTCGTTTGACTTCTAAGGGTACATTAATAATGAAAAATGCAACATGTTTCACTCAACAAACAACTTTAATTCTGTTGTCTGAAGAAGGAAAACTCGTTTGTACGTTGTATGCTCAATTGGAGGCAAATTTGGGTGCAATCCGAGAATACAAGGAATTGAGTGACCAAATGTACTCTGTTTGACACATAAGTACCAAAATAAAGACAAATGCCACATGTTTGAATAAAAAAACAAGCTTGGTATTGGTTAATGAAAAAGGAAAACTCGTTTGTACGTTGTAGGCTCAATTGAAAGCCAATTTGGGTGCAATCCGAGAATACAATGATATGAGTCACCAAATGAACTGTGTTTGAATTTTAGCCTAACATAGGTACCATAATAATGAAAAATTGTACATCTTAGACTCAGCACACAAGTTTGGTTGTGCTTTACGAAGAAGGAAAACTCGTTTGTAAATTGTAGGCTCAATTGGAGGCCAATTTGGGTGCAATCCAAGAATACAAAGATTATAGTGACTCCGTTTGACTTCCAAACACGTGTGGGTACCATAATAATGACAAATGCAACATGTTTTACTCAACAAAAAAGTTTGGTTATATTAAACGAAGAAGGAAAACCTGATTGTACGTTGTAGGCTCAATTGGAGGCTAATTTGGGTTCAATCAGATAATACAAGATTTTGGGTGACCAAATGGGCTTCGTTTGACTTTTAAGGGTACATTAATATTGAAAAATGCAACATGTTTGACTCAACAAACAAGTTTAATTGTGGTGTACGAAGAAGGAAAACTCATTTGTACGTTGTATGCTCAATTGGAGGCAAATTTGGGTGCAATTCGAGAATACAAGGATTTGAGTGACCAAAAGGACTCCGTTTGAATATAACCATGCATGGGTAATATAATAATGAACAATTAAACATATTCGACTCAACACACAAGTTTGGTTAGCTTTAAGAAGAAGGAAATCTCATTTGTACATTGTAGGCTCAATTTGTGGCCAATTCGGGTGCAATCCGAGAATACCAGTATTTGAGTGACAAAATGGACTCCGTTTGACTTCTAACCTCGTGAAGCTACCATACTAATGAAAAATTCTATATTTTTTACTCAACACACAAGCTTGGTTGTGTTTTACGAATAAGGAAAACTCGTTTGGACAGTGTAGGCTCAATTGAAGACCAATTTGGGTGCAATCCGAGAATACAAGGATTTGAGTGACCAAATGGACTCCGTTTGACTTCTAGCCACAAATAGGTACCAAAATAATGACAAATTCAACATGTTTGAATCAACAAACAAGCTTGGTATTGCTTAATGAAGAAGGAAAACTCGTTTGTACGTTGCAAGCTCAATTGAAAGCCAATTTGGGTGCAATCCGAGAATACAGGGATTTGAGTCACCAAATGGACTCTGTTTGACTTATAGCCTTACATGGGTACCATAATAATAACAAATTCTACATGTTAGACTCAACAAACAAGTTTGGTTGTGCTTTACGAAGAAGGAAAACTCGTTTGTAGATTGTAGGCTCAATTGGAGGCCAATTTGGGTGCAATCCAATAATACAAGGATTATAGTGACCAAATGGACTCCGTTTGACTTCCAACCACGTGTAGGTACCATAATAATGACAAATGCAACATTTATTAGTCAACAAAGAAGTTTGGTTGTGTTTAACGAAGAAAGAAAACTCGATTGTACGTTGTAGGCTCAATTGGAGGCCAATTTGGGTGCAATCAGATAATATAAGAATTTAAGTGACCAAATGGGCTTCGTTTGACTGCTAACTTTTTGGGTACGTTAATAATGACAAATGAAACATGTTTGACTCAACAAAAAAGTTGAAATGTGTTGTACGAAGAAGGAAAACATGTTTGTACATTGTAGGCTCAATTGGAGGCCAATTTGGGTGCAATACAAGGATTATAGTGATCAAAGGGACTCCGTTTGACTTCCAACCATGAGTGGGTTCCATAATAATTAAAAAGGAAACATTTTTCAATTAACAAACAAGTTTGGTTGTGTTTAACGAAGAAGGAAAACTCGATTGTACGTTGTAGGCTCAATTGGAGGCCAATTTGGGTTCAATCAGATAATACAAGATTTTGGGTGACCAAATGGGCTTCGTTTGACTTCTAAGGGTACATTAATAATGAAAAATGAAACATGTTTCACTCAACAAACAACTTTAATTCTGTTGTCTGAAGAAGGAAAACTCGTTTGTACGTTGTATGCTCAATTGGAGGCAAATTTGGGTGCAATCCGAGAATACAAGGAATTGAGTGACCAAATGTACTCTGTTTGACACATAAGTACCAAAATAAAGACAAATGCCACATGTTTGAATAAAAAAACAAGCTTGGTATTGGTTAATGAAAAAGGAAAACTCGTTTGTACGTTGTAGGCTCAATTGAAAGCCAATTTGGGTGCAATCCGAGAATACAATGATATGAGTCACCAAATGAACTGTGTTTGAATTTTAGCCTAACATAGGTACCATAATAATGAAAAATTGTACATCTTAGACTCAGCACACAAGTTTGGTTGTGCTTTACGAAGAAGGAAAACTCGTTTGTAAATTGTAGGCTCAATTGGAGGCCAATTTGGGTGCAATCCAAGAATACAAAGATTATAGTGACTCCGTTTGACTTCCAAACACGTGTGGGTACCATAATAATGACAAATGCAACATGTTTTACTCAACAAAAAAGTTTGGTTATATTAAACGAAGAAGGAAAACCTGATTGTACGTTGTAGGCTCAATTGGAGGCTAATTTGGGTTCAATCAGATAATACAAGATTTTGGGTGACCAAATGGGCTTCGTTTGACTTTTAAGGGTACATTAATATTGAAAAATGCAACATGTTTGACTCAACAAACAAGTTTAATTGTGGTGTACGAAGAAGGAAAACTCATTTGTACGTTGTATGCTCAATTGGAGGCAAATTTGGGTGCAATTCGAGAATACAAGGATTTGAGTGACCAAAAGGACTCCGTTTGAATATAACCATGCATGGGTAATATAATAATGAACAATTAAACATATTCGACTCAACACACAAGTTTGGTTAGCTTTAAGAAGAAGGAAATCTCATTTGTACATTGTAGGCTCAATTTGTGGCCAATTCGGGTGCAATCCGAGAATACCAGTATTTGAGTGACAAAATGGACTCCGTTTGACTTCTAACCTCGTGAAGCTACCATACTAATGAAAAATTCTATATTTTTTACTCAACACACAAGCTTGGTTGTGTTTTACGAATAAGGAAAACTCGTTTGGACAGTGTAGGCTCAATTGAAGACCAATTTGGGTGCAATCCGAGAATACAAGGATTTGAGTGACCAAATGGACTCCGTTTGACTTCTAGCCACAAATAGGTACCAAAATAATGACAAATTCAACATGTTTGAATCAACAAACAAGCTTGGTATTGCTTAATGAAGAAGGAAAACTCGTTTGTACGTTGCAAGCTCAATTGAAAGCCAATTTGGGTGCAATCCGAGAATACAGGGATTTGAGTCACCAAATGGACTCTGTTTGACTTATAGCCTTACATGGGTACCATAATAATAACAAATTCTACATGTTAGACTCAACAAACAAGTTTGGTTGTGCTTTACGAAGAAGGAAAACTCGTTTGTAGATTGTAGGCTCAATTGGAGGCCAATTTGGGTGCAATCCAATAATACAAGGATTATAGTGACCAAATGGACTCCGTTTGACTTCCAACCACGTGTAGGTACCATAATAATGACAAATGCAACATTTATTAGTCAACAAAGAAGTTTGGTTGTGTTTAACGAAGAAAGAAAACTCGATTGTACGTTGTAGGCTCAATTGGAGGCCAATTTGGGTGCAATCAGATAATATAAGAATTTGAGTGACCAAATGGGCTTCGTTTGACTGCTAACTTTTTGGGTACGTTAATAATGACAAATGAAACATGTTTGACTCAACAAAAAAGTTGAAATGTGTTGTACGAAGAAGGAAAACATGTTTGTACATTGTAGGCTCAATTGGAGGCCAATTTGGGTGCAATACAAGGGTTATAGTGATCAAAGGGACTCCGTTTGACTTCCAACCATGAGTGGGTTCCATAATAATTAAAAAGGAAACATTTTTCAATTAACAAACAAGTTTGGTTGTGTTTAACGAAGAAGGAAAACTCGATTGTACGTTGTAGGCTCAATTGGAGGCCAATTTGGGTTCAATCAGATAATACAAGATTTTGGGTGACCAAATGGGCTTCGTTTGACTTCTAAGGGTACATTAATAATGAAAAATGAAACATGTTTCACTCAACAAACAACTTTAATTCTGTTGTCTGAAGAAGGAAAACTCGTTTGTACGTTGTATGCTCAATTGGAGGCAAATTTGGGTGCAATCCGAGAATACAAGGAATTGAGTGACCAAATGTACTCTGTTTGACACATAAGTACCAAAATAAAGACAAATGCCACATGTTTGAATAAAAAAACAAGCTTGGTATTGGTTAATGAAAAAGGAAAACTCGTTTGTACGTTGTAGGCTCAATTGAAAGCCAATTTGGGTGCAATCCGAGAATACAATGATATGAGTCACCAAATGAACTGTGTTTGAATTTTAGCCTAACATAGGTACCATAATAATGAAAAATTGTACATCTTAGACTCAGCACACAAGTTTGGTTGTGCTTTACGAAGAAGGAAAACTCGTTTGTAAATTGTAGGCTCAATTGGAGGCCAATTTGGGTGCAATCCAAGAATACAAAGATTATAGTGACTCCGTTTGACTTCCAAACACGTGTGGGTACCATAATAATGACAAATGCAACATGTTTTACTCAACAAAAAAGTTTGGTTATATTAAACGAAGAAGGAAAACCTGATTGTACGTTGTAGGCTCAATTGGAGGCTAATTTGGGTTCAATCAGATAATACAAGATTTTGGGTGACCAAATGGGCTTCGTTTGACTTTTAAGGGTACATTAATATTGAAAAATGCAACATGTTTGACTAAACAAACAAGTTTAATTGTGGTGTACGAAGAAGGAAAACTCATTTGTACGTTGTATGCTCAATTGGAGGCAAATTTGGGTGCAATTCGAGAATACAAGGATTTGAGTGACCAAAAGGACTCCGTTTGAATATAACCATGCATGGGTAATATAATAATGAACAATTAAACATATTCGACTCAACACACAAGTTTGGTTAGCTTTAAGAAGAAGGAAATCTCATTTGTACATTGTAGGCTCAATTTGTGGCCAATTCGGGTGCAATCCGAGAATACCAGTATTTGAGTGACAAAATGGACTCCGTTTGACTTCTAACCTCGTGAAGCTACCATACTAATGAAAAATTCTATATTTTTTACTCAACACACAAGCTTGGTTGTGTTTTACGAATAAGGAAAACTCGTTTGGACAGTGTAGGCTCAATTGAAGACCAATTTGGGTGCAATCCGAGAATACAAGGATTTGAGTGACCAAATGGACTCCGTTTGACTTCTAGCCACAAATAGGTACCAAAATAATGACAAATTCAACATGTTTGAATCAACAAACAAGCTTGGTATTGCTTAATGAAGAAGGAAAACTCGTTTGTACGTTGCAAGCTCAATTGAAAGCCAATTTGGGTGCAATCCGAGAATACAGGGATTTGAGTCACCAAATGGACTCTGTTTGACTTATAGCCTTACATGGGTACCATAATAATAACAAATTCTACATGTTAGACTCAACAAACAAGTTTGGTTGTGCTTTACGAAGAAGGAAAACTCGTTTGTAGATTGTAGGCTCAATTGGAGGCCAATTTGGGTGCAATCCAATAATACAAGGATTATAGTGACCAAATGGACTCCGTTTGACTTCCAACCACGTGTAGGTACCATAATAATGACAAATGCAACATTTATTAGTCAACAAAGAAGTTTGGTTGTGTTTAACGAAGAAAGAAAACTCGATTGTACGTTGTAGGCTCAATTGGAGGCCAATTTGGGTGCAATCAGATAATATAAGAATTTGAGTGACCAAATGGGCTTCGTTTGACTGCTAACTTTTTGGGTACGTTAATAATGAAAAATGAAACATGTTTGACTCAACAAAAAAGTTGAAATGTGTTGTACGAAGAAGGAAAACATGTTTGTACATTGTAGGCTCAATTGGAGGCCAATTTGGGTGCAATACAAGGATTATAGTGATCAAAGGGACTTCGTTTGACTTCCAACCATGAGTGGGTTCCATAATAATTAAAAAGGAAACATTTTTCAATTAACAAACAAGTTTGGTTGTGTTTAACGAAGAAGGAAAACTCGATTGTACGTTGTAGGCTCAATTGGAGGCCAATTTGGGTTCAATCAGATAATACAAGATTTTGGGTGACCAAATGGGCTTCGTTTGACTTCTAAGGGTACATTAATAATGAAAAATGCAACATGTTTCACTCTACAAACAACTTTAATTGTGTTGTCTGAAGAAGGAAAACTCGTTTGTACGTTATATGCTCAATTGGAGGCAAATTTGGGTGCAATCCGAGAATACAAGGAATTGAGTGACCAAATGTACTCTGTTTGACACATAAGTACCAAAATAAAGACAAATGCCACATGTTTGAATAAAAAAACAAGCTTGGTATTGGTTAATGAAAAAGGAAAACTCGTTTGTACGTTGTAGGCTCAATTGAAAGCCAATTTGGGTGCAATCCGAGAATACAATGATATGAGTCACCAAATGAACTGTGTTTGAATTTTAGCCTAACATAGGTACCATAATAATGAAAAATTGTACATCTTAGACTCAGCACACAAGTTTGGTTGTGCTTTACGAAGAAGGAAAACTCGTTTGTAAATTGTAGGCTCAATTGGAGGCCAATTTGGGTGCAATCCAAGAATACAAAGATTATAGTGACTCCGTTTGACTTCCAAACACGTGTGGGTACCATAATAATGACAAATGCAACATGTTTTACTCAACAAAAAAGTTTGGTTATATTAAACGAAGAAGGAAAACCCGATTGTACGTTGTAGGCTCAATTGGAGGCTAATTTGGGTTCAATTAGATAATACAAGATTTTGGGTGACCAAATGGGCTTCGTTTGACTTTTAAGGGTACATTAATATTGAAAAATGCAACATGTTTGACTCAACAAACAAGTTTAATTGTGGTGTACGAAGAAGGAAAACTCGTTTGTACGTTGTATGCTCAATTGGAGGCAAATTTGGGTGCAATTCGAGAATACAAGGATTTGAGTGACCAAAAGGACTCCGTTTGAATCTAACCATGCATGGGTAATATAATAATGAATAATTAAACATATTCGAATCAACACACAAGTTTGGTTAGCTTTAAGAAGAAGGAAAACTCATTTGTACATTGTAGGCTCAATTTGTGGCCAATTCGGGTGCAATCCGAGAATGCCAGTATTTGAGTGACAAAATGGACTCCGTTTGACTTCTAACCTCGTGAAGCTACCATACTAATGAAAAATTCTATATTTTTTACTCAACACACAAGCTTGGTTGTGTTTTACGAATAAGGAAAACTCGTTTGGACAGTGTAGGCTCAATTGAAGACCAATTTGGGTGCAATCCGAGAATACAAGGATTTGAGTGACCAAATGGACTCCGTTTGACTTCTAGCCACACATAGGTACCAAAATAATGACAAATTCAACATGTTTGAATCAACAAACAAGCTTTGTATTGCTTAATGAAGAAGGAAAACTCGTTTGTACGTTGCAAGCTCAATTGAAAGCCAATTTGGGTGCAATCCGAGAATACAGGGATTTGAGTCACCAAATGGACTCTGTTTGACTTATAGCCTTACATGGGTACCATAATAATAACAAATTCTACATGTTAGACTCAACAAACAAGTTTGGTTGTGCTTTACGAAGAAGGAAAACTCGTTTGTAGATTGTAGGCTCAATTGGAGGCCAATTTGGGTGCAATCCAATAATACAAGGATTATAGTGACCAAATGGACTCCGTTTGACTTCCAACCACGTGTAGGTACCATAATAATGACAAATGCAACATTTATTAGTCAACAAAGAAGTTTGGTTGTGTTTAACGAAGAAAGAAAACTCGATTGTACGTTGTAGGCTCAATTGGAGGCCAATTTGGGTGCAATCAGATAATATAAGAATTTGAGTGACCAAATGGGCTTCGTTTGACTGCTAACTTTTTGGGTACGTTAATAATGACAAATGAAACATGTTTGACTCAACAAAAAAGTTGAAATGTGTTGTACGAAGAAGGAAAAAATGTTCGTACATTGTAGGCTCAATTGGAGGCCAATTTGGGTGCAATACAAGGATTATAGTGATCAAAGGGACTCCGTTTGACTTCCAACCATGAGTGGGTTCCATAATAATGAAAAAGGAAACATTTTTCAATTAACAAACAAGTTTGGTTGTGTTTAACGAAGAAGGAAAACTCGATTGTACGTTGTAGGCTCAATTGGAGGCCAATTTGGGTTCAATCAGATAATACAAGATTTTGGGTGACCAAATGGGCTTCGTTTGACTTCTAAGGGTACATTAATAATGAAAAATGCAACATGTTTGACTCAACAAACAACTTTAATTGTGTTGTCTGAAGAAGGAAAACTCGTTTGTACGTTGTATGCTCAATTGGAGGCAAATTTAGGTGCAATCCCAGAATACAAGGATTTGAGTGACCAAATGTACTCTGTTTGACACATAAGTACCAAAATAAAGACAAATGCCACATGTTTGAATAAAAAAACAATCTTGGTATTGGTTAATGAAAAAGGAAAGCTCGTTTGTACGTTGTAGGCTCAATTGAAAGCCAATTTGGGTGCAATCCGAGAATACAATGATATGAGTCACCAAATGAACTGTGTTTGAATTTTAGCCTAACATAGGTACCATAATAATGAAAAATTTTACATCTTAGACTCAGCACACAAGTTTGGTTGTGCTTTACGAAGAAGGAAAACTCGTTTGTAAATTGTAGGCTCAATTGGAGGCCAATTTGGGTGCAATCCAAGAATACAAAGATTATAGTGACTCCGTTTGACTTCCAAACACGTGTGGGTACCATAATAATGACAAATGCAACATGTTTTACTCAACAAAAAAGTTTGGTTATATTAAACGAAGAAGGAAAACCCGATTGTACGTTGTAGGCTCAATTGGAGGCTAATTTGGGTTCAATTAGATAATACAAGATTTTGGGTGACCAAATGGGCTTCGTTTGACTTTTAAGGGTACATTAATATTGAAAAATGCAACATGTTTGACTCAACAAACAAGTTTAATTGTGGTGTACGAAGAAGGAAAACTCGTTTGTACGTTGTATGCTCAATTGGAGGCAAATTTGGGTGCAATTCGAGAATACAAGGATTTGAGTGACCAAAAGGACTCCGTTTGAATCTAACCATGCATGGGTATTATAATAATGAATAATTAAACATATTTGAATCAACACACAAGTTTGGTTAGCTTTAAGAAGAAGGAAAACTCATTTGTACATTGTAGGCTCAATTTGTGGCCAATTCGGGTGCAATCCGAGAATACCAGTATTTGAGTGACAAAATGGACTCCGTTTGACTTCTAACCTCGTGAAGCTACCATACTAATGAAAAATTCTATATTTTTTACTCAACACACAAGCTTGGTTGTGTTTTACGAATAAGGAAAACTCGTTTGGACAGTGTAGGCTCAATTGAAGACCAATTTGGGTGCAATCCGAGAATACAAGGATTTGAGTGACCAAATGGACTCCGTTTGACTTCTAGCCACACATAGGTACCAAAATAATGACAAATTCAACATGTTTGAATCAACAAACAAGCTTTGTATTGCTTAATGAAGAAGGAAAACTCGTTTGTACGTTGCAAGCTCAATTGAAAGCCAATTTGGGTGCAATCCGAGAATACAGGGATTTGAGTCACCAAATGGACTCTGTTTGACTTATAGCCTTACATGGGTACCATAATAATAAAAAATTCTACATGTTAGACTCAACAAACAAGTTTGGTTGTGCTTTACGAAGAAGGAAAACTCGTTTGTAGATTGTAGGCTCAATTGGAGGCCAATTTGGGTGCAATCCAATAATACAAGGATTATAGTGACCAAATGGACTCCGTTTGACTTCCAACCACGTGTAGGTACCATAATAATTTCAAATGCAACATTTATTAGTCAACAAACAAGTTTGGTTGTGTTTAACGAAGAAAAAAAACTCGATTGTACGTTGTAGGCTCAATTGGAGGCCAATTTGGGTGCAATCAGATAATATAAGAATTTAAGTGACCAAATGGGCTTCATTTGACTTCTAACTTTTTGGGTACGTTAATAATGACAAATGAAACATGTTTGACTCAACAAAAAGTTGAAATGTGTTGTACGAAAAAGGAAAACATGTTTGTACATTGTAGGCTCAATTGGAGGCCAATTTGGGTGCAATACAAGGATTATAGTGATCAAAGGGACTCCGTTTGACTTCCAACCATGAGTGGGTTCCATAATAATGAAAAAGGCAACATTTTTCAATTAACAAACAAGTTTGGTTGTGTTTAACGAAGAAGGAAAACCCGATTGTACGTTGTAGGCTCAATTGGAGGCTAATTTGGGTTCAATCAGATAATACAAGATTTTGGGTGACCAAATGGGCTTCGTTTGACTTTTAAGGGTACATTAATATTGAAAAATGCAACATGTTTGACTCAACAAACAAGTTTAATTGTGGTGTACGAAGAAGGAAAACTCGTTTGTACGTTGTATGCTCAATTGGAGGGAAATTTGGGTGCAATTCGAGAATACAAGGATTTGAGTGACCAAAAGGACTCCGTTTGAATCCAACCATGCATGGGTAATATAATAATGAATAATTAAACATATTCGACTCAACACACAAGTTTGGTTAGCTTTAAGAAGAAGGAAAACTCATTTGTACATTGTAGGCTCAATTTGTGGCCAATTCGGGTGCAATCCGAGAATACCAGTATTTGAGTGACAAAATGGACTCCGTTTGACTTCTAACCTCGTGAAGCTACAATACTAATGAAAAATTCTATATTTTTTACTCAACACACAAGCTTGGTTGTGTTTTACGAATTAGGAAAACTCGTTTGGACAGTGTAGGCTCAATTGAAGACCAATTTGGGTGCAATCCGAGAATACAAGGATTTGAGTGACCAAATGGACTCCGTTTGACTTCTAGCCACACATAGGTACCAAAATAATGACAAATTCAACATGTTTGAATCAACAAACAAGCTTGGTATTGCTTAATGAAGAAGGAAAACTCGTTTGTACGTTGCAAGCTCAATTGAAAGCCAATTTGGGTGCAATCCGAGAATACAGGGATTTGAGTCACCAAATGGACTCTGTTTGACTTATAGCCTTACATGGGTACCATAATAATAACAAATTCTACATGTTAGACTCAACAAACAAGTTTGGTTGTGCTTTACGAAAAAGGAAAACTCGTTTGTAGATTGTAGGCTCAATTGGAGGCCAATTTGGGTGCAATCCAATAATACAAGGATTATAGTGACCAAATGGACTCCGTTTGACTTCCAACCACGTGTAGGTACCATAATAATGACAAATGCAACATTTATTAGTCAACAAACAAGTTTGGTTGTGTTTAACGAAGAAAGAAAACTTGATTGTACGTTGTAGGCTCAATTGGAGGCCAATTTGGGTGAAATCAGATAATATAAGAATTTGAGTGACCAAATGGGCTTCGTTTGACTTCTAACTTTTTGGGTACGTTAATAATGACAAATGAAACATGTTTGACTCAACAAAAAAGTTGAAATGTGTTGTACGAAGAAGGAAAACATGTTTGTACATTGTTGGCTCAATTGGAGGCCAATTTGGGTGCAATACAAGGATTATAGTGATCAAAGGGACTCTGTTTGACTTCCAACCACGAGTCGGTACGATAATAATGAAAAAGGAAACATTTTTCAATTAACAAACAAGTTTGGTTGTGTTTAATGAAGAAGGAAAACTCGATTGTACGTTGTAGGCTCAATTGGAGGCTAATTTGGGTTCAATCAGATAATACAAGATTTTGGGTGACCAAATGGGCTTCGTTTGACTTCTAAGGGTACGTTAATAATGAAAAATGAAAAATGTTTGACTCTACAAACAAGTTTAATTGTGTTGTACGAAGAAGGAAAACTCGTTTGTACGTTGTATGCTCAATTGGAGGCAAATTTGGGTGCAATCCGAGCATACAAGGATTTGAGAGACCAAATGGACTCCGTTTGACACATAAGTACCAAAATAATGACAAATGCCACATGTTTGAATAAAAAAACAATCTTGGTATTGGTTAATGAAAAAGGAAAACTCGTTTGTACGTTGTAGGCTCAATTGAAAGCCAATTTGGGTGCAATCCGAGAATACAATGATATGAGTCACCAAATGAACTGTGTTTGAATTTTAGCCTAACATAGGTTCCATAATAATGAAAAATTGTACATCTTAGACTCAGCACACAAGTTTGGTTGGGCTTTACGAAGAAGAAAACTCGTTTGTACATTGTAGGCTCAATTGGAGGCCAATTTGGGTGCAATCCAAGAATACAAGGATTATAGTGACTCCGTTTGACTTCCAAACACGTGTGTGTACCATAATCATGACAAATGCAACATGTTTTACTCAACAAAAAAGTTTGGTTATATTAAACGAAGAAGGAAAACCCGATTGTACGTTGTAGGCTCAATTGGAGGCCAATTTGAGTGCAATCAGATAATACAAGAATTTGAGTGACCAAATGGGTTTCATTTGACTTCTAACTCTATGGGTACGTTAATAATGACAAATTAAACATGTTTTACTCAACAAACAAATTTAAATGTGTTGTACAAAGAAGGAAACTAATTTGTACGCTCTATGCTCAATGGGAGGCCAATTTGGGTGCAATTCGAGAATACAAGGATTTTAGTGACCAAAAAGACTCCGTTTGAATCTAACCATGCATGGGTACAATAATAATGAATAATTAAACATATTTGACTCAACACACAAGTTTGGTTAGCTTTAAGAAGAAGGAAAACTCATTTGTACATTGTAGGCTCAATTTGTGGCCAATTCGGGTGCAATCCGAGAATACCAGTATTTGAGTGACAAAATGGACTCCGTTTGAATTCTAACCTCGTGAAGCTACCATAATAATGAAAAATTCTATGTTTTTTACTCAACACACAAGCTTGGTTGTGTTTTACGAATAAGGAAAACTCGTTTGGACAGTGTAGGCTCAATTGAAGACCAATTTGGGTGCAATCCGAGAAT
Organism: Berberis vulgaris; assembly: GCA_963556465.1. NCBI lineage: Eukaryota > Viridiplantae > Streptophyta > Magnoliopsida > Ranunculales > Berberidaceae > Berberis > Berberis vulgaris. Next base: position 30,848,759 of record OY747135.1, read on the forward strand.
ACAAGGATCTGAGTGACCAAATGGACTCCGTTTGACTTCTAGCCACACATAGGTACCAAAATAATGACAAATTCAACATGTTTGAATCAACAAACAAGCTTGGTATTGCTTAATGAAGAAGGAAAACTCGTTTGTACGTTGCAAGCTCAATTGAAAGCCAATTTGGGTGCAATCCGAGAATACAGGGATTTGAGTCACCAAATGGACACTGTTTGACTTATAGCCTTACATGGGTACCATAATAATAACAAATTCTACATGTTAGACTCAACAAACAAGTTTGGTTGTGCTTTACGAAGAAGGAAAACTCGTTTGTACATTGTAGGCTCAATTGGAGGCCAATTTTGGTGCAATCCAATAATACAAGGATTATAGTGACCAAATGGACTCCGTTTGACTTCCAACCACGTGTAGGTACCATAATAATGACAAATGCAACATTTATTAGTCAACAAACAAGTTTGGTTGTGTTTAACGAAGAAAGAAAACTCGATTGTACGTTGTAGGCTCAATTGGAGGCCAATTTGGGTGCAATCAGATAATATAAGAATTTGAGTGACCAAATGGGCTTCGTTTGACTGCTAACTTTTTGGGTACGTTAATAATGACAAATGAAACATGTTTGACTCAACAAAAAAGTTGAAATGTGTTGTACGAAGAAGGAAAACATGTTTGTACATTGTAGGCTCAATTGGAGGCCAATTTTGGTAAAATACAAGGATTACAGTGATCAAAGGGACTCCGTTTGACTTCCAACCATGAGTGGGTTCCATAATAATTAAAAAGGAAACATTTTTCAATTAACAAACAAGTTTGGTTGTGTTTAACGAAGAAGGAAAACTCGATTGTACGTTGTAGGCTCAATTGGAGGCCAATTTGGGTTCAATCAGATAATACAAGATTTTGGGTCACCAAATGGGCTTCGTTTGACTTCTAAGGGTACATTAATAATGAAAAATGCAACATGTTTCACTCAACAAACAACTTTAATTGTGTTGTCTGAAGAAGGAAAACTCGTTTGTACGTTGTATGCTCAATTGGAGGCAAATTTGGGTGCAATCCGAGAATACAAGGAATTGAGTGACCAAATGTACTCTGTTTGACACATAAGTACCAAAATAAAGACAAATGCCACATGTTTGAATAAAAAAACAAGCTTGGTATTGGTTAATGAAAAAGTAAAACTCGTTTGTACGTTGTAGGCTCAATTGAAAGCCAATTTGGGTGCAATCCGAGAATACAATGATATGAGTCACCAAATGAACTGTGTTTGAATTTTAGCCTAACATAGGTACCATAATAATGAAAAATTGTACATCTTAGACTCAGCACACAAGTTTCGTTGTGCTTTACGAAAAAGGAAAACTCGTTTGTAAATTGTAGGCTCAATTGGAGGCCAATTTGGGTGCAATCCAAGAATACAAAGATTATAGTGACTCCGTTTGAATTCCAAACACGTGTGGGTACCATAATAATGACAAATGCAACATGTTTTACTCAACAAAAAAGTTTGGTTATATTAAACGAAGAAGGAAAACCCGATTGTACGTTGTAGGCTCAATTGGAGGCTAATTTGGGTTCAATTAGATAATACAAGATTTTGGGTGACCAAATGGGCTTCGTTTGACTTTTAAGGGTACATTAATATTGAAAAATGCAACATGTTTGACTCAACAAACAAGTTTAATTGTGGTGTACGAAGAAGGAAAACTCGTTTGTACGTTGTATGCTCAATTGGAGGCCAATTTGGGTGCAATTCGAGAATACAAGGATTTGAGTGACCAAAAGGACTCCGTTTGAATCTAACCATGCATGGGTAATATAATAATGAATAATTAAACATATTCGAATCAACACACAAGTTTGGTTAGCTTTAAGAAGAAGGAAAACTCATTTGTACATTGTAGGCTCAATTTGTGGCCAATTCGGGTGCAATCCGAGAATACCAGTATTTGAGTGACAAAATGGACTCCGTTTGACTTCTAACCTCGTGAAGCTACCATACTAATGAAAAATTCTATATTTTTTACTCAACACACAAGCTTGGTTGTGTTTTACGAATAAGGAAAACTCGTTTGGACAGTGTAGGCTCAATTGAAGACCAATTTGGGTGCAATCCGAGAATACAAGGATTTGAGTGACCAAATGGACTCCGTTTGACTTCTAGCCACATATAGGTACCAAAATAATGACAAATTCAACATGTTTGAATCAACAAACAAGCTTTGTATTGCTTAATGAAGAAGGAAAACTCGTTTGTACGTTGCAAGCTCAATTGAAAGCCAATTTGGGTGCAATCCGAGAATACAGGGATTTGAGTCACCAAATGGACTCTGTTTGACTTATAGCCTTACATGGGTACCATAATAATAAAAAATTCTACATGTTAGACTCAACAAACAAGTTTGGTTGTGCTTTACGAAGAAGGAAAACTCGTTTGTAGATTGTAGGCTCAATTGGAGGCCAATTTGGGTGCAATCCAATAATACAAGGATTATAGTGACCAAATGGACTCCGTTTGACTTTGAACCACGTGTAGGTACCATAATAATTTCAAATGCAACATTTATTAGTCAACAAACAAGTTTGGTTGTGTTTCACGAAGAAAAAAAACTCGATTGTACGTTGTAGGCTCAATTGGAGGCCAATTTGGGTGCAATCAGATAATATAAGAATTTGAGTGACCAAATGGGCTTCGTTTGACTGCTAACTTTTTGGGTACGTTAATAATGACAAATGAAACATGTTTGACTCAACAAAAAAGTTGAAATGTGTTGTACGAAGAAGGAAAACATGTTTGTACATTGTAGGCTCAATTGGAGGCCAATTTGGGTGCAATACAAGGATTATAGTGATCAAAGGGACTCCGTTTGACTTCCAACCATGAGTGGGTTCCATAATAATGAAAAAGGAAACATTTTTCAATTAACAAACAAGTTTGGTTGTGTTTAACGAAGAAGGAAAACTCGATTGTACGTTGTAGGCTCAATTGGAGGCCAATTTGGGTTCAATCAGATAATACAAGATTTTGGGTGACCAAATGGGCTTCGTTTGACTTCTAAGGGTACATTAATAATGAAAAATGCAACATGTTTGACTCAACAAACAACTTTAATTGTGTTGTCTGAAGAAGGAAAACTCGTTTGTACGTTGTATGCTCAATTGGAGGCAAATTTGGGTGCAATCCGAGAATACAAGGATTTGAGTGACCAAATGTACTCTGTTTGACAGATAAGTACCAAAATAAAGACAAATGCCACATGTTTGAATAAAAAAACAATCTTGGTATTGGTTAATGAAAAAGGAAAGCTCGTTTGTACGTTGTAGGCTCAATTGAAAGCCAATTTGGGTGCAATCCGAGAATACAATGATATGAGTCACCAAATGAACTGTGTTTGAATTTTAGCCTAACATAGGTACCATAATAATGAAAAATTTTACATCTTAGACTCAGCACACAAGTTTGGTTGTGCTTTACGAAGAAGGAAAACTCGTTTGTAAATTGTAGGCTCAATTGGAGGCCAATTTGGGTGCAATCCAAGAATACAAAGATTATAGTGACTCCGTTTGACTTCCAAACACGTGTGGGTACCATAATAATGACAAATGCAACATGTTTTACTCAACAAAAAAGTTTGGTTATATTAAACGAAGAAGGAAAACCCGATTGTACGTTGTAGGCTCAATTGGAGGCTAATTTGGGTTCAATTAGATAATACAAGATTTTGGGTGACCAAATGGGCTTCGTTTGACTTTTAAGGGTACATTAATATTGAAAAATGCAACATGTTTGACTCAACAAACAAGTTTAATTGTGGTGTACGAAGAAGGAAAACTCGTTTGTACGTTGTATGCTCAATTGGAGGCAAATTTGGGTGCAATTCGAGAATACAAGGATTTGAGTGACCAAAAGGACTCCGTTTGAATCTAACCATGCATGGGTATTATAATAATGAATAATTAAACATATTTGAATCAACACACAAGTTTGGTTAGCTTTAAGAAGAAGGAAAACTCATTTGTACATTGTAGGCTCAATTTGTGGCCAATTCGGGTGCAATCCGAGAATACCAGTATTTGAGTGACAAAATGGACTCCGTTTGACTTCTAACCTCGTGAAGCTACCATACTAATGAAAAATTCTATATTTTTTACTCAACACACAAGCTTGGTTGTGTTTTACGAATAAGGAAAACTCGTTTGGACAGTGTAGGCTCAATTGAAGACCAATTTGGGTGCAATCCGAGAATACAAGGATTTGAGTGACCAAATGGACTCCGTTTGACTTCTAGCCACACATAGGTACCAAAATAATGACAAATTCAACATGTTTGAATCAACAAACAAGCTTTGTATTGCTTAATGAAGAAGGAAAACTCGTTTGTACGTTGCAAGCTCAATTGAAAGCCAATTTGGGTGCAATCCGAGAATACAGGGATTTGAGTCACCAAATGGACTCTGTTTGACTTATAGCCTTACATGGGTACCATAATAATAAAAAATTCTACATGTTAGACTCAACAAACAAGTTTGGTTGTGCTTTACGAAGAAGGAAAACTCGTTTGTAGATTGTAGGCTCAATTGGAGGCCAATTTGGGTGCAATCCAATAATACAAGGATTATAGTGACCAAATGGACTCCGTTTGACTTCCAACCACGTGTAGGTACCATAATAATTTCAAATGCAACATTTATTAGTCAACAAACAAGTTTGGTTGTGTTTAACGAAGAAAAAAAACTCGATTGTACGTTGTAGGCTCAATTGGAGGCCAATTTGGGTGCAATCAGATAATATAAGAATTTAAGTGACCAAATGGGCTTCATTTGACTTCTAACTTTTTGGGTACGTTAATAATGACAAATGAAACATGTTTGACACAACAAAAAAGTTGAAATGTGTTGTACGAAAAAGGAAAACATGTTTGTACATTGTAGGCTCAATTGGAGGCCAATTTGGGTGCAATACAAGGATTATAGTGATCAAAGGGACTCCGTTTGACTTCCAACCATGAGTGGGTTCCATAATAATGAAAAAGGCAACATTTTTCAATTAACAAACAAGTTTGGTTGTGTTTAACGAAGAAGGAAAACCCGATTGTACGTTGTAGGCTCAATTGGAGGCTAATTTGGGTTCAATCAGATAATACAAGATTTTGGGTGACCAAATGGGCTTCGTTTGACTTTTAAGGGTACATTAATATTGAAAAATGCAACATGTTTGACTCAACAAACAAGTTTAATTGTGGTGTACGAAGAAGGAAAACTCGTTTGTACGTTGTATGCTCAATTGGAGGCAAATTTGGTTGCAATTCGAGAATACAAGGATTTGAGTGACCAAAAGGACTCCGTTTGAATCTAACCATGCATGGGTAATATAATAATGAATAATTAAACATATTCGACTCAACACACAAGTTTGGTTAGCTTTAAGAAGAAGGAAAACTCATTTGTACATTGTAGGCTCAATTTGTGGCCAATTCGGGTGCAATCCGAGAATACCAGTATTTGAGTGACAAAATGGACTCCGTTTGACTTCTAACCTCGTGAAGCTACCATACTAATGAAAAATTCTATATTTTTTACTCAACACACAAGCTTGGTTGTGTTTAACGAAGAAAAAAAACTCGATTGTACGTTGTAGGCTCAATTGGAGGCCAATTTGGGTGCAATCAGATAATATAAGAATTTAAGTGACCAAATGGGCTTCATTTGACTTCTAACTTTTTGGGTACGTTAATAATGACAAATGAAACATGTTTGACTCAACAAAAAAGTTGAAATGTGTTGTACGAAGAAGGAAAACATGTTTGTACATTGTTGGCTCAATTAGAGGCCAATTTGGGTGCAATACAAGGATTATAGTGATCAAAGGGACTCTGTTTGACTTCCAACCACGAGTCGGTACGATAATAATGAAAAAGGAAACATTTTTCAATTAACAAACAAGTTTGGTTGTGTTTAATGAAGAAGGAAAACTCGATTGTACGTTGTAGGCTCAATTGGAGGCTAATTTGGGTTCAATCAGATAATACAAGATTTTGGGTGGCCAAATGGGCTTCGTTTGACTTCTAAGGGTACGTTAATAATGAAAAATGAAAAATGTTTGACTCTACAAACAAGTTTAATTGTGTTGTACGAAGAAGGAAAACTCGTTTGTACGTTGTATGCTCAATTGGAGGCAAATTTGGGTGCAATCCGAGCATACAAGGATTTGAGAGACCAAATGGACTCCGTTTGACACATAAGTACCAAAATAATGACAAATGCCACATGTTTGAATAAAAAAACAATCTTGGTATTGGTTAATGAAAAAGGAAAACTCGTTTGTACGTTGTAGGCTCAATTGAAAGCCAATTTGGGTGCAATCCGAGAATACAATGATATGAGTCACCAAATGAACTGTGTTTGAATTTTAGCCTAACATAGGTTCCATAATAATGAAAAATTGTACATCTTAGACTCAGCAAACAAGTTTGGTTGGGCTTTACGAAGAAGAAAACTCGTTTGTACATTGTAGGCTCAATTGGAGGCCAATTTGGGTGCAATCCAAGAATACAAGGATTATAGTGACTCCGTTTGACTTCCAAACACGTGTGTGTACCATAATAATGACAAATGCAACATGTTTTACTCAACAAAAAAGTTTGGTTATATTAAACGAAGAAGGAAAACCCGATTGTACGTTGTAGGCTCAATTGGAGGCCAATTTGAGTGCAATCAGATAATACAAGAATTTGAGTGACCAAATGGGTTTCATTTTACTTCTAACTCTATGGGTACGTTAATAATGACAAATTAAACATGTTTTACTCAACAAACAAATTTAAATGTGTTGTACAAAGAAGGAAAACTCATTTGTACGTTGTATGCTCAATGGGAGGCCAATTTGGGTGCAATTCGAGAATACAAGGATTTTAGTGACCAAAAAGACTCCGTTTGAATCTAACCATGCATGGGTACAATAATAATGAATAATTAAACATATTTGACTCAACACACAAGTTTGGTTAGCTTTAAGAAGAAGGAAAACTCATTTGTACATTGTAGGCTCAATTTGTGGCCAATTCGGGTGCAATCCGAGAATACCAGTATTTGAGTGACAAAATGGACTCCGTTTGAATTCTAACCTCGTGAAGCTACCATACTAATGAAAAATTCTATATTTTTTACTCAACACACAAGCTTGGTTGTGTTTTACGAATAAGGAAAACTCGTTTGGACAGTGTAGGCTCAATTGAAGACCAATTTGGGTGCAATCCGAGAATACAAGGATTTGAGTGACCAAATGGACTCCGTTTGACTTCTAGCCACACATATATAATGAAAAATTCAACATGTTTGAATCAACAAACAAGCTTGGTATTGCTTAATGAAGAAGGAAAACTCGTTTGTACGTTGCAAGCTCAATTGAAAGCCAATTTGGGTGCAATCCGAGAATACAGGGATTTGAGTCACCAAATGGACACTGGTTGACTTATAGCCTTACATGGGTACCATAATAATAACAAATTCTACATGTTAGACTCAACAAACAAGTTTGGTTGTGCTTTACCAAGAAGGAAAACTCGTTTGTACATTGTAGGCTCAATTGGAGGCCAATTTGGGTGCAATCCAATAATACAAGGATTATAGTGACCAAATGGACTCCATTTGACTTCCAACCACGTGTAGGTACCATAATAATGACAAATGCAACATTTATTAGTCAACAAACAAGTTTGGTTGTGTTTAACGAAGAAAGAAAACTCGATTGTACGTTGTAGGCTCAATTGGAGGCCAATTTGGGTGCAATCAGATAATATAAGAATTTGAGTGACCAAATGGGCTTCGTTTGACTTCTAACTTTTTGGGTACGTTAATAATGACAAATGAAACATGTTTGACTCAACAAAAAAGTTGAAATGTGTTGTACGAAGAAGGAAAACATGTTTGTACATTGTAGGCTCAATTGGAGGCCAATTTGGGTGCAATACAAGGATTATAGTGATCAAAGGGACTCCGTTTGACTTCCAACCATGAGTGGGTACGATAATAATGAAAAATGAAACATTTTTCAATTAACAAACAAGTTTGGTTGTGTTTAACGAAGAAGGAAAACTCGATTGTACGTTGTAGGCTCAATTGGAGGGTAATTTGGGTTCAATCAGATAATACAAGATTTTGGGTCACCAAATGGGCTTCGTTTGACTTCTAAGGGTACATTAATAATGAAAAATGCAACATGTTTGACTCAACAAACAACTTTAATTGTGTTGTCTGAAGAAGGAAAACTCGTTTGTACGTTGTATGCTCAATTGGAGGCAAATTTAGGTGCAATCCTAGAATACAAGGATTTGAGTGACCAAATGTACTCTGTTTGACACATAAGTACCAAAATAAAGACAAATGCCACATGTTTGAATAAAAAAACAATCTTGGTATTGGTTAATGAAAAAGGAAAACTCGTTTGTACGTTGTAGGCTCAATTGAAAGCCAATTTGGGTGCAATCCGAGAATACAATGATATGAGTCACCAAATGAACTGTGTTTGAATTTTAGCCTAACATAGGTACCATAATAATGAAAAATTGTACATCTTAGACTCAGCACACAAGTTTGGTTGTGCTTTACGAAGAAGGAAAACTCGTTTGTAAATTGTAGGCTCAATTGGAGGCCAATTTGGGTGCAATCCAAGAATACAAAGATTATAGTGACTCCGTTTGACTTCCAAACACGTGTGGGTACCATAATAATGACAAATGCAACATGTTTTACTCAACAAAAAAGTTTGGTTATATTAAACGAAGAAGGAAAACCCGATTGTACGTTGTAGGCTCAATTGGAGGCTAATTTGGGTTCAATTAGATAATACAAGATTTTGGGTGACCAAATGGGCTTCGTTTGACTTTTAAGGGTACATTAATATTGAAAAATGCAACATGTTTGACTCAACAAACAAGTTTAATTGTGGTGTACGAAGAAGGAAAACTCGTTTGTACGTTGTATGCTCAATTGGAGGCAAATTTGGGTGCAATTCGAGAATACAAGGATTTGAGTGACCAAAAGGACTCCGTTTGAATCTAACCATGCATGGGTAATATAATAATGAATAATTAAACATATTCGAATCAACACACAAGTTTGGTTAGCTTTAAGAAGAAGGAAAACTCATTTGTACATTGTAGGCTCAATTTGTGGCCAATTCGGGTGCAATCCGAGAATACCAGTATTTGAGTGACAAAATGGACTCCGTTTGACTTCTAACCTCGTGAAGCTACCATACTAATGAAAAATTCTATATTTTTTACTCAACACACAAGCTTGGTTGTGTTTTACGAATAAGGAAAACTCGTTTGGACAGTGTAGGCTCAATTGAAGACCAATTTGGGTGCAATCCGAGAATACAAGGATTTGAGTGACCAAATGGACTCCGTTTGACTTCTAGCCACACATAGGTACCAAAATAATGACAAATTCAACATGTTTGAATCAACAAACAAGCTTTGTATTGCTTAATGAAGAAGGAAAACTCGTTTGTACGTTGCAAGCTCAATTGAAAGCCAATTTGGGTGCAATCCGAGAATACAGGGATTTGAGTCACCAAATGGACTCTGTTTGACTTATAGCCTTACATGGGTACCATAATAATAAAAAATTCTACATGTTAGACTCAACAAACAAGTTTGGTTGTGCTTTACGAAGAAGGAAAACTCGTTTGTAGATTGTAGGCTCAATTGGAGGCCAATTTGGGTGCAATCCAATAATACAAGGATTATAGTGACCAAATGGACTCCGTTTGACTTCGAACCACGTGTAGGTACCATAATAATTTCAAATGCAACATTTATTAGTCAACAAACAAGTTTGGTTGTGTTTCACGAAGAAAAAAAACTCGATTGTACGTTGTAGGCTCAATTGGAGGCCAATTTGGGTGCAATCAGATAATATAAGAATTTGAGTGACCAAATGGGCTTCGTTTGACTGATAACTTTTTGGGTACGTTAATAATGACAAATGAAACATGTTTGACTCAACAAAAAAGTTGAAATGTGTTGTACGAAGAAGGAAAACATGTTTGTACATTGTAGGCTCAATTGGAGGCCAATTTGGGTGCAATACAAGGATTATAGTGATCAAAGGGACTCCGTTTGACTTCCAACCATGAGTGGGTTCCATAATAATGAAAAAGGAAACATTTTTCAATTAACAAACAAGTTTGGTTGTGTTTAACGAAGAAGGAAAACTCGATTGTACGTTGTAGGCTCAATTGGAGGCCAATTTGGGTTCAATCAGATAATACAAGATTTTGGGTGACCAAATGGGCTTCGTTTGACTTCTAAGGGTACATTAATAATGAAAAATGCAACATGTTTGACTCAACAAACAACTTTAATTGTGTTGTCTGAAGAAGGAAAACTCGTTTGTATGTTGTATGCTCAATTGGAGGCAAATTTGGGTGCAATCCGAGAATACAAGGATTTGAGTGACCAAATGTACTCTGTTTGACACATAAGTACCAAAATAAAGACAAATGCCACATGTTTGAATAAAAAAACAATCTTGGTATTGGTTAATGAAAAAGGAAAGCTCGTTTGTACGTTGTAGGCTCAATTGAAAGCCAATTTGGGTGCAATCCGAGAATACAATGATATGAGTCACCAAATGAACTGTGTTTGAATTTTAGCCTAACATAGGTACCATAATAATGAAAAATTTTACATCTTAGACTCAGCACACAAGTTTGGTTGTGCTTTACGAAGAAGGAAAACTCGTTTGTAAATTGTAGGCTCAATTGGAGGCCAATTTGGGTGCAATCCAAGAATACAAAGATTATAGTGACTCCGTTTGACTTCCAAACACGTGTGGGTACCATAATAATGACAAATGCAACATGTTTTACTCAACAAAAAAGTTTGGTTATATTAAACGAAGAAGGGAAACCCGATTGTACGTTGTAGGCTCAATTGGAGGCTAATTTGGGTTCAATTAGATAATACAAGATTTTGGGTGACCAAATGGGCTTCGTTTGACTTTTAAGGGTACATTAATATTGAAAAATGCAACATGTTTGACTCAACAAACAAGTTTAATTGTGGTGTACGAAGAAGGAAAACTCGTTTGTACGTTGTATGCTCAATTGGAGGCAAATTTGGGTGCAATTCGAGAATACAAGGATTTGAGTGACCAAAAGGACTCCGTTTGAATCTAACCATGAATGGGTATTATAATAATGAATAATTAAACATATTTGAATCAACACACAAGTTTGGTTAGCTTTAAGAAGAAGGAAAACTCATTTGTACATTGTAGGCTCAATTTGTGGCCAATTCGGATGCAATCCGAGAATACCAGTATTTGAGTGACAAAATGGACTCCGTTTGACTTCTAACCTCGTGAAGCTACCATACTAATGAAAAATTCTATATTTTTTACTCAACACACAAGCTTGGTTGTGTTTTACGAATAAGGAAAACTCGTTTGGACAGTGTAGGCTCAATTGAAGACCAATTTGGGTGCAATCCGAGAATACAAGGATTTGAGTGACCAAATGGACTCCGTTTGACTTCTAGCCACACATAGGTACCAAAATAATGACAAATTCAACATTTTTGAATCAACAAACAAGCTTTGTATTGCTTAATGAAGAAGGAAAACTCGTTTGTACGTTGCAAGCTCAATTGAAAGCCAATTTGGGTGCAATCCGAGAATACAGGGATTTGAGTCACCAAATGGACTCTGTTTGACTTATAGCCTTACATGGGTACCATAATAATAAAAAATTCTACATGTTAGACTCAACAAACAAGTTTGGTTGTGCTTTACGAAGAAGGAAAACTCGTTTGTAGATTGTAGGCTCAATTGGAGGCCAATTTGGGTGCAATCCAATAATACAAGGATTATAGTGACCAAATGGACTCCGTTTGACTTCCAACCACGTGTAGGTACCATAATAATTTCAAATGCAACATTTATTAGTCAACAAACAAGTTTGGTTGTGTTTAACGAAGAAAAAAAACTCGATTGTACGTTGTAGGCTCAATTGGAGGCCAATTTGGGTGCAATCAGATAATATAAGAATTTAAGTGACCAAATGGGCTTCATTTGACTTCTAACTTTTTGGGTACGTTAATAATGACAAATGAAACATGTTTGACACAACAAAAAAGTTGAAATGTGTTGTACGAAAAAGGAAAACATGTTTGTACATTGTAGGCTCAATTGGAGGCCAATTTGGGTGCAATACAAGGATTATAGTGATCAAAGGGACTCCGTTTGACTTCCAACCATGAGTGGGTTCCATAATAATGAAAAAGGCAACATTTTTCAATTAACAAACAAGTTTGGTTGTGTTTAACGAAGAAGGAAAACCCGATTGTACGTTGTAGGCTCAATTGGAGGCTAATTTGGGTTCAATCAGATAATACAAGATTTTGGGTGACCAAATGGGCTTCGTTTGACTTTTAAGGGTAGATTAATATTGAAAAATGCAACATGTTTGACTCAACAAACAAGTTTAATTGTGGTATTCGAAGAAGGAAAACTCGTTTGTACGTTGTATGCTCAATTGGAGGCAAATTTGGGTGCAATTCGAGAATACAAGGATTTGAGTGACCAAAAGGACTCCGTTTGAATCTAACCATGCATGGGTAATATAATAATGAATAATTAAACATATTCGACTCAACACACAAGTTTGGTTAGCTTTAAGAAGAAGGAAAACTCATTTGTACATTGTAGGCTCAATTTGTGGCCAATTCGGGTGCAATCCGAGAATACCAGTATTTGAGTGACAAAATGGACTCCGTTTGACTTCTAACCTCGTGAAGCTACCATACTAATGAAAAATTCTATATTTTTTACTCAACACACAAGCTTGGTTGTGTTTTACGAATAAGGAAAACTCGTTTGGACAGTGTAGGCTCAATTGAAGACCAATTTGGGTGCAATCCGAGAATACAAGGATTTGAGTGACCAAATGGACTCCGTTTGACTTCTAGCCACACATAGGTACCAAAATAATGACAAATTCAACATGTTTGAATCAACAAACAAGCTTGGTATTGCTTAATGAAGAAGGAAAACTAGTTTGTACGTTGCAAGCTCAATTGAAAGCCAATTTGGGTGCAATCCGAGAATACAGGGATTTGAGTCACCAAATGGACTCTGTTTGACTTATAGCCTTACATGGGTACCATAATAATAACAAATTCTACATGTTAGACTCAACAAACAAGTTTGGTTGTGCTTTACGAAAAAGGAAAACTCGTTTGTACATTGTAGGCTCAATTGGAGGCCAATTTGGGTGCAATCCAATAATACAAGGATTATAGTGACCAAATGGAGTCCGTTTGACTTCCAAACATGTGTAGGTACCATAATAATGACAAATGCAACATTTATTAGTCAACAAACAAGTTTGGTTGTGTTTAACGAAGAAAGAAAACTTGATTGTACGTTGTAGGCTCAATTGGAGGCCAATTTGGGTCAAATCAGATAATATAAGAATTTGAGTGACCAAATGGGCTTCGTTTGACTTCTAAATTTTTGGGTACGTTAATAATGACAAATGAAACATGTTTGACTCAACAAAAAAGTTGAAATGTGTTGTACGAAGAAGGAAAACATGTTTGTACACTGTTGGCTCAATTGGAGGCCAATTTGGGTGCAATACAAGGATTATAGTGATCAAAGGGACTCTGTTTGACTTCCAACCACGAGTCGGTACGATAATAATGAAAAAGGAAACATTTTTCAATTAACAAACAAGTTTGGTTGTGTTTAATGAAGAAGGAAAACTCGATTGTACGTTGTAGGCTCAATTGGAGGCTAATTTGGGTTCAATCAGATAATACAAGATTTTGGGTGACCAAATGGGCTTCGTTTGACTTCTAAGGGTACGTTAATAATGAAAAATGAAAAATGTTTGACTCTACAAACAAGTTTAATTGTGTTGTACGAAGAAGGAAAACTCGTTTGTACGTTGTATGCTCAATTGGAGGCAAATTTGGGTGCAATCCGAGCATACAAGGATTTGAGAGACCAAATGGACTCCGTTTGACACATAAGTACCAAAATAATGACAAATGCCACATGTTTGAATAAAAAAACAATCTTGGTATTGGTTAATGAAAAAGGAAAACTCGTTTGTACGTTGTAGGCTCAATTGAAAGCCAATTTGGGTGCAATCCGAGAATACAATGATATGAGTCACCAAATGAACTGTGTTTGAATTTTAGCCTAACATAGGTTCCATAATAATGAAAAATTGTACATCTTAGACTCAGCAAACAAGTTTGGTTGGGCTTTACAAAGAAGAAAACTCGTTTGTACATTGTAGGCTCAATTGGAGGCCAATTTGGGTGCAATCCAAGAATACAAGGATTATAGTGACTCCGTTTGACTTCCAAACACGTGTGTGTACCATAATAATGACAAATGCAACATGTTTTACTCAACAAAAAAGTTTGGTTATATTAAACGAAGAAGGAAAACCCGATTGTACGTTGTAGGCTCAATTGGAGGCCAATTTGAGTGCAATCAGATAATACAAGAATTTGAGTGACCAAATGGGTTTCATTTGACTTCTAACTCTATGGGTACGTTAATAATGAAAAATTAAACATGTTTTACTCAACAAACAAATTTAAATGTGTTGTACAAAGAAGGAAAACTAATTTGTACGTTGTATGCTCAATGGGAGGCCAATTTGGGTGCAATTCGAGAATACAAGGATTTTAGTGACCAAAAAGACTCCGTTTGAATCTAACCATGCATGGGTACAATAATAATGAATAATTAAACATATTTGACTCAACACACAAGTTTGGTTAGCTTTAAGAAGAAGGAAAACTCATTTGTACATTGTAGGCTCAATTTGTGGCCAATTCGGGTGCAATCTCAGAATACCAGTATTTGAGTGACAAAATGGACTCCGTTTGAATTCTAACCTCGTGAAGCTACCATACTAATGAAAAATTCTATATTTTTTACTCAACACACAAGCTTGGTTGTGTTTTACGAATAAGGAAAACTCGTTTGGACAGTGTAGGCTCAATTGAAGACCGATTTGGGTGCAATCCGAGAATACAAGGATTTGAGTGACCAAATGGACTCCGTTTGACTTCTAGCCACACATATATAATGAAAAATTCAACATGTTTGAATCAACAAAAAAGCTTGGTATTGCTTAATGAAGAAGGAAAACTCGTTTGTACGTTGCAAGCTCAATTGAAAGCCAATTTGGGTGCAATCCGAGAATACAGGGATTTGAGTCACCAAATGGACACTGTTTGACTTATAGCCTTACATGGGTACCATAATAATAACAAATTCTACATGTTAGACTCAACAAACAAGTTTGGTTGTGCTTTACCAAGAAGGAAAACTCATTTGTACATTGTAGGCTCAATTGGAGGCCAATTTGGGTGCAATCCAATAATACAAGGATTATAGTGACCAAATGGACTCCGTTTGACTTCCAACCACGTGTAGGTACCATAATAATGACAAATGCAACATTTATTAGTCAACAAACAAGTTTGGTTGTGTTTAACGAAGAAAGAAAACTCGATTGTACGTTGTAGGCTCAATTGGAGGCCAATTTGGGTGCAATCAGATAATATAAGAATTTGAGTGACCAAATGGGCTTCGTTTGACTTCTAACTTTTTGGGTACGTTAATAATGACAAATGAAACATGTTTGACTCAACAAAAAAGTTGAAATGTGTTGTACGAAGAAGGAAAACATGTTTGTACATTGTAGGCTCAATTGGAGGCCAATTTGGGTGCAATACAAGGATTATAGTGAATAAAGGGACTCCGTTTGACTTCCAACCATGAGTGGGTACGATAATAATGAAAAATGAAACATTTTTCAATTAACAAACAAGTTTGGTTGTGTTTAACGAAGAAGGAAAACTCGATTGTACGTTGTAGGCTCAATTGGAGGGTAATTTGGGTTCAATCAGATAATACAAGATTTTGGGTGACCAAATGGGCATCGTTTGACTTCTAAGGGTACATTAATATTGATAAATGCAACATGTTTGACTCAACAAACAAGTTTAATTGTGTTGTACGAAGAAGGAAAACTCGTTTGTATGTTGTATGCTCAATTCGAGGCAAATTTGGGTGCAATCCGAGAATACAAGGATTTGAGTGACCAAATGGACTCCGTTTGACACATAAGTACCAAAATAATGAAAAATGCCACATGTTTGAATAAAAAAACAAGCTTTGTATTGGTTAATGAAAAAGGAAAACTCGTTTGTACGTTGTAGGCTCAATTGAAAGCCAATTTGGGTGCAATCCGAGAATACAATGATATGAGTCACCAAATGAACTGTGTTTGAATTTTAGCCTAACATAGGTACCATAATAACGAAAAATTGTACATCTTAGACTCAGCAAACAAGTTTGGTTGTGCTTTACGAAGAAGGAAAACTCGTTTGTACATTGTAGGCTCAATTGGAGGCCAATTTGGGTGCAATCCAAGAATACAAGGATTATAGTGACTCCGTTTGACTTCCAAACACGTATGTGTACCATAATAATGACAAATGCAACATGTTTTACTCAACAAAAAAGTTTGGTTATAATAAACGAAGAAGGAAAACCCGATTGTACGTTGTAGGCTCAATTGGAGGTCAATTTGAGTGCAATCAGATAATACAAGAATTTGAGTGACCAAATATGTTTCGTTTGACTTCTAACTCTATGGGTACGTTAATAATGACAAATTCAACATGTTTTACTCAACAAACAAGTTTAAATGTGTTGTACGAAGAAGGAAAACTCATTTGTATTTTGTATACTCAATGGGAGGCCAATTTGGGTGCAATTCGAGAATACAAGGATTTGAGTGAACAAAAGGACTCCGTTTGAATCTAACCATGCATGGGTACAATAATAATGAATAATTAAACATATTCGACTCAACACACAAGTTTGGTTAGCTTTAAGAAGAAGGAAAACTCATTTAAACATTGTAGCCTCAATTTGTAGAAAATTCGGGTGCAATCCGAGAATACCAGTATATGAGTGACAAAATGGACTCCGTTTGACTTCTAACCTCGTGAAGCTACCATACTAATGAGAAATTCTATATTTTTTACTCAACACACAAGCTTGGTTGAGTTTTACGAATAAGGAAAACTCGTTTGGACAGTGTAGGCTCAATTGAAAACCAATTTGGGTGCAATCCG
Source organism: Berberis vulgaris (assembly GCA_963556465.1). Taxonomy (NCBI): domain Eukaryota; kingdom Viridiplantae; phylum Streptophyta; class Magnoliopsida; order Ranunculales; family Berberidaceae; genus Berberis; species Berberis vulgaris. The sequence goes on from OY747135.1 coordinate 30,865,942, forward strand.
AGAATACAAGGATTTGAGTGAACAAATGGACTCCGTTTGACTTCTAGCCACACATAGGTACCAAAATAATGACAAATTCAACATGTTTGAATCAACAAACAAGCTTGGTATTGCTTAATGAAGAAGGAAAACTCGTTTGTACGTTGCAAGCTCAATTGAAAGCCAATTTGGGTGCAATCCGAGAATACAGGGATTTGAGTCACCAAATGGACTCTATTTGACTTATATCCTTACATGGGTACCATAATAATAACAAATTCTACATGTTAGACTCAAAAAACAAGTTTGGTTGTGCTTTACGAAGAAGGAAAACTCGTTTGTACATTGTAGGCTCAATTGGAGGCCAATTTGGGTACAATCCAATAATACAAGGATTACAGTGACCAAATGGACTCCGTTTGACTTCCAACCACGTGTAGGTACCATAAGAATGACAAATGCAACATTTATTAGTCAACAAACAAGTTTGGTTGTGTTTAACGAAGAAAGAAAACTCGATTGTACGTTGTAGGCTCAATTGGAGGCCAATTTGGGTGCAATCAGATAATATAAGAATTTGAGTGACCAAATGGGCTTCGTTTGACTTCTAACTTTTTGGGTACGTTAATAATGACAAATGAAACATGTTTGACTCAACAAAAAAGTTGAAATGTGTTGTACGAAGGAGGAAAACATGTTTGTACATTGTAGGCTCAATTGGAGGCCAATTTGGGTGCAATACAAGGATTATAGTGATCAAAGGGACTCCGTTTGACTTCCAACCACGAGTGGGTACGATAATAATGAAAAAGGAAAAATTTTTCAATTAACAAACAATTTTGGTTGTGTTTAACGAAGAAGGAAAACTCGATTGTACGTTGTAGGCTCAATTGGAGGGTAATTTGGGTTCAATCAGATAATACAAGATTTTGGGTGACCAAATGGGCATCGTTTGACTTCTAAGGGTACATTAATATTGATAAATGCAACATGTTTGACTCAACAAACAAGTTTAATTGTGTTGTACGAAGAAGGAAAACTCGTTTGTATGTTGTATGCTCAATTCGAGGCAAATTTGGGTGCAATCCGAGAATACAAGGATTTGAGTGACCAAATGGACTCCGTTTGACACATAAGTACCAAAATAATGACAAATGCCACATGTTTGAATAAAAAAACAAGCTTTGTATTGGTTAATGAAAAAGGAAAACTCGTTTGTACGTTGTAGGCTCAATTGAAAGCCAATTTGGGTGCAATCCGAGAATACAATGATATGAGTCACCAAATGAACTGTGTTTGAATTTTAGCCTAACATAGGTACCATAATAACGAAAAATTGTACATCTTAGACTCAGCAAACAAGTTTGGTTGTGCTTTACGAAGAAGGAAAACTCGTTTGTACATTGTAGGCTCAATTGGAGGCCAATTTGGGTGCAATCCAAGAATACAAGGATTATAGTGACTCCGTTTGACTTCCAAACACGTATGTGTACCATAATAATGACAAATGCAACATGTTTTACTCAACAAAAAAGTTTGGTTATAATAAACGAAGAAGGAAAACCCGATTGTACGTTGTAGGCTCAATTGGAGGTCAATTTGAGTGCAATCAGATAATACAAGAATTTGAGTGACCAAATGGGTTTCGTTTGACTTCTAACTCTATGGGTACGTTAATAATGACAAATTCAACATGTTTTACTCAACAAACAAGTTTAAATGTGTTGTACGAAGAAGGAAAACTCATTTGTATGTTGTATACTCAATGGGAGGCCAATTTGGGTGCAATTCGAGAATACAAGGATTTGAGTGAACAAAAGGACTCCGTTTGAATCTAACCATGCATGGGTACAATAATAATGAATAATTAAACATATTCGACTCAACACACAAGTTTGGTTAGCTTTAAGAAGAAGGAAAACTCATTTAAACATTGTAGCCTCAATTTGTAGAAAATTCGGGTGCAATCCGAGAATACCAGTATATGAGTGACAAAATGGACTCCGTTTGACTTCTAACCTCGTGAAGCTACCATACTAATGAGAAATTCTATATTTTTTACTCAACACACAAGCTTGGTTGTGTTTTACGAATAAGGAAAACTCGTTTGGACAGTGTAGGCTCAATTGAAAACCAATTTGGGTGCAATCCGAGAATACAAGGATTTGAGTGACCAAATGGACTCCGTTTGACTTCTAGCCACACATAGGTACCAAAATAATGACAAATTCAACATGTTTGAATCAACAAACAAGCTTGGTATTGCTTAATGAAGAAGGAAAACTCGTTTGTACGTTGCAAGCTCAATTGAAAGCCAATTTGGGTGCAATCCGAGAATACAGGGATTTGAGTCACCAAATGGACTCTATTTGACTTATATCCTTACATGGGTACCATAATAATAACAAATTCTACATGTTAGACTCAAAAAACAAGTTTGGTTGTGCTTTACGAAGAAGGAAAACTCGTTTGTACATTGTAGGCTCAATTGGAGGCCAAATTTGGGTGCAATCCAATAATACAAGGATTACAGTGACCAAATGGACTCCGTTTGACTTCCAACCACGTGTAGGTACCATAAGAATGACAAATGCAACATTTATTAGTCAACAAACAAGTTTGGTTGTGTTTAACGAAGAAAGAAAACTCGATTGTACGTTGTAGGCTCAATTGGAGGCCAATTTGGGTGCAATCAGATAATATAAGAATTTGAGTGACCAAATGGGCTTCGTTTGACTTCTAACTTTTTGGGTACGTTAATAATGACAAATGAAACATGTTTGACTCAACAAAAAAGTTGAAATGTGTTGTACGAAGGAGGAAAACATGTTTGTACATTGTAGGCTCAATTGGAGGCCAATTTGGGTGCAATACAAGGATTATAGTGATCAAAGGGACTCCGTTTGACTTCCAACCACGAGTGGGTACGATAATAATGAAAAAGGAAAAATTTTTCAATTAACAAACAATTTTGGTTGTGTTTAACGAAGAAGGAAAACTCGATTGTACGTTGTAGGCTCAATTGGAGGGTAATTTGGGTTCAATCAGATAATACAAGATTTTGGGTGACCAAATGGGCATCGTTTGACTTCTAAGGGTACATTAATATTGATAAATGCAACATGTTTGACTCAACAAACAAGTTTAATTGTGTTGTACGAAGAAGGAAAACTCGTTTGTAAGTTGTATGCTCAATTCGAGGCAAATTTGGGTGCAATCCGAGAATACAAGGATTTGAGTGACCAAATGGACTCCGTTTGACACATAAGTACCAAAATAATGACAAATGCCACATGTTTGAATAAAAAAACAAGCTTTGTATTGGTTAATGAAAAAGGAAAACTCGTTTGTACGTTGTAGGCTCAATTGAAAGCCAATTTGGGTGCAATCCGAGAATACAATGATATGAGTCACCAAATGAACTGTGTTTGAATTTTAGCCTAACATAGGTACCATAATAACGAAAAATTGTACATCTTAGACTCAGCAAACAAGTTTGGTTGTGCTTTACGAAGAAGGAAAACTCGTTTGTACATTGTAGGCTCAATTGGAGGCCAATTTGGGTGCAATCCAAGAATACAAGGATTATAGTGACTCCGTTTGACTTCCAAACACGTATGTGTACCATAATAATGACAAATGCAACATGTTTTACTCAACAAAAAAGTTTGGTTATAATAAACGAAGAAGGAAAACCCGATTGTACGTTGTAGGCTCAATTGGAGGTCAATTTGAGTGCAATCAGATAATACAAGAATTTGAGTGACCAAATGGGTTTCGTTTGACTTCTAACTCTATGGGTACGTTAATAATGACAAATTCAACATGTTTTACTCAACAAACAAGTTTAAATGTGTTGTACGAAGAAGGAAAACTCATTTGTATGTTGTATACTCAATGGGAGGCCAATTTGGGTGCAATTCGAGAATACAAGGATTTGAGTGAACAAAAGGACTCCGTTTGAATCTAACCATGCATGGGTACAATAATAATGAATAATTAAACATATTCGACTCAACACACAAGTTTGGTTAGCTTTAAGAAGAAGGAAAACTCATTTAAACATTGTAGCCTCAATTTGTAGAAAATTCGGGTGCAATCCGAGAATACCAGTATATGAGTGACAAAATGGACTCCGTTTGACTTCTAACCTCGTGAAGCTACCATACTAATGAGAAATTCTATATTTTTTACTCAACACACAAGCTTGGTTGTGTTTTACGAATAAGGAAAACTCGTTTGGACAGTGTAGGCTCAATTGAAAACCAATTTGGGTGCAATCCGAGAATACAAGGATTTGAGTGAACAAATGGACTCCGTTTGACTTCTAGCCACACATAGGTACCAAAATAATGACAAATTCAACATGTTTGAATCAACAAACAAGCTTGGTATTGCTTAATGAAGAAGGAAAACTCGTTTGTACGTTGCAAGCTCAATTGAAAGCCAATTTGGGTGCAATCCGAGAATACAGGGATTTGAGTCACCAAATGGACTCTATTTGACTTATATCCTTACATGGGTACCATAATAATAACAAATTCTACATGTTAGACTCAAAAAACAAGTTTGGTTGTGCTTTACGAAGAAGGAAAACTCGTTTGTACATTGTAGGCTCAATTGGAGGCCAATTTGGGTGCAATCCAATAATACAAGGATTACAGTGACCAAATGGACTCCGTTTGACTTCCAACCACGTGTAGGTACCATAAGAATGACAAATGCAACATTTATTAGTCAACAAACAAGTTTGGTTGTGTTTAACGAAGAAAGAAAACTCGATTGTACGTTGTAGGCTCAATTGGAGGCCAATTTGGGTGCAATCAGATAATATAAGAATTTGAGTGACCAAATGGGCTTCGTTTGACTTCTAACTTTTTGGGTACGTTAATAATGACAAATGAAACATGTTTGACTCAACAAAAAAGTTGAAATGTGTTGTACGAAGGAGGAAAACATGTTTGTACATTGTAGGCTCAATTGGAGGCCAATTTGGGTGCAATACAAGGATTATAGTGATCAAAGGGACTCCGTTTGACTTCCAACCACGAGTGGGTACGATAATAATGAAAAAGGAAAAATTTTTCAATTAACAAACAATTTTGGTTGTGTTTAACGAAGAAGGAAAACTCGATTGTACGTTGTAGGCTCAATTGGAGGGTAATTTGGGTTCAATCAGATAATACAAGATTTTGGGTGACCAAATGGGCATCGTTTGACTTCTAAGGGTACATTAATATTGATAAATGCAACATGTTTGACTCAACAAACAAGTTTAATTGTGTTGTACGAAGATGGAAAACTCGTTTGTACGTTGTATGCTAAATTGGAGATAAATTTGGGTGCAATCCGAGAATACAAGGATTCGAGTGACCAAATGGACTCCGTTTGACACATAAGTACCAAAATAATGACAAATGCCTCATGTTTGAATAAAAAAACAAGCTTGGTATTGGTTAATGAAAAAGAAAAACTCGTTTGTACGTTGTAGGCTCAATTGAAAGCCAATTTGGGTGCAATCCGAGAATACAATGATATGAGTCACCAAATGAACTGTGTTTGAATTTTAGCCTAACATAGGTACCATAATAACGAAAAATTGTACATCTTAGACTCAGCAAACAAGTTTGGTTGTGCTTTACGAAGAAGGAAAACGCGTTTGTACATTGTAGGCTCAATTGGAGGCCAATTTGGGTGCAATCCAAGAATACAAGGATTATAGTGACTCCGTTTGACTTCCAAACACGTATGTGTACCATAATAATGACAAATGCAACATGTTTTACTCAACAAAACAGTTTGGTTATAATAAACGAAGAAGGAAAACCCGATTGTACGTTGTAGGCTCAATTGGAGGCCAATTTGAGTGCAATCAGATAATAGAAGAATTTGAGTGACCAAATGGGTTTCGTTTGACTTCTAACTCTCTGGGTACGTTAATAATGAAAATTTCAACATGTTTTACTCAAGAAACAAGTTTAAATGTGTCGTACGAAGAAGGAAAACTCATTTGTACGTTGTATGCTCAATGGGAGGCCAATTTGGGTGCAATTCGAGAATACAAGGATTTGAGTGACCAAAAGGACTCCGTTTGAATCTAACCATGCATGGGTACAATAATAATGAATAATTAAACATATTTGACTCAACACACAAGTTTGGTTAGCTTTAAGAAGAAGGAAAACTCTTTTGTACATTGTAGGCTCAATTTGTGGCAAATTCGGGTGCAATCCGAGAATACCAGTATTTGAGTGACAAAATGGACTCCGTTTGACTTCTAACCTCGTGAAGCTACCATACTAATGAAAAATTCTATATTTTTTACTCAACACACAAGCTTGGTTGTGTTTTACGAATAAGGAAAACTCGTTTGGACAGTGTAGGCTCAATTGAAAACCAATTTGGGTGCAATCCGAGAATACAAGGATTTGAGTGACCAAATGGACTCCGTTTGACTTCTAGCCACACATAGGTACCAAAATAATGACAAATTCAACATGTTTGAATCAACAAACAAGCTTGGTATTGCTTAATGAAGAAGGAAAACTCGTTTGTACGTTACAAGCTCAATTGAAAGCCAATTTGGGTGCAATCCGAGAATACAGGGATTTGAGTCACCAAATGGACACTGTTTGACTTATAGCCTTACATGGTTACCATAATAATAACAAATTCTACATGTTAGACTCAACAAACAAGTTTGGTTGTGCTTTACGAAGAAGGAAAACTCGTTTGTACATTGTAGGCTCAATTGGAGGCCAATTTGGGTGCAATCCAATAATACAAGGATTATAGTGACCAAATGGACTCCGTTTGACTTCCAACCACGTGTAGGTACCATAATAATGACAAATGAAACATTTATTAGTCAACAAACAAGTTTGGTTGTGTTTAACGAAGAAAGAAAACTCGATTGTACGTTGTAGGCTCAATTGGAGGCCAATTTGGGTGCAATCAGATAATATAAGAATTTGAGTGACCAAATGGGCTTCGTTTGACTTCTAACTTTTTGGGTACGTTAATAATGACAAATGAAACATGTTTGACTCAACAAAAAAGTTGAAATGTGTTGTACGAAGAAGGAAAACTTGTTTGTACATTGTAGGCTCCATTGGAGGCCAATTTGGGTGCAATACAAGGATTATAGTGATCTAAGGGACTCTGTTTGACTTCCAACCATGAGTGGGTTCCATAATAATGAAAAAGGAAACATTTTTCAATTAACAAACAAGTTTGGTTGTGTTTAACGAAGAAGGAAAACTCGATTGTACGTTGTAGGCTCAATTGGAGGCTAATTTGGGTTCAATCAGATAATACAAGATTTTGGGTGACCAAATGGGCTTCGTTTTACTTCTAAGGGTACATTAATATTGAAAAATGCAACATTTTTTACTCAACAAACAAGTTTAATTGTGTTGTACGAAGAAGGAAAACTCGTTTGTACGTTGTATGCTCAATTGGAGGCAAATTTGGGTGCCATCCGAGAATACAAGGATTTGAGTGACCAAATGGACTCCGTTTGACACATAAGTACCAAAATAATGACAAATGCCACATGTTTGAATAAAAAAAAAGCTTGGTATTGGTTAATGAAAAAGGAAAACTCGTTTGTACGTTGTAGGCTCAATTGAAAGCCAATTTGGGTGCAATCCGAGAATACAATGATATGAGTCACCAAATGAACTGTGTTTGAATTTTAGCCTAACATAGGTACCATAATAATGACAAATTGTACATCTTAGACCTAGCACACAAGTTTGGTTGTGCTTTACGAAGAAGGAAAACTCGTTTGTACATTGTAGGCTCAATTGGAGGCCAATTTGGGTGCAATCCAAGAATACAAGGATTATAGTGACCAAATGGACTCCGTTTGACTTCCAAACACGTGTGGGTACCATAATAATGAAAAATGCAACATGTTTTACTCAACAAAAAAGTTTGGTTGTATTAAACGAAGAAGGAAAACCCGATTGTACGTTGTAGGCTCAATTGGAGGCCAATTTGAGTGCAATCAGATAATACAAGAATTTGATTGACCAAATGGGTTTCGTTTGACTTCTAACTCTATGGGTACGTTAATAATGACAAATTCAACATGTTTTACTCAACAAACAAGTTTAAATGTGTTGTACGAAGAAGGAAAACTCATTTGTACGTTGTATGCTCAATGGGAGGCCAATTTGGGTGCAATTCAAGAATATAAGGATTTGAGTGACGAAAAGGACTCCGTTTGAATCTGACCATGCATGGGTACAATAATAATGAATAATTAAACATATTTGACTCAACACACAAGTTTGGTTAGCTTTAAGAAGAAGGAAAACTCATTTGTACATTGTAGGCTCAATTTTCGGGTGCAATCCGAGATTACCAGTATTTGAGTGACAAAATGGACTCCGTTTGACTTCTAACCTCGGGAAGCTACCATACTAATGAAAAATTCTATATTTTTTACTCAACACACAAGCTTGGTTGTGTTTTACGAATAAGGAAAACTCGTTTGGACAGTGTAGGCTCAATTGAAGACCAATTTGGGTGCAATCCGAGAATATAAGGATTTGAGTGACCAAATGGACTCTATTTGACTTCTAGCCACACATAGGTACCAAAATAATGACAAATTCAACATGTTTGAATCAACAAACAAGCTTGGTATTGCTTAATGAAGAAGGAAAACTCGTTTGTACGTTGCAAGCTCAATTGAAAGCCAATTTGGGTGCAATCCGAGAATACAGGGATTTGAGTCACCAAATGGACTCTGTTTGACTTATAGCCTTACATGGGTACCATAATAATAACAAATTCTACATGTTAGACTCAACAAACAAGTTTGGTTGTGCTTTACGAAGAAGGAAAACTCGTTTGTACATTGTAGGCTCAATTGGAGGCCAATTTGGGTGCAATCCAATAATACAAGGATTATAGTGACCAAATGGACTCCGTTTGACTTCCAACCACGTGTAGGTACCATAATAATGACAAATGCAACATTTATTAGTCAACAAACAAGTTTGGTTGTGTTTAACGAAGAAAGAAAACTCGATTGTACGTTGTAGGCTCAATTGGAGGCCAATTTGGGTGCAATCAGATAATATAAGAATTTGAGTGACCAAATAGGCTTCGTTTGACTTCTAACTTTTTGGGTACGTTAATAATGACAAATGAAACATGTTTGACTCAACAAAAAAGTTGAAATGTGTTATACGAAGAAGGAAAACATGTTTGTACATTGTAGGCTCAATTGGAGGCCAATTTGGGTGCAATACAAGGATTATAGTGATCAAAGGGACTCCGTTTGACTTCCAACCATGAGTGGGTACGATAATAATGAAAAATGAAACATTTTTCAATTAACAAACAAGTTTGGTTGTGTTTAACGAAGAAGGAAAACTCGATTGTACGTTGTAGGCTCAATTGGAGGGTAATTTGGGTTCAATCAGATAATACAAGATTTTGGGTGACCAAATGGGCATCGTTTGACTTCTAAGGGTACATTAATACTGATAAATGCAACATGTTTGACTCAACAAACAAGTTTAATTGTGTTGTACGAAAATGGAAAACTCGTTTGTACGTTGTATGCTCAATTGGAGGCAAATTTGGGTGCAATCCGAGAATACAAGGATTTGAGTGACCAAATGGACTCCGTTTGACACATAAGTACCAAAATAATGACAAATGCCTCATTTTTGAATAAAAAAACAAGCTTGGTATTGGTTAATGAAAAAGGAAAACTCGTTTGTACGTTGTAGGCTCAATTGAAAGCCAATTTGGGTGCAATCCGAGAATACAATGATATGAGTCACCAAATGAACTGTGTTTGAATTTTAGCCTAACATAGGTACCATAATAACGAAAAATTGTACATCTTAGACTCAGCAAACAAGTTTGGTTGTGCTTTACGAAGAAGGAAAACTCGTTTGTACATTGTAGGCTCAATTGGAGGCCAATTTGGGTGCAATCCCAGAATACAAGGATTATAGTGACTCCGTTTGACTTCCAAACACGTATGTGTACCATAATAATGACAAATGCAACATGTTTTACTCAACAAAAAAGTTTGGTTATAATAAACGAAGAAGGAAAACTCGATCGTACGTTGTAGGCTCAATTGGAGGCCAATTTGAGTGCAATCAGATAATACAAGAATTTGAGTGACCAAATGGGTTTCGTTTGACTTCTAACTCTATGGGTACGTTAATAATGACAAATTCAACATGTTTTACTCAACAAACAAGTTTAAATGTGTTGTACGAAGAAGGAAAACTCATTTGTACGTTGTATACTCAATGGGAGGCCAATTTGGGTGCAATTCGAGAATACAAGGATTTGAGTGACCAAAAGGACTCCGTTTGAATCTAACCATGCATGGGTACAATACTAATGAATAATTAAACATATTCGACTCAACACACAAGTTTGGTTAGCTTTAAGAAGAAGGAAAACTCATTTAAACATTGTAGGCTCAATTTGTAGAAAATTCGGGTGCAATCCGAGAATACCAGTATTTGAGTGACAAAATGGACTCCGTTTGACTTCTAACCTCGTGAAGCTACCATACTAATGAGAAATTCTATATTTTTTACTCAACACACAAGCTTGGTTGTGTTTTACGAATAAGGAAAACTCGTTTGGACAGTGTAGGCTCAATTGAAAACCAATTTGGGTGCAATCCGAGAATACAAGGATTTGAGTGACCAAATGGACTCCGTTTGACTTCTAGCCACACATAGGTACCAAAATAATGACAAATTCAACATGTTTGAATCAACAAACAAGCTTGGTATTGCTTAATGAAGAAGGAAAACTCGTTTGTACGTTGCAAGCTCAATTGAAAGCCAATTTGGGTGCAATCCGAGAATACAGGGATTTGAGTCACCAAATGGACTCTATTTGACTTATATCCTTACATGGGTACCATAATAATAACAAAGTCTACATGTTAGACTCAACAAACAAGTTTGGTTGTGCTTTACGAAGAAGGAAAACTCGTTTGTACATTGTAGGCTCAATTGGAGGCCAATTTGGGTGCAATCCAATAATACAAGGATTACAGTGACCAAATGGACTCCGTTTGACTTCCAACCACGTGTAGGTACCATAATAATGACAAATGCAACATTTATTAGTCAACAAACAAGTTTGGTTGTGTTTAACGAAGAAAGAAAACTCGATTGTACGTTGTAGGCTCAATTGGAGGCCAATTTGGGTGCAATAAGATAATATAAGAATTTGAGTGACCAAATGGGCTTCGTTTGACTTCTAAATTTTTGGGTACGTTAATAATGACAAATGAAACATGTTTGACTCAACAAAAAAGTTGAAATGTGTTGTACGAAGAAGGAAAACATGTTTGTACATTGTAGGCTCAATTGGAGGCCAATTTGGGTGCAATACAAGGATTATAGTGATCAAAGGGACTCCGTTTGACTTCCAACCACGAGTGGGTACGATAATAATGAAAAAGGAAACATTTTTTAATTAACAAACAATTTTGGTTGTGTTTAACGAAGAAGGAAAACTCGATTGTACGTTGTAGGCTCAATTGGAGGGTAATTTGGGTTCAATCAGATAATACAAGATTTTGGGTGACCAAATGGGCATCGTTTGACTTCTAAGGGTACATTAATATTGATAAATGCAACATGTTTGACTCAAAAAACAAGTTTAATTGTGTTGTACGAAAATGGAAAACTCGTTTGTACGTTGTATGCTCAATTGGAGGCAAATTTGGGTGCAATCCGAGAATACAAGGATTTGAGTGACCAAATGGACTCCGTTTGACACATAAGTACCAAAATAATGACAAATGCCTCATGTTTGAATAAAAAAACAAGCTTGGTATTGGTTAATGAAAAAGGAAAACTCGTTTGTACGTTGTAGGCTCAATTGAAAGCCAATTTGGGTGCAATCCGAGAATACAATGATATGAGTCACCAAATGAACTGTGTTTGAATTTTAGCCTAACATAGGTACCATAATAACGAAAAATTGTACATCTTAGACTCAGCAAACAAGTTTGGTTGTGCTTTACGAAGAAGGAAAACTCGTTTGTACATTGTAGGCTCAATTGGAGGCCAATTTGGGTGCAATCCAAGAATACAAGGATTATAGTGACTCCGTTTGACTTCCAAACACGTATGTGTACCATAATAATGACAAATGCAACATGTTTTACTCAACAAAAAAGTTTGGTTATAATAAACGAAGAAGGAAAACTCGATCGTACGTTGTAGGCTCAATTGGAGGCCAATTTGAGTGCAATCAGATAATACAAGAATTTGAGTGACCAAATGGGTTTCGTTTGACTTCTAACTCTATGGGTACGTTAATAATGACAAATTCAACATGTTTTACTCAACAAACAAGTTTAAATGTGTTGTACGAAGAAGGAAAACTCATTTGTACGTTGTATGCTCAATGGGAGGCCAATTTGGGTGCAATTCGAGAATACAAGGATTTGAGTGACCAAAAGGACTCCGTTTGAATCTAACCATGCATGGGTACAATAATAATGAATAATTAAACATATTCGACTCAACACACAAGTTTGGTTAGCTTTAAGAAGAAGGAAAACTCTTTTGTACATTGTAGGCTCAATTTGTGGCAAATTCGGGTGCAATCCGAGAATACCAGTATTTGAGTGACAAAATGGACTCCGTTTGACTTCTAACCTCGTGAAGCTACCATACTAATGAAAAATTCTATATTTTTTACTCAACACATAAGCTTTGTTGTGTTTTACGAATAAGGAAAACTCGTTTGGACAGTGTAGGCTCAATTGAAAACCAATTTGGGTGCAATCCGAGAATACAAGGATTTGAGTGACCAAATGGACTCCGTTTGACTTCTAGCCACACATAGGTACCAAAATAATGACAAATTCAACATGTTTGAATCAACAAACAAGCTTGGTATTGCTTAATGAAGAAGGAAAACTCGTTTGTACGTTACAAGCTCAATTGAAAGCCAATTTGGGTGCAATCCGAGAATACAGGGATTTGAGTCACCAAATGGACACTGTTTGACTTATAGCCTTACATGGTTACCATAATAATAACAAATTCTACATGTTAGACTCAACAAACAAGTTTGGTTGTGCTTTACGAAGAAGGAAAACTCGTTTGTACATTGTAGGCTCAATTGGAGGCCAATTTGGGTGCAATCCAATAATACAATGATTATAGTGACCAAATGGACTCCGTTTGACTTCCAACCACGTGTAGGTACCATAATAATGACAAATGAAACATTTATTAGTCAACAAACAAGTTTGGTTGTGTTTAACGAAGAAAGAAAACTCGATTGTACGTTGTAGGCTCAATTGGAGGCCAATTTGGGTGCAATCAGATAATATAAGAATTTGAGTGACCAAATGGGCTTCGTTTGACTTCTAACTTTTTGGGTACGTTAATAATGACAAATGAAACATGTTTGACTCAACAAAAAAGTTGAAATGTGTTGTACGAAGCAGGAAAACTTGTTTGTACATTGTAGGCTCCATTGGAGGCCAATTTGGGTGCAATACAAGGATTATAGTGATCTAAGGGACTCTGTTTGACTTCCAACCATGAGTGGGTTCCATAATAATGAAAAATGAAACATTTTTCAATTAACAAACAAGTTTGGTTGTGTTTAACGAAGAAGGAAAACTCGATTGTACGTTGTAGGCTCAATTGGAGGGTAATTTGGGTTCAATCAGATAATACAAGATTTTGGGTCACCAAATGGGCTTCGTTTGACTTCTAAGGATACATTAATATTGAAAAATGCAACATGTTTGACTCAACAAACAAGTTTAATTGTGTTGTACGAAGAAGGAAAACTCGTTTGTATGTTGTATGCTCAATTCGAGGCAAATTTGGGTGCAATCCGAGAATACAAGGATTTGAGTGACCAAATGGACTCCGTTTGACACATAAGTACCAAAATAATGACAAATGCCACATGTTTGAATAAAAAAACAAGCTTTGTATTGGTTAATGAAAAAGGAAAACTCGTTTGTACGTTGTAGGCTCAATTGAAAGCCAATTTGGGTGCAATCCGAGAATACAATGATATGAGTCACCAAATGAACTGTGTTTGAATTTTAGCCTAACATAGGTAACATAATAACGAAAAATTGTACATCTTAGACTCAGCAAACAAGTTTGGTTGTGCTTTACGAAGAAGGAAAACTCGTTTGTACATTGTAGGCTCAATTGGAGGCCAATTTGGGTGCAATCCAAGAATACAAGGATTATAGTGACTCCGTTTGACTTCCAAACACGTATGTGTACCATAATAATGACAAATGCAACATGTTTTACTCAACAAAAAAGTTTGGTTATAATAAACGAAGAATGAAAACCCGATTGTACGTTGTAGGCTCAATTGGAGGTCAATTTGAGTGTAATCAGATAATACAAGATTTTGAGTGACGAAATGGGTTTCGTTTGACTTCTAACTCTATGGGTACGTTAATAATGACAAATTCAACATGTTTTACTCAACAAACAAGTTTAAATGTGTTGTACGAAGAAGGAAAACTCATTTGTACGTTGTATGCTCAATGGGAGGCCAATTTGGGTGCAATTCGAGAATACAAGGATTTGAGTGACCAAAAGGACTCCGTTTGAATCTAACCATGCATGGGTACAATAATAATGAATAATTAAACATATTCGACTCAACACACAAGTTTTGTTAGCTTTAAGAAGAAGGAAAACTCTTTTGTACATTGTAGGCTCAATTTGTGGCAAATTCGGGTGCAATCCGAGAATACCAGTATTTGAGTGACAAAATGGACTCCGTTTGACTTCTAACCTCGTGAAGCTACCATACTAATGAGAAATTCTATATTTTTTACTCAACACACAAGCTTGGTTGTGTTTTACGAATAAGGAAAACTCGTTTGGACAGTGTAGGCTCAATTGAAAACCAATTTGGGTGCAATCCGAGAATACAAGGATTTGAGTGACCAAATGGACTCCGTTTGACTTCTAGCCACACATAGGTACCAAAATAATGACAAATTCAACATGTTTGAATCAACAAACAAGCTTGGTATTGCTTAATGAAGAAGGAAAACTCGTTTGTACGTTGCAAGCTCAATTGAAAGCCAATTTGGGTGCAATCCGAGAATACAGGGATTTGAGTCACCAAATGGACTCTATTTGACTTATATCCTTACATGGGTACCATAATAATAACAAAGTCTACATGTTAGACTCAACAAACAAGTTTGGTTGTGCTTTACGAAGAAGGAAAACTCGTTTGTACATTGTAGGCTCAATTGGAGGCCAATTTGGGTGCAATCCAATAATACAAGGATTACAGTGACCAAATGGACTCCGTTTGACTTCCAACCACGTGTAGGTACCATAATAATGACAAATGCAACATTTATTAGTCAACAAACAAGTTTGGTTGTGTTTAACGAAGAAAGAAAACTCGATTGTACGTTGTAGGCTCAATTGGAGGCCAATTTGGGTGCAATAAGATAATATAAGAATTTGAGTGACCAAATGGGCTTCGTTTGACTTCTAAATTTTTGGGTACGTTAATAATGACAAATGAAACATGTTTGACTCAACAAAAAAGTTGAAATGTGTTGTACGAAGAAGGAAAACATGTTTGTACATTGTAGGCTCAATTGGAGGCCAATTTGGGTGCAATACAAGGATTATAGTGATCAAAGGGACTCCGTTTGACTTCCAACCACGAGTGGGTACGATAATAATGAAAAAGGAAACATTTTTCAATTAACAAACAATTTTGGTTGTGTTTAACGAAGAAGGAAAACTCGATTGTACGTTGTAGGCTCAATTGGAGGGTAATTTGGGTTCAATCAGATAATACAAGATTTTGGGTGACCAAATGGGCATCGTTTGACTTCTAAGGGTACATTAATATTGATAAATGCAACATGTTTGACTCAAAAAACAAGTTTAATTGTGTTGTACGAAAATGGAAAACTCGTTTGTACGTTGTATGCTCAATTGGAGGCAAATTTGGGTGCAATCCGAGAATACAAGGATTTGAGTGACCAAATGGACTCCGTTTGACACATAAGTACCAAAATAATGACAAATGCCTCATGTTTGAATAAAAAAACAAGCTTGGTATTGGTTAATGAAAAAGGAAAACTCGTTTGTACGTTGTAGGCTCAATTGAAAGCCAATTTGGGTGCAATCCGAGAATACAATGATATGAGTCACCAAATGAACTGTGTTTGAATTTTAGCCTAACATAGGTACCATAATAACGAAAAATTGTACATCTTAGACTCAGCAAACAAGTTTGGTTGTGCTTTACGAAGAAGGAAAACTCGTTTGTACATTGTAGGCTCAATTGGAGGCCAATTTGGGTGCAATCCAAGAATACAAGGATTATAGTGACTCCGTTTGACTTCCAAACACGTATGTGTACCATAATAATGACAAATGCAACATGTTTTACTCAACAAAAAAGTTTGGTTATAATAAACGAAGAAGGAAAACTCGATCGTACGTTGTAGGCTCAATTGGAGGCCAATTTGAGTGCAATCAGATAATACAAGAATTTGAGTGACCAAATGGGTTTCGTTTGACTTCTAACTCTATGGGTACGTTAATAATGACAAATTCAACATGTTTTACTCAACAAACAAGTTTAAATGTGTTGTACGAAGAAGGAAAACTCATTTGTACGTTGTATGCTCAATGGGAGGCCAATTTGGGTGCAATTCGAGAATACAAGGATTTGAGTGACCAAAAGGACTCCGTTTGAATCTAACCATGCATGGGTACAATAATAATGAATAATTAAACATATTCGACTCAACACACAAGTTTGGTTAGCTTTAAGAAGAAGGAAAACTCTTTTGTACATTGTAGGCTCAATTTGTGGCAAATTCGGGTGCAATCCGAGAATACCAGTATTTGAGTGACAAAATGGACTCCGTTTGACTTCTAACCTCGTGAAGCTACCATACTAATGAAAAATTCTATATTTTTTACTCAACACATAAGCTTTGTTGTGTTTTACGAATAAGGAAAACTCGTTTGGACAGTGTAGGCTCAATTGAAAACCAATTTGGGTGCAATCCGAGAATACAAGGATTTGAGTGACCAAATGGACTCCGTTTGACTTCTAGCCACACATAGGTACCAAAATAATGACAAATTCAACATGTTTGAATCAACAAACAAGCTTGGTATTGCTTAATGAAGAAGGAAAACTCGTTTGTACGTTACAAGCTCAATTGAAAGCCAATTTGGGTGCAATCCGAGAATACAGGGATTTGAGTCACCAAATGGACACTGTTTGACTTATAGCCTTACATGGTTACCATAATAATAACAAATTCTACATGTTAGACTCAACAAACAAGTTTGGTTGTGCTTTACGAAGAAGGAAAACTCGTTTGTACATTGTAGGCTCAATTGGAGGCCAATTTGGGTGCAATCCAATAATACAATGATTATAGTGACCAAATGGACTCCGTTTGACTTCCAACCACGTGTAGGTACCATAATAATGACAAATGAAACATTTATTAGTCAACAAACAAGTTTGGTTGTGTTTAACGAAGAAAGAAAACTCGATTGTACGTTGTAGGCTCAATTGGAGGCCAATTTGGGTGCAATCAGATAATATAAGAATTTGAGTGACCAAATGGGCTTCGTTTGACTTCTAACTTTTTGGGTACGTTAATAATGACAAATGAAACATGTTTGACTCAACAAAAAAGTTGAAATGTGTTGTACGAAGCAGGAAAACTTGTTTGTACATTGTAGGCTCCATTGGAGGCCAATTTGGGTGCAATACAAGGATTATAGTGATCTAAGGGACTCTGTTTGACTTCCAACCATGAGTGGGTTCCATAATAATGAAAAATGAAACATTTTTCAATTAACAAACAAGTTTGGTTGTGTTTAACGAAGAAGGAAAACTCGATTGTACGTTGTAGGCTCAATTGGAGGGTAATTTGGGTTCAATCAGATAATACAAGATTTTGGGTCACCAAATGGGCTTCGTTTGACTTCTAAGGATACATTAATATTGAAAAATGCAACATGTTTGACTCAACAAACAAGTTTAATTGTGTTGTACGAAGAAGGAAAACTCGTTTGTATGTTGTATGCTCAATTCGAGGCAAATTTGGGTGCAATCCGAGAATACAAGGATTTGAGTGACCAAATGGACTCCGTTTGACACATAAGTACCAAAATAATGACAAATGCCACATGTTTGAATAAAAAAACAAGCTTTGTATTGGTTAATGAAAAAGGAAAACTCGTTTGTACGTTGTAGGCTCAATTGAAAGCCAATTTGGGTGCAATCCGAGAATACAATGATATGAGTCACCAAATGAACTGTGTTTGAATTTTAGCCTAACATAGGTAACATAATAACGAAAAATTGTACATCTTAGACTCAGCAAACAAGTTTGGTTGTGCTTTACGAAGAAGGAAAACTCGTTTGTACATTGTAGGCTCAATTGGAGGCCAATTTGGGTGCAATCCAAGAATACAAGGATTATAGTGACTCCGTTTGACTTCCAAACACGTATGTGTACCATAATAATGACAAATGCAACATGTTTTACTCAACAAAAAAGTTTGGTTATAATAAACGAAGAATGAAAACCCGATTGTACGTTGTAGGCTCAATTGGAGGTCAATTTGAGTGTAATCAGATAATACAAGATTTTGAGTGACGAAATGGGTTTCGTTTGACTTCTAACTCTATGGGTACGTTAATAATGACAAATTCAACATGTTTTACTCAACAAACAAGTTTAAATGTGTTGTACGAAGAAGGAAAACTCATTTGTACGTTGTATGCTCAATGGGAGGCCAATTTGGGTGCAATTCGAGAATACAAGGATTTGAGTGACCAAAAGGACTCCGTTTGAATCTAACCATGCATGGGTACAATAATAATGAATAATTAAACATATTCGACTCAACACACAAGTTTTGTTAGCTTTAAGAAGAAGGAAAACTCTTTTGTACATTGTAGGCTCAATTTGTGGCAAATTCGGGTGCAATCCGAGAATACCAGTATTTGAGTGACAAAATGGACTCCGTTTGACTTCTAACCTCGTGAAGCTACCATACTAATGAGAAATTCTATATTTTTTACTCAACACACAAGCTTGGTTGTGTTTTACGAATAAGGAAAACTCGTTTGGACAGTGTAGGCTCAATTGAAAACCAATTTGGGTGCAATCCGAGAATACAAGGATTTGAGTGACCAAATGGACTCCGTTTGACTTCTAGCCACACATAGGTACCAAAATAATGACAAATTCAACATGTTTGAATCAACAAACAAGCTTGGTATTGCTTAATGAAGAAGGAAAACTCGTTTGTACGTTGCAAGCTCAATTGAAAGCCAATTTGGGTGCAATCCGAGAATACAGGGATTTGAGTCACCAAATGGACTCTATTTGACTTATATCCTTACATGGGTACCATAATAATAACAAAGTCTACATGTTAGACTCAACAAACAAGTTTGGTTGTGCTTTACGAAGAAGGAAAACTCGTTTGTACATTGTAGGCTCAATTGGAGGCCAATTTGGGTGCAATCCAATAATACAAGGATTACAGTGACCAAATGGACTCCGTTTGACTTCCAACCACGTGTAGGTACCATAATAATGACAAATGCAACATTTATTAGTCAACAAACAAGTTTGGTTGTGTTTAACGAAGAAAGAAAACTCGATTGTACGTTGTAGGCTCAATTGGAGGCCAATTTGGGTGCAATAAGATAATATAAGAATTTGAGTGACCAAATGGGCTTCGTTTGACTTCTAAATTTTTGGGTACGTTAATAATGACAAATGAAACATGTTTGACTCAACAAAAAAGTTGAAATGTGTTGTACGAAGAAGGAAAACATGTTTGTACATTGTAGGCTCAATTGGAGGCCAATTTGGGTGCAATACAAGGATTATAGTGATCAAAGGGACTCCGTTTGACTTCCAACCACGAGTGGGTACGATAATAATGAAAAAGGAAACATTTTTCAATTAACAAACAATTTTGGTTGTGTTTAACGAAGAAGGAAAACTCGATTGTACGTTGTAGGCTCAATTGGAGGGTAATTTGGGTTCAATCAGATAATACAAGATTTTGGGTGACCAAATGGGCATCGTTTGACTTCTAAGGGTACATTAATATTGATAAATGCAACATGTTTGACTCAAAAAACAAGTTTAATTGTGTTGTACGAAAATGGAAAACTCGTTTGTACGTTGTATGCTCAATTGGAGGCAAATTTGGGTGCAATCCGAGAATACAAGGATTTGAGTGACCAAATGGACTCCGTTTGACACATAAGTACCAAAATAATGACAAATGCCTCATGTTTGAATAAAAAAACAAGCTTGGTATTGGTTAATGAAAAAGGAAAACTCGTTTGTACGTTGTAGGCTCAATTGAAAGCCAATTTGGGTGCAATCCGAGAATACAATGATATGAGTCACCAAATGAACTGTGTTTGAATTTTAGCCTAACATAGGTACCATAATAACGAAAAATTGTACATCTTAGACTCAGCAAACAAGTTTGGTTGTGCTTTACGAAGAAGGAAAACTCGTTTGTACATTGTAGGCTCAATTGGAGGCCAATTTGGGTGCAATCCAAGAATACAAGGATTATAGTGACTCCGTTTGACTTCCAAACACGTATGTGTACCATAATAATGACAAATGCAACATGTTTTACTCAACAAAAAAGTTTGGTTATAATAAACGAAGAAGGAAAACTCGATCGTACGTTGTAGGCTCAATTGGAGGCCAATTTGAGTGCAATCAGATAATACAAGAATTTGAGTGACCAAATGGGTTTCGTTTGACTTCTAACTCTATGGGTACGTTAATAATGACAAATTCAACATGTTTTACTCAACAAACAAGTTTAAATGTGTTGTACGAAGAAGGAAAACTCATTTGTACGTTGTATGCTCAATGGGAGGCCAATTTGGGTGCAATTCGAGAATACAAGGATTTGAGTGACCAAAAGGACTCCGTTTGAATCTAACCATGCATGGGTACAATAATAATGAATAATTAAACATATTCGACTCAACACACAAGTTTGGTTAGCTTTAAGAAGAAGGAAAACTCTTTTGTACATTGTAGGCTCAATTTGTGGCAAATTCGGGTGCAATCCGAGAATACCAGTATTTGAGTGACAAAATGGACTCCGTTTGACTTCTAACCTCGTGAAGCTACCATACTAATGAAAAATTCTATATTTTTTACTCAACACATAAGCTTTGTTGTGTTTTACGAATAAGGAAAACTCGTTTGGACAGTGTAGGCTCAATTGAAAACCAATTTGGGTGCAATCCGAGAATACAAGGATTTGAGTGACCAAATGGACTCCGTTTGACTTCTAGCCACACATAGGTACCAAAATAATGACAAATTCAACATGTTTGAATCAACAAACAAGCTTGGTATTGCTTAATGAAGAAGGAAAACTCGTTTGTACGTTACAAGCTCAATTGAAAGCCAATTTGGGTGCAATCCGAGAATACAGGGATTTGAGTCACCAAATGGACACTGTTTGACTTATAGCCTTACATGGTTACCATAATAATAACAAATTCTACATGTTAGACTCAACAAACAAGTTTGGTTGTGCTTTACGAAGAAGGAAAACTCGTTTGTACATTGTAGGCTCAATTGGAGGCCAATTTGGGTGCAATCCAATAATACAATGATTATAGTGACCAAATGGACTCCGTTTGACTTCCAACCACGTGTAGGTACCATAATAATGACAAATGAAACATTTATTAGTCAACAAACAAGTTTGGTTGTGTTTAACGAAGAAAGAAAACTCGATTGTACGTTGTAGGCTCAATTGGAGGCCAATTTGGGTGCAATCAGATAATATAAGAATTTGAGTGACCAAATGGGCTTCGTTTGACTTCTAACTTTTTGGGTACGTTAATAATGACAAATGAAACATGTTTGACTCAACAAAAAAGTTGAAATGTGTTGTACGAAGCAGGAAAACTTGTTTGTACATTGTAGGCTCCATTGGAGGCCAATTTGGGTGCAATACAAGGATTATAGTGATCTAAGGGACTCTGTTTGACTTCCAACCATGAGTGGGTTCCATAATAATGAAAAATGAAACATTTTTCAATTAACAAACAAGTTTGGTTGTGTTTAACGAAGAAGGAAAACTCGATTGTACGTTGTAGGCTCAATTGGAGGGTAATTTGGGTTCAATCAGATAATACAAGATTTTGGGTCACCAAATGGGCTTCGTTTGACTTCTAAGGATACATTAATATTGAAAAATGCAACATGTTTGACTCAACAAACAAGTTTAATTGTGTTGT
Organism: Berberis vulgaris; assembly: GCA_963556465.1. NCBI lineage: Eukaryota > Viridiplantae > Streptophyta > Magnoliopsida > Ranunculales > Berberidaceae > Berberis > Berberis vulgaris. The sequence continues at coordinate 30,888,256 of OY747135.1, forward strand.
ACGAAGAAGGAAAACTCGTTTGTATGTTGTATGCTCAATTCGAGGCAAATTTGGGTGCAATCCGAGAATACAAGGATTTGAGTGACCAAATGGACTCCGTTTGACACATAAGTACCAAAATAATGACAAATGCCACATGTTTGAATAAAAAAACAAGCTTTGTATTGGTTAATGAAAAAGGAAAACTCGTTTGTACGTTGTAGGCTCAATTGAAAGCCAATTTGGGTGCAATCCGAGAATACAATGATATGAGTCACCAAATGAACTGTGTTTGAATTTTAGCCTAACATAGGTAACATAATAACGAAAAATTGTACATCTTAGACTCAGCAAACAAGTTTGGTTGTGCTTTACGAAGAAGGAAAACTCGTTTGTACATTGTAGGCTCAATTGGAGGCCAATTTGGGTGCAATCCAAGAATACAAGGATTATAGTGACTCCGTTTGACTTCCAAACACGTATGTGTACCATAATAATGACAAATGCAACATGTTTTACTCAACAAAAAAGTTTGGTTATAATAAACGAAGAAGGAAAACCCGATTGTACGTTGTAGGCTCAATTGGAGGTCAATTTGAGTGTAATCAGATAATACAAGATTTTGAGTGACGAAATGGGTTTCGTTTGACTTCTAACTCTATGGGTACGTTAATAATGACAAATTCAACATGTTTTACTCAACAAACAAGTTTAAATGTGTTGTACGAAGAAGGAAAACTCATTTGTACGTTGTATGCTCAATGGGAGGCCAATTTGGGTGCAATTCGAGAATACAAGGATTTGAGTGACCAAAAGGACTCCGTTTGAATCTAACCATGCATGGGTACAATAATAATGAATAATTAAACATATTCGACTCAACACACAAGTTTTGTTAGCTTTAAGAAGAAGGAAAACTCTTTTGTACATTGTAGGCTCAATTTGTGGCAAATTCGGGTGCAATCCGAGAATACCAGTATTTGAGTGACAAAATGGACTCCGTTTGACTTCTAACCTCGTGAAGCTACCATACTAATGAAAAATTCTATATTTTTTACTCAACACATAAGCTTGGTTGTGTTTTACGAATAAGGAAAACTCGTTTGGACAGTGTAGGCTCAATTGAAAACCAATTTGGGTGCAATCCGAGAATACAAGGATTTGAGTGACCAAATGGACTCCGTTTGACTTCTAGCCACACATAGGTACCAAAATAATGACAAATTCAACATGTTTGAATCAACAAACAAGCTTGGTATTGCTTAATGAAGAAGGAAAACTCGTTTGTACGTTACAAGCTCAATTGAAAGCCAATTTGGGTGCAATCCGAGAATACAGGGATTTGAGTCACCAAATGGACACTGTTTGACTTATAGCCTTACATGGTTACCATAATAATAACAAATTCTACATGTTAGACTCAACAAACAAGTTTGGTTGTGCTTTACGAAGAAGGAAAACTCGTTTGTACATTGTAGGCTCAATTGGAGGCCAATTTGGGTGCAATCCAATAATACAAGGATTATAGTGACCAAATGGACTCCGTTTGACTTCCAACCACGTGTAGGTACCATAATAATGACAAATGAAACATTTATTAGTCAACAAACAAGTTTGGTTGTGTTTAACGAAGAAAGAAAACTCGATTGTACGTTGTAGGCTCAATTGGAGGCCAATTTGGGTGCAATCAGATAATATAAGAATTTGAGTGACCAAATGGGCTTCGTTTGACTTCTAACTTTTTGGGTACGTTAATAATGACAAATGAAACATGTTTGACTCAACAAAAAAGTTGAAATGTGTTGTACGAAGAAGGAAAACTTGTTTGTACATTGTAGGCTCCATTGGAGGCCAATTTGGGTGCAATACAAGGATTATAGTGATCTAAGGGACTCTGTTTGACTTCCAACCATGAGTGGGTTCCATAATAATGAAAAATGAAACATTTTTCAATTAACAAACAAGTTTGGTTGTGTTTAACGAAGAAGGAAAACTCGATTGTACGTTGTAGGCTCAATTGGAGGGTAATTTGGGTTCAATCAGATAATACAAGATTTTGGGTCACCAAATGGGCTTCGTTTGACTTCTAAGGATACATTAATATTGAAAAATGCAACATGTTTGACTCAACAAACAAGTTTAATTGTGTTGTACGAAGAAGGAAAACTCGTTTGTATGTTGTATGCTCAATTCGAGGCAAATTTGGGTGCAATCCGAGAATACAAGGATTTGAGTGACCAAATGGACTCCGTTTGACACATAAGTACCAAAATAATGACAAATGCCACATGTTTGAATAAAAAAACAAGCTTTGTATTGGTTAATGAAAAAGGAAAACTCGTTTGTACGTTGTAGGCTCAATTGAAAGCCAATTTGGGTGCAATCCGAGAATACAATGATATGAGTCACCAAATGAACTGTGTTTGAATTTTAGCCTAACATAGGTACCATAATAACGAAAAATTGTACATCTTAGACTCAGCAAACAAGTTTGGTTGTGCTTTACGAAGAAGGAAAACTCGTTTGTACATTGTAGGCTCAATTGGAGGCCAATTTGGGTGCAATCCAAGAATACAAGGATTATAGTGACTCCGTTTGACTTCCAAACACGTATGTGTACCATAATAATGACAAATGCAAATTGTTTTACTCAACAAAAAAGTTTGGTTATAATAAACGAAGAAGGAAAACCCGATTGTACGTTGTAGGCTCAATTGGAGGTCAATTTGAGTGCAATCAGATAATACAAGATTTTGAGTGACGAAATGGGTTTCGTTTGACTTCTAACTCTATGGGTACGTTAATAATGACAAATTCAACATGTTTTACTCAACAAACAAGTTTAAATGTGTTGTACGAAGAAGGAAAACTCATTTGTACGTTGTATGGTCAATGGGAGGCCAATTTGGGTGCAATTCGAGAATACAAGCATTTGAGTGACCAAAAGGACTCCGTTTGAATCTAACCATGCATGGGTACAATAATAATGAATAATTAAACATATTTGACTCAACACACAAGTTTGTGGCCAATTCGGGTGCAATCCGAGAATACTAGTATTTGAGTGACAAAATGGACTCCGTTTGACTTCTAACCTCGTGAAGCTACCATACTAATGAAAAATTCTATATTTTTTACTCAACACACAAGCTTTGTTGTGTTTTACGAATAAGGAAAACTCGTTTGGACAGTGTAGGCTCAATTGAAGACCAATTTGGGTGCAATCCTAGAATACCAGGATTTGAGTGACCAAATGGACTCCGTTTGACTTCTAGCCACACATAGGTACCAAAATAATGACAAATTCAACATGTTTGAATCAACAAACAAGCTTGGTATTGCTTAATGAAGAAGGAAAACTCGTTTGTACGTTGCATGCTCAATTGAAAGCCAATTTGGGTGCAATCCGAGAATACAGGGATTTGAGTCACCAAATGGACTCTGTTTGACTTATAGCCTTACATGGGTACCATAATAATAACAAATTCTACATGTTAGACTCAAAAAACAAGTTTGGTTGTGCTTTACGAAGAAGGAAAACTCGTTTGTAGATTGTAGGCTCAATTGGAGGCCAAGTTGGGTGCAATCCAATAATACAAGGATTATAGTGACCAAATGGACTCCGTTTGACTTCCAACCACGTGTAGGTACCATAATAATGACAAATGCAACATTTATTAGTCAACAAACAAGTTTGGTTGTGTTTAACGAAGAAAGAAAACTCGATTGTACGTTGTAGGCTCAATTGGAGGCCAATTTGGGTGCAATCAGATAATATAAGAATTTGAGTGACCAAATGGGCTTCGTTTGACTTCTAACTTTTTGGGTACGTTAATAATGACAAATGAAACATGTTTGACTCAACAAAAAAGTTGAAATGTGTTGTACGAAGAAGGAAAACATGTTTGTACATTGTAGGCTCAATTGGAGGCCAATTTGGGTGCAATACAAGGATTATAGTGATCAAAGGGACTCCGTTTGACTTCCAACCACGAGTGGGTACGATAATAATGAAAAAGGAAACATTTTTCAATTAACAAACAAGTTTGGTTGTGTTTAACGAAGAAGGAAAACTCGATTGTACGTTGTAGGCTCAATTGGAGGGTAATTTGGGTTCAATCAGATAATACAAGATTTTGGGTGACCAAATGGGCTTCGTTTGACTTCTAAGGGTACATTAATATTGAAAAATGCAACATGTTTGACTCAACAAACAAGTTTAATTGTGTTGTACGAAGAAGAAAAACTCGTTTGTACGTTGTATGCTCAATTGGACGCAAATTTGGGTGCAATCCGAGAATACAAGGATTTGAGTGACCAAATGGACTCCGTTTGACACATAAGTACCAAAATAATGACAAATGCCACATGTTTGAATAAAAAAACAAGCTTTGTATTGGTTAATGAAAAAGGAAAACTCGTTTGTACGTTGTAGGCTCAATTGAAAGCCAATTTGGGTGCAATCCGAGAATACAATGATATGAGTCACCAAATGAACTGTGTTTGAATTTTAGCCTAACATAGGTACCATAATAACGAAAAATTGTACATCTTAGACTCAGCAAACAAGTTTGGTTGTGCTTTACGAAGAAGGAAAACTCGTTTGTACATTGTAGGCTCAATTGGAGGCCAATTTGGGTGCAATCCAAGAATACAAGGATTATAGTGACTCCGTTTGACTTCCAAAAACGTATGTGTACCATAATAATGACAAATGCAACATGTTTTACTCAACAAAAAAGTTTGGTTATAATAAACGAAGAAGGAAAACCCGATTGTACGTTGTAGGCTCAATTGGAGGTCAATTTGAGTGCAATCAGATAATACAAGAATTTGAGTGACGAAATGGGTTTCGTTTGAATTCTAAATCTATGGGTACGTTAATAATGACAAATTCAACATGTTTTACTCAACAAACAAGTTTAAATGTGTTGTACGAAGAAGGAAAACTCATTTGTATGTTGTATACTCAATGGGAGGCCAATTTGGGTGCAATTCGAGAATACAAGGATTTGAGTGACCAAAAGGACTCCGTTTGAATCTAACCATGCATGGGTACAATAATAATGAATAATTAAACATATTCGACTCAACACACAAGTTTGGTTAGCTTTAAGAAGAAGGAAAACTCATTTAAACATTGTAGGCTCAATTTGTAGAAAATTCGGGTGCAATCCGAGAATACCAGTATTTGAGTGACAAAATGGACTCCGTTTGACTTCTAACCTCGTGAAGCTACCATACTAATGAGAAATTCTATATTTTTTACTCAACACACAAGCTTGGTTGTGTTTTACGAATAAGGAAAACTCGTTTGGACAGTGTAGGCTCAATTGAAAACCAATTTGGGTGCAATCCGAGAATACAAGGATTTGAGTGACCAAATGGACTCCGTTTGACTTCTAGCCACACATAGGTACCAAAATAATGACAAATTCAACATGTTTGAATCAACAAACAAGCTTGGTATTGCTTAATGAAGAAGGAAAACTCGTTTGTACGTTGCAAGCTCAATTGAAAGCCAATTTGGGTGCAATCCGAGAATACAGGGATTTGAGTCACCAAATGGACTCTATTTGACTTATATCCTTACATGGGTACCATAATAATAACAAAGTCTACATGTTAGACTCAACAAACAAGTTTGGTTGTGCTTTACGAAGAAGGAAAACTCGTTTGTACATTGTAGGCTCAATTGGAGGCCAATTTGGGTGCAATCCAATAATACAAGGATTACAGTGACCAAATGGACTCCGTTTGACTTCCAACCACGTGTAGGTACCATAATAATGACAAATGCAACATTTATTAGTCAACAAACAAGTTTGGTTGTGTTTAACGAAGAAAGAAAACTCGATTGTACGTTGTAGGCTCAATTGGAGGCCAATTTGGGTGCAATCAGATAATATAAGAATTTGAGTGACCAAATGGGCTTCGTTTGACTTCTAAATTTTTGGGTACGTTAATAATGACAAATGAAACATGTTTGACTCAACAAAAAAGTTGAAATGTGTTGTACGAAGAAGGAAAACATGTTTGTACATTGTAGGCTCAATTGGAGGCCAATTTGGGTGCAATACAAGGATTATAGTGATCAAAGGGACTCCGTTTGACTTCCAACCACGAGTGGGTACGATAATAATGAAAAAGGAAACATTTTTCAATTAACAAACAATTTTGGTTGTGTTTAACGAAGAAGGAAAACTCGATTGTACGTTGTAGGCTCAATTGGAGGGTAATTTGGGTTCAATCAGATAATACAAGATTTTGGGTGACCAAATGGGCATCGTTTGACTTCTAAGGGTACATTAATATTGATAAATGCAACATGTTTGACTCAACAAACAAGTTTAATTGTGTTGTACGAAAATGGAAAACTCGTTTGTACGTTGTATGCTCAATTGGAGGCAAATTTGGGTGCAATCCGAGAATACAAGGATTTGAGTGACCAAATGGACTCCGTTTGACACATAAGTACCAAAATAATGACAAATGCCTCATGTTTGAATAAAAAAACAAGCTTGGTATTGGTTAATGAAAAAGGAAAACTCGTTTGTACGTTGTAGGCTCAATTGAAAGCCAATTTGGGTGCAATCCGAGAATACAATGATATGAGTCACCAAATGAACTGTGTTTGAATTTTAGCCTAACATAGGTACCATAATAACGAAAAATTGTACATCTTAGACTCAGCAAACAAGTTTGGTTGTGCTTTACGAAGAAGGAAAACTCGTTTGTACATTGTAGGCTCAATTGGAGGCCAATTTGGGTGCAATCCAAGAATACAAGGATTATAGTGACTCCGTTTGACTTCCAAACACGTATGTGTACCATAATAATGACAAATGCAACATGTTTTACTCAACAAAAAAGTTTGGTTATAATAAACGAAGAAGGAAAACTCGATCGTACGTTGTAGGCTCAATTGGAGGCCAATTTGAGTGCAATCAGATAATACAAGAATTTGAGTGACCAAATGGGTTTCGTTTGACTTCTAACTCTATGGGTACGTTAATAATGACAAATTCAACATGTTTTACTCAACAAACAAGTTTAAATGTGTTGTACGAAGAAGGAAAACTCATTTGTACGTTGTATGCTCAATGGGAGGCCAATTTGGGTGCAATTCGAGAATACAAGGATTTGAGTGACCAAAAGGACTCCGTTTGAATCTAACCATGCATGGGTACAATAATAATGAATAATTAAACATATTCGACTCAACACACAAGTTTTGTTAGCTTTAAGAAGAAGGAAAACTCTTTTGTACATTGTAGGCTCAATTTGTGGCAAATTCGGGTGCAATCCGAGAATACCAGTATTTGAGTGACAAAATGGACTCCGTTTGACTTCTAACCTCGTGAAGCTACCATACTAATGAAAAATTCTATATTTTTTACTCAACACATAAGCTTGGTTGTGTTTTACGAATAAGGAAAACTCGTTTGGACAGTGTAGGCTCAATTGAAAACCAATTTGGGTGCAATCCGAGAATACAAGGATTTGAGTGACCAAATGGACTCCGTTTGACTTCTAGCCACACATAGGTACCAAAATAATGACAAATTCAACATGTTTGAATCAACAAACAAGCTTGGTATTGCTTAATGAAGAAGGAAAACTCGTTTGTACGTTACAAGCTCAATTGAAAGCCAATTTGGGTGCAATCCGAGAATACAGGGATTTGAGTCACCAAATGGACACTGTTTGACTTATAGCCTTACATGGTTACCATAATAATAACAAATTCTACATGTTAGACTCAACAAACAAGTTTGGTTGTGCTTTACGAAGAAGTAAAACTCGTTTGTACATTGTAGGCTCAATTGGAGGCCAATTTGGGTGCAATCCAATAATACAAGGATTATAGTGACTCCGTTTGATTTCCAAAAACGTATGTGTACCATAATAATGACAAATGCAACATGTTTTACTCAACAAAAAAGTTTGGTTATAATAAACGAAGAAGGAAAACCCGATTGTACGTTGTAGGCTCAATTGGAGGTCAATTTGAGTGCAATCAGATAATACAAGAATTTGAGTGACGAAATGGGTTTCGTTTGACTTCTAACTCTATGGGTACGTTAATAATGACAAATTCAACATGTTTTACTCAACAAACAAGTTTAAATGTGTTGTACGAAAAGGAAAACTCATTTGTATGTTGTATACTCAATGGGAGGCCAATTTGGGTGCAATTCGAGAATACAAGGATTTGAGTGACCAAAAGGACTCCGTTTGAATCTAACCATGCATGGGTACAATAATAATGAATAATTAAACATATTCGACTCAACAAACAAGTTTGGTTAGCTTTAAGAAGAAGGAAAACTCATTTAAACATTGTAGGCTCAATTTGTAGAAAATTCGGGTGCAATCCGAGAATACCAGTATTTGAGTGACAAAATGGACTCCGTTTGACTTCTAACCTCGTGAAGCTACCATACTAATGAGAAATTCTATATTTTTACTCAACACACAAGCTTGGTTGTGTTTTACGAATAAGGAAAACTCGTTTGGACAGTGTAGGCTCAATTGAAAACCAATTTGGGTGCAATCCGAGAATACAAGGATTTGAGTGACCAAATGGACTCCGTTTGACTTCTAGCCACACATAGGTACCAAAATAATGACAAATTCAACATGTTTGAATCAACAAACAAGCTTGGTATTGCTTAATGAAGAAGGAAAACTCGTTTGTACGTTGCAAGCTCAATTGAAAGCCAATTTGGGTGCAATCCGAGAATACAGGGATTTGAGTCACCAAATGGACTCTATTTGACTTATATCCTTACATGGGTACCATAATAATAACAAAGTCTACATGTTAGACTCAACAAACAAGTTTATTTGTGCTTTACGAAGAAGGAAAACTCGTTTGTACATTGTAGGCTCAATTGGAGGCCAATTTGGGTGCAATCCAATAATACAAGGATTACAGTGACCAAATGGACTCCGTTTGACTTCCAACCACGTGTAGGTACCATAATAATGACAAATGCAACATTTATTAGTCAACAAACAAGTTTGGTTGTGTTTAACGAAGAAAGAAAACTCGATTGTACGTTGTAGGCTCAATTGGAGGCCAATTTGGGTGCAATCAGATAATATAAGAATTTGAGTGACCAAAGGGGCTTCGTTTGACTTCTAACTTTTTGGGTACGTTAATAATGACAAATGAAACATGTTTGACTCAACAAAAAAGTTGAAATGTGTTGTACGAAGAAGGAAAACATGTTTGTACATTGTAGGCTCAATTGGAGGCCAATTTGGGTGCAATACAAGGATTATAGTGATCAAAGGGACTCCGTTTGACTTCCAACCACGAGTGGGTACGATAATAATGAAAAAGGAAACATTTTTCAATTAACAAACAATTTTGGTTGTGTTTAACGAAGAAGGAAAACTCGATTGTACGTTGTAGGCTCAATTGGAGGGTAATTTGGGTTCAATCAGATAATACAAGATTTTGGGTGACCAAATGGGCATCGTTTGACTTCTAAGGGTACATTAATATTGATAAATGCAACATGTTTGACTCAACAAACAAGTTTAATTGTGTTGTACGAAGATGGAAAACTCGTTTGTACGTTGTATGCTCAATTGGAGGCAAATTTGGGTGCAATCCGAGAATACAAGGATTTGAGTGACCAAATGGACTCCGTTTGACACATAAGTACCAAAATAATGACAAATTCCTCATGTTTGAATAAAAAAACAAGCTTGGTATTGGTTAATGAAAAAGGAAAACTCGTTTGTACGTTGTAGGCTCAATTGAAAGCCAATTTGGGTGCAATCCGAGAATACAAAGATATGAGTCACCAAATGAACTGTGTTTGAATTTTAGCCTAACATAGGTACCATAATAACGAAAAATTGTACATCTTAGACTCAGCAAACTAGTTTGGTTGTGCTTTACGAAGAATGAAAACTCGTTTGTACATTGTAGGCTCAATTGGAGGCCAATTTGGGTGCAATCCAAGAATACAAGGATTATAGTGACTCCGTTTGACTTCCAAAAACGTATGTGTACCATAATAATGACAAATGCAACATGTTTTACTCAACAAAAAAGTTTGGTTATAATAAACGAAGAAGGAAAACCCGATTGTACGTTGTAGGCTCAATTGGAGGTCAATTTGAGTGCAATCAGATAATACAAGAATTTGAGTGACGAAATGGGTTTCGTTTGAATTCTAAATCTATGGGTACGTTAATAATGACAAATTCAACATGTTTTACTCAACAAACAAGTTTAAATGTGTTGTACGAAGAAGGAAAACTCATTTGTATGTTGTATACTCAATGGGAGGCCAATTTGGGTGCAATTCGAGAATACAAGGATTTGAGTGACCAAAAGGACTCCGTTTGAATCTAACCATGCATGGGTACAATAATAATGAATAATTAAACATATTCGACTCAACACACAAGTTTGGTTAGCTTTAAGAAGAAGGAAAACTCATTTAAACATTGTAGGCTCAATTTGTAGAAAATTCGGGTGCAATCCGAGAATACCAGTATTTGAGTGACAAAATGGACTCCGTTTGACTTCTAACCTCGTGAAGCTACCATACTAATGAGAAATTCTATATTTTTTACTCAACACACAAGCTTGGTTGTGTTTTACGAATAAGGAAAACTCGTTTGGACAGTGTAGGCTCAATTGAAAACCAATTTGGGTGCAATCCGAGAATACAAGGATTTGAGTGACCAAATGGACTCCGTTTGACTTCTAGCCACACATAGGTACCAAAATAATGACAAATTCAACATGTTTGAATCAACAAACAAGCTTGGTATTGCTTAATGAAGAAGGAAAACTCGTTTGTACGTTGCAAGCTCAATTGAAAGCCAATTTGGGTGCAATCCGAGAATACAGGGATTTGAGTCACCAAATGGACTCTATTTGACTTATATCCTTACATGGGTACCATAATAATAACAAAGTCTACATGTTAGACTCAACAAACAAGTTTGGTTGTGCTTTACGAAGAAGGAAAACTCGTTTGTACATTGTAGGCTCAATTGGAGGCCAATTTGGGTGCAATCCAATAATACAAGGATTACAGTGACCAAATGGACTCCGTTTGACTTCCAACCACGTGTAGGTACCATAATAATGACAAATGCAACATTTATTAGTCAACAAACAAGTTTGGTTGTGTTTAACGAAGAAAGAAAACTCGATTGTACGTTGTAGGCTCAATTGGAGGCCAATTTGGGTGCAATCAGATAATATAAGAATTTGAGTGACCAAATGGGCTTCGTTTGACTTCTAAATTTTTGGGTACGTTAATAATGACAAATGAAACATGTTTGACTCAACAAAAAAGTTGAAATGTGTTGTACGAAGAAGGAAAACATGTTTGTACATTGTAGGCTCAATTGGAGGCCAATTTGGGTGCAATACAAGGATTATAGTGATCAAAGGGACTCCGTTTGACTTCCAACCACGAGTGGGTACGATAATAATGAAAAAGGAAACATTTTTCAATTAACAAACAATTTTGGTTGTGTTTAACGAAGAAGGAAAACTCGATTGTACGTTGTAGGCTCAATTGGAGGGTAATTTGGGTTCAATCAGATAATACAAGATTTTGGGTGACCAAATGGGCATCGTTTGACTTCTAAGGGTACATTAATATTGATAAATGCAACATGTTTGACTCAACAAACAAGTTTAATTGTGTTGTACGAAAATGGAAAACTCGTTTGTACGTTGTATGCTCAATTGGAGGCAAATTTGGGTGCAATCCGAGAATACAAGGATTTGAGTGACCAAATGGACTCCGTTTGACACATAAGTACCAAAATAATGACAAATGCCTCATGTTTGAATAAAAAAACAAGCTTGGTATTGGTTAATGAAAAAGGAAAACTCGTTTGTACGTTGTAGGCTCAATTGAAAGCCAATTTGGGTGCAATCCGAGAATACAATGATATGAGTCACCAAATGAACTGTGTTTGAATTTTAGCCTAACATAGGTACCATAATAACGAAAAATTGTACATCTTAGACTCAGCAAACAAGTTTGGTTGTGCTTTACGAAGAAGGAAAACTCGTTTGTACATTGTAGGCTCAATTGGAGGCCAATTTGGGTGCAATCCAAGAATACAAGGATTATAGTGACTCCGTTTGACTTCCAAACACGTATGTGTACCATAATAATGACAAATGCAACATGTTTTACTCAACAAAAAAGTTTGGTTATAATAAACGAAGAAGGAAAACTCGATCGTACGTTGTAGGCTCAATTGGAGGCCAATTTGAGTGCAATCAGATAATACAAGAATTTGAGTGACCAAATGGGTTTCGTTTGACTTCTAACTCTATGGGTACGTTAATAATGACAAATTCAACATGTTTTACTCAACAAACAAGTTTAAATGTGTTGTACGAAGAAGGAAAACTCATTTGTACGTTGTATGCTCAATGGGAGGCCAATTTGGGTGCAATTCGAGAATACAAGGATTTGAGTGACCAAAAGGACTCCGTTTGAATCTAACCATGCATGGGTACAATAATAATGAATAATTAAACATATTCGACTCAACACACAAGTTTGGTTAGCTTTAAGAAGAAGGAAAACTCTTTTGTACATTGTAGGCTCAATTTGTGGCAAATTCGGGTGCAATCCGAGAATACCAGTATTTGAGTGACAAAATGGACTCCGTTTGACTTCTAACCTCGTGAAGCTACCATACTAATGAAAAATTCTATATTTTTTACTCAACACATAAGCTTGGTTGTGTTTTACGAATAAGGAAAACTCGTTTGGACAGTGTAGGCTCAATTGAAAACCAATTTGGGTGCAATCCGAGAATACAAGGATTTGAGTGACCAAATGGACTCCGTTTGACTTCTAGCCACACATAGGTACCAAAATAATGACAAATTCAACATGTTTGAATCAACAAACAAGCTTGGTATTGCTTAATGAAGAAGGAAAACTCGTTTGTACGTTACAAGCTCAATTGAAAGCCAATTTGGGTGCAATCCGAGAATACAGGGATTTGAGTCACCAAATGGACACTGTTTGACTTATAGCCTTACATGGTTACCATAATAATAACAAATTCTACATGTTAGACTCAACAAACAAGTTTGGTTGTGCTTTACGAAGAAGTAAAACTCGTTTGTACATTGTAGGCTCAATTGGAGGCCAATTTGGGTGCAATCCAATAATACAAGGATTATAGTGACTCCGTTTGATTTCCAAAAACGTATGTGTACCATAATAATGACAAATGCAACATGTTTTACTCAACAAAAAAGTTTGGTTATAATAAACGAAGAAGGAAAACCCGATTGTACGTTGTAGGCTCAATTGGAGGTCAATTTGAGTGCAATCAGATAATACAAGAATTTGAGTGACGAAATGGGTTTCGTTTGACTTCTAACTCTATGGGTACGTTAATAATGACAAATTCAACATGTTTTACTCAACAAACAAGTTTAAATGTGTTGTACGAAGAAGGAAAACTCATTTGTATGTTGTATACTCAATGGGAGGCCAATTTGGGTGCAATTCGAGAATACAAGGATTTGAGTGACCAAAAGAACTCCGTTTGAATCTAACCATGCATGGGTACAATAATAATGAATAATTAAACATATTCGACTCAACACACAAGTTTGGTTAGCTTTAAGAAGAAGGAAAACTCATTTAAACATTGTAGGCTCAATTTGTAGAAAATTCGGGTGCAATCCGAGAATACCAGTATTTGAGTGACAAAATGGACTCCGTTTGACTTCTAACCTCGTGAAGCTACCATACTAATGAGAAATTCTATATTTTTACTCAACACACAAGCTTGGTTGTGTTTTACGAATAAGGAAAACTCGTTTGGACAGTGTAGGCTCAATTGAAAACCAATTTGGGTGCAATCCGAGAATACAAGGATTTGAGTGACCAAATGGACTCCGTTTGACTTCTAGCCACACATAGGTACCAAAATAATGACAAATTCAACATGTTTGAATCAACAAACAAGCTTGGTATTGCTTAATGAAGAAGGAAAACTCGTTTGTACGTTGCAAGCTCAATTGAAAGCCAATTTGGGTGCAATCCGAGAATACAGGGATTTGAGTCACCAAATGGACTCTATTTGACTTATATCCTTACATGGGTACCATAATAATAACAAAGTCTACATGTTAGACTCAACAAACAAGTTTGGTTGTGCTTTACGAAGAAGGAAAACTCGTTTGTACATTGTAGGCTCAATTGGAGGCCAATTTGGGTGCAATCCAATAATACAAGGATTACAGTGACCAAATGGACTCCGTTTGACTTCCAACCACGTGTAGGTACCATAATAATGACAAATGCAACATTTATTAGTCAACAAACAAGTTTGGTTGTGTTTAACGAAGAAAGAAAACTCGATTGTACGTTGTAGGCTCAATTGGAGGCCAATTTGGGTGCAATCAGATAATATAAGAATTTGAGTGACCAAAGGGGCTTCGTTTGACTTCTAACTTTTTGGGTACGTTAATAATGACAAATGAAACATGTTTGACTCAACAAAAAAGTTGAAATGTGTTGTACGAAGAAGGAAAACATGTTTGTACATTGTAGGCTCAATTGGAGGCCAATTTGGGTGCAATACAAGGATTATAGTGATCAAAGGGACTCCGTTTGACTTCCAACCACGAGTGGGTACGATAATAATGAAAAAGGAAACATTTTTCAATTAACAAACAATTTTGGTTGTGTTTAACGAAGAAGGAAAACTCGATTGTACGTTGTAGGCTCAATTGGAGGGTAATTTGGGTTCAATCAGATAATACAAGATTTTGGGTGACCAAATGGGCATCGTTTGACTTCTAAGGGTACATTAATATTGATAAATGCAACATGTTTGACTCAACAAACAAGTTTAATTGTGTTGTACGAAGATGGAAAACTCGTTTGTACGTTGTATGCTCAATTGGAGGCAAATTTGGGTGCAATCCGAGAATACAAGGATTTGAGTGACCAAATGGACTCCGTTTGACACATAAGTACCAAAATAATGACAAATTCCTCATGTTTGAATAAAAAAACAAGCTTGGTATTGGTTAATGAAAAAGGAAAACTCGTTTGTACGTTGTAGGCTCAATTGAAAGCCAATTTGGGTGCAATCCGAGAATACAAAGATATGAGTCACCAAATGAACTGTGTTTGAATTTTAGCCTAACATAGGTACCATAATAACGAAAAATTGTACATCTTAGACTCAGCAAACTAGTTTGGTTGTGCTTTACGAAGAATGAAAACTCGTTTGTACATTGTAGGCTCAATTGGAGGCCAATTTGGGTGCAATCCAAGAATACAAGGATTATAGTGACTCCGTTTGACTTCCAAAAACGTATGTGTACCATAATAATGACAAATGCAACATGTTTTACTCAACAAAAAAGTTTGGTTATAATAAACGAAGAAGGAAAACCCGATTGTACGTTGTAGGCTCAATTGGAGGTCAATTTGAGTGCAATCAGATAATACAAGAATTTGAGTGACGAAATGGGTTTCGTTTGAATTCTAAATCTATGGGTACGTTAATAATGACAAATTCAACATGTTTTACTCAACAAACAAGTTTAAATGTGTTGTACGAAGAAGGAAAACTCATTTGTATGTTGTATACTCAATGGGAGGCCAATTTGGGTGCAATTCGAGAATACAAGGATTTGAGTGACCAAAAGGACTCCGTTTGAATCTAACCATGCATGGGTACAATAATAATGAATAATTAAACATATTCGACTCAACACACAAGTTTGGTTAGCTTTAAGAAGAAGGAAAACTCATTTAAACATTGTAGGCTCAATTTGTAGAAAATTCGGGTGCAATCCGAGAATACCAGTATTTGAGTGACAAAATGGACTCCGTTTGACTTCTAACCTCGTGAAGCTACCATACTAATGAGAAATTCTATATTTTTTACTCAACACACAAGCTTGGTTGTGTTTTACGAATAAGGAAAACTCGTTTGGACAGTGTAGGCTCAATTGAAAACCAATTTGGGTGCAATCCGAGAATACAAGGATTTGAGTGACCAAATGGACTCCGTTTGACTTCTAGCCACACATAGGTACCAAAATAATGACAAATTCAACATGTTTGAATCAACAAACAAGCTTGGTATTGCTTAATGAAGAAGGAAAACTCGTTTGTACGTTGCAAGCTCAATTGAAAGCCAATTTGGGTGCAATCCGAGAATACAGGGATTTGAGTCACCAAATGGACTCTATTTGACTTATATCCTTACATGGGTACCATAATAATAACAAAGTCTACATGTTAGACTCAACAAACAAGTTTGGTTGTGCTTTACGAAGAAGGAAAACTCGTTTGTACATTGTAGGCTCAATTGGAGGCCAATTTGGGTGCAATCCAATAATACAAGGATTACAGTGACCAAATGGACTCCGTTTGACTTCCAACCACGTGTAGGTACCATAATAATGACAAATGCAACATTTATTAGTCAACAAACAAGTTTGGTTGTGTTTAACGAAGAAAGAAAACTCGATTGTACGTTGTAGGCTCAATTGGAGGCCAATTTGGGTGCAATCAGATAATATAAGAATTTGAGTGACCAAATGGGCTTCGTTTGACTTCTAAATTTTTGGGTACGTTAATAATGACAAATGAAACATGTTTGACTCAACAAAAAAGTTGAAATGTGTTGTACGAAGAAGGAAAACATGTTTGTACATTGTAGGCTCAATTGGAGGCCAATTTGGGTGCAATACAAGGATTATAGTGATCAAAGGGACTCCGTTTGACTTCCAACCACGAGTGGGTACGATAATAATGAAAAAGGAAACATTTTTCAATTAACAAACAATTTTGGTTGTGTTTAACGAAGAAGGAAAACTCGATTGTACGTTGTAGGCTCAATTGGAGGGTAATTTGGGTTCAATCAGATAATACAAGATTTTGGGTGACCAAATGGGCATCGTTTGACTTCTAAGGGTACATTAATATTGATAAATGCAACATGTTTGACTCAACAAACAAGTTTAATTGTGTTGTACGAAAATGGAAAACTCGTTTGTACGTTGTATGCTCAATTGGAGGCAAATTTGGGTGCAATCCGAGAATACAAGGATTTGAGTGACCAAATGGACTCCGTTTGACACATAAGTACCAAAATAATGACAAATGCCTCATGTTTGAATAAAAAAACAAGCTTGGTATTGGTTAATGAAAAAGGAAAACTCGTTTGTACGTTGTAGGCTCAATTGAAAGCCAATTTGGGTGCAATCCGAGAATACAATGATATGAGTCACCAAATGAACTGTGTTTGAATTTTAGCCTAACATAGGTACCATAATAACGAAAAATTGTACATCTTAGACTCAGCAAACAAGTTTGGTTGTGCTTTACGAAGAAGGAAAACTCGTTTGTACATTGTAGGCTCAATTGGAGGCCAATTTGGGTGCAATCCAAGAATACAAGGATTATAGTGACTCCGTTTGACTTCCAAACACGTATGTGTACCATAATAATGACAAATGCAACATGTTTTACTCAACAAAAAAGTTTGGTTATAATAAACGAAGAAGGAAAACTCGATCGTACGTTGTAGGCTCAATTGGAGGCCAATTTGAGTGCAATCAGATAATACAAGAATTTGAGTGACCAAATGGGTTTCGTTTGACTTCTAACTCTATGGGTACGTTAATAATGACAAATTCAACATGTTTTACTCAACAAACAAGTTTAAATGTGTTGTACGAAGAAGGAAAACTCATTTGTACGTTGTATGCTCAATGGGAGGCCAATTTGGGTGCAATTCGAGAATACAAGGATTTGAGTGACCAAAAGGACTCCGTTTGAATCTAACCATGCATGGGTACAATAATAATGAATAATTAAACATATTCGACTCAACACACAAGTTTGGTTAGCTTTAAGAAGAAGGAAAACTCTTTTGTACATTGTAGGCTCAATTTGTGGCAAATTCGGGTGCAATCCGAGAATACCAGTATTTGAGTGACAAAATGGACTCCGTTTGACTTCTAACCTCGTGAAGCTACCATACTAATGAAAAATTCTATATTTTTTACTCAACACATAAGCTTGGTTGTGTTTTACGAATAAGGAAAACTCGTTTGGACAGTGTAGGCTCAATTGAAAACCAATTTGGGTGCAATCCGAGAATACAAGGATTTGAGTGACCAAATGGACTCCGTTTGACTTCTAGCCACACATAGGTACCAAAATAATGACAAATTCAACATGTTTGAATCAACAAACAAGCTTGGTATTGCTTAATGAAGAAGGAAAACTCGTTTGTACGTTACAAGCTCAATTGAAAGCCAATTTGGGTGCAATCCGAGAATACAGGGATTTGAGTCACCAAATGGACACTGTTTGACTTATATCCTTACATGGTTACCATAATAATAACAAATTCTACATGTTAGACTCAACAAACAAGTTTGGTTGTGCTTTACGAAGAAGTAAAACTCGTTTGTACATTGTAGGCTCAATTGGAGGCCAATTTGGGTGCAATCCAATAATACAAGGATTATAGTGACTCCGTTTGATTTCCAAAAACGTATGTGTACCATAATAATGACAAATGCAACATGTTTTACTCAACAAAAAAGTTTGGTTATAATAAACGAAGAAGGAAAACCCGATTGTACGTTGTAGGCTCAATTGGAGGTCAATTTGAGTGCAATCAGATAATACAAGAATTTGAGTGACGAAATGGGTTTCGTTTGACTTCTAACTCTATGGGTACGTTAATAATGACAAATTCAACATGTTTTACTCAACAAACAAGTTTAAATGTGTTGTACGAAGAAGGAAAACTCATTTGTATGTTGTATACTCAATGGGAGGCCAATTTGGGTGCAATTCGAGAATACAAGGATTTGAGTGACCAAAAGAACTCCGTTTGAATCTAACCATGCATGGGTACAATAATAATGAATAATTAAACATATTCGACTCAACACACAAGTTTGGTTAGCTTTAAGAAGAAGGAAAACTCATTTAAACATTGTAGGCTCAATTTGTAGAAAATTCGGGTGCAATCCGAGAATACCAGTATTTGAGTGACAAAATGGACTCCGTTTGACTTCTAACCTCGTGAAGCTACCATACTAATGAGAAATTCTATATTTTTACTCAACACACAAGCTTGGTTGTGTTTTACGAATAAGGAAAACTCGTTTGGACAGTGTAGGCTCAATTGAAAACCAATTTGGGTGCAATCCGAGAATACAAGGATTTGAGTGACCAAATGGACTCCGTTTGACTTCTAGCCACACATAGGTACCAAAATAATGACAAATTCAACATGTTTGAATCAACAAACAAGCTTGGTATTGCTTAATGAAGAAGGAAAACTCGTTTGTACGTTGCAAGCTCAATTGAAAGCCAATTTGGGTGCAATCCGAGAATACAGGGATTTGAGTCACCAAATGGACTCTATTTGACTTATATCCTTACATGGGTACCATAATAATAACAAAGTCTACATGTTAGACTCAACAAACAAGTTTGGTTGTGCTTTACGAAGAAGGAAAACTCGTTTGTACATTGTAGGCTCAATTGGAGGCCAATTTGGGTGCAATCCAATAATACAAGGATTACAGTGACCAAATGGACTCCGTTTGACTTCCAACCACGTGTAGGTACCATAATAATGACAAATGCAACATTTATTAGTCAACAAACAAGTTTGGTTGTGTTTAACGAAGAAAGAAAACTCGATTGTACGTTGTAGGCTCAATTGGAGGCCAATTTGGGTGCAATCAGATAATATAAGAATTTGAGTGACCAAAGGGGCTTCGTTTGACTTCTAACTTTTTGGGTACGTTAATAATGACAAATGAAACATGTTTGACTCAACAAAAAAGTTGAAATGTGTTGTACGAAGAAGGAAAACATGTTTGTACATTGTAGGCTCAATTGGAGGCCAATTTGGGTGCAATACAAGGATTATAGTGATCAAAGGGACTCCGTTTGACTTCCAACCACGAGTGGGTACGATAATAATGAAAAAGGAAACATTTTTCAATTAACAAACAATTTTGGTTGTGTTTAACGAAGAAGGAAAACTCGATTGTACGTTGTAGGCTCAATTGGAGGGTAATTTGGGTTCAATCAGATAATACAAGATTTTGGGTGACCAAATGGGCATCGTTTGACTTCTAAGGGTACATTAATATTGATAAATGCAACATGTTTGACTCAACAAACAAGTTTAATTGTGTTGTACGAAGATGGAAAACTCGTTTGTACGTTGTATGCTCAATTGGAGGCAAATTTGGGTGCAATCCGAGAATACAAGGATTTGAGTGACCAAATGGACTCCGTTTGACACATAAGTACCAAAATAATGACAAATTCCTCATGTTTGAATAAAAAAACAAGCTTGGTATTGGTTAATGAAAAAGGAAAACTCGTTTGTACGTTGTAGGCTCAATTGAAAGCCAATTTGGGTGCAATCCGAGAATACAAAGATATGAGTCACCAAATGAACTGTGTTTGAATTTTAGCCTAACATAGGTACCATAATAACGAAAAATTGTACATCTTAGACTCAGCAAACTAGTTTGGTTGTGCTTTACGAAGAATGAAAACTCGTTTGTACATTGTAGGCTCAATTGGAGGCCAATTTGGGTGCAATCCAAGAATACAAGGATTATAGTGACTCCGTTTGACTTCCAAACACGTATGTGTACCATAATAATGACAAATGCAACATGTTTTACTCAACAAAAAAGTTTGGTTATAATAAACGAAGAAGGAAAACTCGATTGTACGTTGTAGGCTCAATTGGAGGCCAATTTGAGTGCAATCAGATAATACAAGAATTTGAGTGACCAAATGGGTTTCGTTTGACTTCTAACTCTATGGGTACGTTAATAATGACAAATTCAACATGTTTTACTCAAGAAACAAGTTCAAATGTGTTGTACGAAGAAGGAAAACTCATTTGTACGTTGTATGCTCAATGGGAGGCCAATTTGGGTGCAATTCAAGAATATAAGGATTTGAGTGACGAAAAGGACTCCGTTTGAATCTGACCATGCATGGGTACAATAATAATGTATAATTAAACATATTTGACTCAACACACAAGTTTGGTTAGCTTTAAGAAGAAGGAAAACTCTTTTGTACATTGTAGGCTCAATTTGTGGCAAATTCGGGTGCAATCCGAGAATAGCAGTATTTGAGTGACAAAATGGACTCCGTTTGACTTCTAACCTCGTGAAGCTACCATACTAATGAAAAATTCTATATTTTTTACTCAACACACAAGCTTGGTTGTGTTTTACGAATAAGGAAAACTCGTTTGGACAGTGTAGGCTCAATTGAAAACCAATTTGGGTGCAATCCGAGAATACAAGGATTTGAGTGACCAAATGGACTCCGTTTGACTTCTAGCCACACATAGGTACCAAAATAATGACAAATTCAACATGTTTGAATCAACAAACAAGCTTGGTATTGCTTAATGAAGAAGGAAAACTCGTTTGTACGTTACAAGCTCAATTGAAAGCCAATTTGGGTGCAATCCGAGAATACAGAGATTTGAGTCACCAAATGGACACTGTTTGACTTATAGCCTTACATGGTTACCATAATAATAACAAATTCTACATGTTAGACTCAACAAACAAGTTTGGTTGTGCTTTACGAAGAAGGAAAACTCGTTTGTACATTGTAGGCTCAATTGGAGGCCAATTTGGGTGCAATCCAATAATACAAGGATTATAGTTACCAAATGGACTCCGTTTGACTTCCAACCACGTGTAGGTACCATAATAATGACAAATGAAACATGTTTTACTCAACAAAAAAGTTTGGTTGTATTAAACGAAGAAGGAAAACCCGATTGTACGTTGTAGGCTCAATTGGAGGCCAATTTGAGTGCAATCAGATAATACAAGAATTTGAGTGACCAAATGGGTTTCGTTTGACTTCTAACTCTATGGGTACGTTAATAATGAAAAATTCAACATGTTTTACTCAACAAACAAGTTTAAATGTGTTGTACGAAGAAGGAAAACTCATTTGTACGTTGTATGCTCAATGGGAGGCCAATTTGGGTGCAATTCGAGAATATAAGGATTTGAGTGACAAAAAGGACTCCGTTTGAATCTAACCATGCATGGGGTACAATAATAATGAATAATTAAACATATTTGACTCAACACACAAGTTTGGTTAGCTTTAAGAAGAAGGAAAACTCATTTGTACATTGTAGGCTCAATTTGTGGCCAATTTGGGTGCAATTCGAGATTACCAGTATTTGAGTGACAAAATGGACTCCGTTTGACTTCTAACCTCGTGAAGCTACCATACTAATGAAAAATTCTATATTTTTTACTCAACACACAAGCTTGGTTGTGCTTTACGAATAAGGAAAACTCGTTTGGACAGTGTAGGCTCAATTGAAGACCAATTTGGGTGCAATCCGAGAATACAAGGATTTGAGTGACCAAATGGACTCCGTTTGACTTCTAGCCACACATAGGTACCAAAATAATGACAAATTCAACATGTTTGAATCAACAAACAAGCTTGGTATTGCTTAATGAAGAAGGAAAACTCGTTTGTACGTTGCAAGCTCAATTGAAAGCCAATTTGGGTGCAATCCGAGAATACAGGGATTTGAGTCACCAAATGGACTCTGTTTGACTTATAGCCTTACATGGGTACCATAATAATAACAAATTCTACATGTTAGACTCAACAAACAAGTTTGGTTGTGCTTTACGAAGAAGGAAAACTCGTTTGTACATTGTAGGCTCAATTGGAGGCCAATTTGGGTGCAATCCAATAATACAAGGATTATAGTGACCAAATGGACTCCGTTTGACTTCCAACCACGTGTAGGTACCATAATAATGAAAAATGAAACATTTATTAGTCAACAAACAAGTTTGGTTGTGTTTAATGAAGAAAGAAAACTCGATTGTACGTTGTAGGCTCAATTGGAGGCCAATTTGGGTACAATCAAATAATATAAGAATTTGTGCGACCAAAAGGGCTTCGTTTGACTTCTAACTTTTTGGGTAAGTTAATAATGAAAAATGAAACATGTTTGACTCAACAAAAAATTTGAAATGTGTTGTACGAAGAAGGAAAACATGTTTGTACATTGTAAGCTCAATTGGAGGCCAATTTGGGTGCAAAACAAGGATTATAGTGATCAAAGGGACTCCGTTTGAATTCCAACCACGAGTGGGTACGATAATAATGAAAAAGGAAACATTTTTCAATTAACAAACAAGTTTGGTTGTGTTTAACGAAGAAGGAAAACTCGATTGTACGTTGTAGGCTCAATCGGAGGCTAATTTGGGTTCAATCAGATAATACAAGATTTTGGGTGACCAAATGGGCTTCGTTTGACTTCTAAGGGTACATTAATATTGAAAAATGCAACATGTTTGACTCAACAAACAAGTTTAATTGTGTTGTACGCAGAAGGAAAACTCGTTTGTACGTTGTATGCTCAATTGGAGGCAAATTTGGGTGCAATCCGAGAATACAAGGATTTGAGTGACCAAATGGACTCCGTTTGACACATAAGTACCAAAATAATGAAAAATTCCACGTGTTTGAATAAAAAAACAAGCTTGGTATTGGTTAATGAAAAAGGAAAACTCGTTTGTACGTTGTAGGATCAATTGAAAGCCAATTTGGGTGCAATCCGAGAATACAATGATATGAGTCACCAAATGAACTGTGTTTGAATTTTAGCCTAACATAGGTACCATAATAATGAAAAATTTTACATCTTAGACTCAGCACACAAGTTTGGTTGTGCTTTACGAAGAAGGAAAACTCGTTTGTACATTGTAGGCTCAATTGGAGGCCAATTTGGGTGCAATCCAAGAATACAAGGATTATAGTGACCAAATGGACTCCGTTTGACTTCCAAACACGTGTGGGTACCATAATAATGACAAATGCAACATATTTTACTCAACAAAAAAGTTTGGTTGTATTAAACGAAGAAGAAAAACCCGATTGTACGTTGTAGGCTCAATTGGAGGCCAATTTGAGTGCAATCAGATAATACAAGAATTTGAGTGACCAAATGGGTTTCGTTTGACTTCTAACTCTATGGGTACGTTAATAATGACAAATTCAACATGTTTTACTCAACAAACAAGTTTAAATGTGTTGTACGAAGAAGGAAAACATGTTTGTACATTGTAAGCTCAATTGGAGGCCAATTTGGGTGCAAAACAAGGATTATAGTGATCAAAGGGACTCCGTTTGACTTCCAACCACGAGTGGGTAAGATAATAATGAAAAAGGAAACATTTTTCAATTAACAAACAAGTTTGGTTGTGTTTAACGAAGAAGGAAAACTCGATTGTACGTTGTAGGCTCAATTGGAGGCTAATTTGGGTTCAATCAGATAATACAAGATTTTGGGTGACCAAATGGGCTTCGTTTGACTTCTAAGGGTACATTAATATTGAAAAATGCAACATGTTTGACTCAACAAACAAGTTTAATTGTGTTGTACGAAGAAGGAAAACTCGTTTGTACGTTGTATGCTCAATTGGAGGCAAATTTGGGTGCAATCCGAGAATACAAGGATTTGAGTGACCAAATGGACTCCGTTTGACACATAAGTATCAAAATAATGACAAATGCCACATGTTTGAATAAAAAAACAAGCTTGGTATTGGTTAATGAAAAAGGAAAACTCGTTTGTACGTTGTAGGCTCAATTGAAAGCCAATTTGGGTGCAATCCGAGAATACAATGATATGAGTCACCAAATGAACTGTGTTTGAATTTTAGCCTAACATAGGTACCATAATAATTAAAAATTGTACATCTTAGACTCAGCACACAAGTTTGGTTGTGCTTTACGAAGAAGGAAAACTCGTTTGTACATTTTAGGCTCAATTGGAGGCCAATTTGGGTGCAATCCAAGAATACAAATATTATAGTGACCAAATGGACTCCGTTTGACTTCCAAACACGTGTGGGTACCATAATAATGACAAATGCAACATGTTTTACTCAACAAAAAACTTTGGTTGTATTAAACGAAGAAGAAAAACCCGATTGTACGTTGTAGGCTCAATTGGAGGCCAATTTGAGTGCAATCAGATAATACAAGAATTTGAGTGACCAAATGGGTTTCGTTTGACTTCTAACTCTATGGGTACGTTAATAATGACAAATTCAACATGTTTTACTCAACAAACAAGTTTAAATGTGTTGTACGAAGAAGGAAATCTCATTTGTACGTTGTATGCTCAATGGGAGGCCAATTTGGGTGCAATTCGAGAATATAAGGATTTGAGTGACGAAAAGGACTCCGTTTGAATCTAACCATGCATGGGGTACAATAATAATGAATAATTAAACATATTTGACTCAACACACAAGTTTGGTTAGCTTTAAGAAGAAGGAAAACTCATTTGTACATTGTAGGCTCAATTTGTGGCCAATTCGGGTGCAATCCGAGATTACCAGTATTTGAGTGACAAAATGGACTCCGTTTGACTTCTAACCTCATGAAGCTACCATAATAATGAAAAATTCTATATTTTTTACTCAACACACAAGCTTGGTTGTGTTTTACGAATAAGGAAAACTCGTTTGGATAGTGTAGGCTCAATTGAAGACCAATTTGGGTGCAATCCGAGAATACAAGGATTCGAGTGACCAAATGGACTCCGTTTGACTTCTAGCCACACATAGGTACCAAAATAATGACAAATTCAACATGTTTGAATCAACAAACAAGCTTGGTATTGGTTAATGAAGAAGGAAAACTCGTTTGTACGTTGCAAGCTCAATTGAAAGCCAATTTGGGTGCAATCCGAGAATACAGGGATTTGAGTCACCAAATGGACTCTGTTTGACTTATAGCCTTACATGGGTACCATAATAATAACAAATTCTACATGTTAGACTCAACAAACAAGTTTGGTTGTGCTTTACGAAGAAGGAAAACTCGTTTGTACATTATAGGCTCAATTGGAGGCCAATTTGGGTGCAATCCAATAATACAAGGATTATAGTGACCAAATGGACTCCGTTTGACTTCCAACCACGTGTAGGTACCATAATAATGACAAATGAAACATTTATTAGTCAACAAAAAAGTTTGGTTGTGTTTAACGAAGAAAGAAAACTCGATTGTACGTTGTAGGCTCAATTGGAGGCCAATTTGGGTGCAATCAGATAATATAAGAATTTGAGTGACCAAATGGGCTTCGTTTGACTTCTAACTTTTTGGGTACGTTAATAATGACAAATGAAACATGTTTGACTCAACAAAAAAGTTGAAATGTGTTGTACGAAGAAGTAAAAGATGTTTGTACATTGTACGCTCAATTGGAGGCCAATTTGGGTGCAATACAAGGATTATAGTTATCAAACGGACTCCGTTTGACTTCCAACCACGAGTGGGTACCATAATAATGAAAAAGGAAACATTTTTCAATTAACAAACAAGTTGGGTTGTGTTTAACGAAGAAGGAAAACTCGATTGTACGTTGTAGGCTCAATTGGAGGCTAATTTGGGTTCAATCAGATAATACAAGATTTTGCGTGACCAAATGGGCTTCGTTTGACTTCTAAGGGTACATTAATATTGAAAAATGCAACATGTTTGACTCAACAAACAAGTTTAATTGTGTTGTACGAAGAAGGAAAACTCGTTTGTACGTTGTATGCTCAATTGGAGGCAAATTTGGGTGCAATCCGAGAATACAAGGATTTGAGTGACCAAATGGACTCCGTTTGACACATAAGTACCAAAATAATGACAAATGCCACATGTTTGAATAAACAAAACAAGCGTGGTATTGGTTAATGAAAAAGGAAAACTCGTTTGTACGTTGTAGGCTCAATTGAAAGCCAATTTGGGTGCAATCCGAGAATACAATGATATGAGTCACCAAATGAACTGTGTTTGAATTTTATCCTAACATAGGTACCATAATAATGAAAAATTGAACATCTTAGACTCAACAAACAAGTTTGGTTGTGCTTTACGAAGAAGGAAAACTCGTTTGTACATTGTAGGCTCAATTGGAAGCCAATTTGGGTGCAATCCAAGAATACAAGGATTATAGTGACTCCGTTTGACTTCCAAACACGTGTGGGTACCATAATAATGACAAATTCAACATGTTTTACTCAACAAAAAAGTTTGGTTATATTAAACGAAGAAGGAAAACCCGATTGTACGTTGTAGGCTCAATTGGAGGCCAATTTGAGTGCAATCAGATAATACAAGAATTTGAGTGACCAAATGGGTTTCGTTTGACTTCTAACTCTATGGGTACCTTAATAATGACAAATTCAACATGTTTTACTCAACAAACAAGTTTAAATGTGTTGTACGAAGAAGGAAAACTCATTTGTACGTTGTATGCTGAATGGGAGGCCAATTTGGGTGCAATTCGAGAATACAAGGATTTGAGTGTCCAAAAGGACTCCGTTTGAATCTAACCATGCATGGGTACAATAATAATGAATAATTAAACATATGTGACTCAACACACAAGTTTGGTTAGCTTTAAGAAGAAGGAAAACTCATTTGTACATTGTAGGCTCAATTTGTGGCCAATTCGGGTGCAATCCGAGAATACCAGTATTTGAGTGACAAAATGGACTCCGTTTGACTTCTAACCTCGTGAAGCTACCATACTAATGAAAAATTCTATATTTTTTCCACAACACAAAAGCTTGGTTGTGTTTTACGAATAAGGAAAACTCGTTTGGACAGTGTAGGCTCAATTGAAGACCAATTTGGGTGCATCCGAGAATACAAGGATTTGAGTGAC
The DNA here is from genome assembly GCA_963556465.1 of Berberis vulgaris. Classification (NCBI taxonomy): domain Eukaryota; kingdom Viridiplantae; phylum Streptophyta; class Magnoliopsida; order Ranunculales; family Berberidaceae; genus Berberis; species Berberis vulgaris. The sequence goes on from OY747135.1 coordinate 30,916,030, forward strand.
CAAATGGACTCCGTTTGACTTCTAGCCACACATAGGTACCAAAATAATGACAAATTCAACATGTTTGAATCAACAAACAAGCTTGGTATTGCTTAATGAAGAAGGAAAACTCGTTTGTACGTTGCAAGCTCAATTGAAAGCCAATTTGGGTGCAATCCGAGAATACAGGGATTTGAGTCACCAAATGGACTCTGTTTGACTTATAGCCTTACATGGGTACCATAATAATAACAAATTCTACATGTTAGACTCAACAAACAAGTTTGGTTGTGCTTTACGAAGAAGGAAAACTCGTTTGTACATTGTAGGCTCAATTGGAGGCCAATTTGGGTGCAATCCAATAATACAAGGATTATAGTGACCAAATGGACTCCGTTTGACTTCCAACCACGTGTAGGTACCATAATAATGACAAATGAAACATTTATTAGTCAACAAACAAGTTTGGTTGTGTTTAACGAAGAAAGAAAACTCGATTGTACGTTGTAGGCTCAATTGGAGGCCAATTTGGGTGCAATAAGATAATATAAGAATTTGAGTGACCAAATGGGCTTCGTTTGACTTCTAAGGGTACATTGATATTGAAAAATGCAACATGTTTGACTCAACAAACAAGTTTAATTGTGTTGTACGAAGAAGGAAAACTCGTTTGTACGTTGTATGCTCAATTGGAGGGAAATTTGGGTGCAATCCTAGAATACAAGGATTTGAGTGACCAAATGGACTCCGTTTGACACATAAGTACCAAAATAATGACAAATGCCACATGTTTGAATAAAAAAACAAGCTTGGTATTGGTTAATGAAAAAGGAAAACTCGTTTGTACGTTGTAGGCTCAATTGAAAGCCAATTTGGGTGCAATCCGAGAATACAATGATATGAGTCACCAAATGAACTGTGTTTGAATTTTACCCTAACATAGGTACCATAATAATGACAAATTGTACATCTTAGACTCAGTACACAAGTTTGGTTGTGCTTTACGAAGAAGGAAAACTCGTTTGTACATTGTAGGCTCAATTGGAGGCCAATTTAAGTTCAATCCAAGAATACAAGGATTATAGTGACCAAATGGACTCCTTTTGACTTCCAAAGACGTGTGGGTACCATAATAATGATAAATGAAACATTTATTAGTCAACAAACAAGTTTGGTTCTGTTTAACGAAGAAAGAAAACTCGATTGTACGTTGTAGGCTCAATTGGAGGCCAATTTGGGTGCAATCAGATAATATAAGAATTTGAGTGACCAAATGGGCTTCGTTTGACTTCTAACTTTTTGGGTACGTTAATAATGACAAATGAAACATGTTTGACTCAACAAAAAAGTTGAAATGTGTTGTACGAAGAAGTAAAAGATGTTTGTACATTGTACGCTCAATTGGAGGCCAATTTGGGTGCAATACAAGGATTATAGTTATCAAACGGACTCCGTTTGACTTCCAACCACGAGTGGGTACCATAATAATGAAAAAGGAAACATTTTTCAATTAACAAACAAGTTGGGTTGTGTTTAACGAAGAAGGAAAACTCGATTGTACGTTGTAGGCTCAATTGGAGGCTAATTTGGGTTCAATCAGATAATACAAGATTTTGCGTGACCAAATGGGCTTCGTTTGACTTCTAAGGGTACATTAATATTGAAAAATGCAACATGTTTGACTCAACAAACAAGTTTAATTGTGTTGTACGAAGAAGGAAAACTCGTTTGTACGTTGTATGCTCAATTGGAGGCAAATTTGGGTGCAATCCGAGAATACAAGGATTTGAGTGACCAAATGGACTCCGTTTGACACATAAGTACCAAAATAATGACAAATGCCACATGTTTGAATAAACAAAACAAGCGTGGTATTGGTTAATGAAAAAGGAAAACTCGTTTGTACGTTGTAGGCTCAATTGAAAGCCAATTTGGGTGCAATCCGAGAATACAATGATATGAGTCACCAAATGAACTGTGTTTGAATTTTAGCCTAACATAGGTACCATAATAATGAAAAATTGAACATCTTAGACTCAACAAACAAGTTTGGTTGTGCTTTACGAAGAAGGAAAACTCGTTTGTACATTGTAGGCTCAATTGGAAGCCAATTTGGGTGCAATCCAAGAATACAAGGATTATAGTGACTCCGTTTGACTTCCAAACACGTGTGGGTACCATAATAATGACAAATTCAACATGTTTTACTCAACAAAAAAGTTTGGTTATATTAAACGAAGAAGGAAAACCCGATTGTACGTTGTAGGCTCAATTGGAGGCCAATTTGAGTGCAATCAGATAATACAAGAATTTGAGTGACCAAATGGGTTTCGTTTGACTTCTAACTCTATGGGTACCTTAATAATGACAAATTCAACATGTTTTACTCAACAAACAAGTTTAAATGTGTTGTACGAAGAAGGAAAACTCATTTGTACGTTGTATGCTGAATGGGAGGCCAATTTGGGTGCAATTCGAGAATACAAGGATTTGAGTGTCCAAAAGGACTCCGTTTGAATCTAACCATGCATGGGTACAATAATAATGAATAATTAAACATATGTGACTCAACACACAAGTTTGGTTAGCTTTAAGAAGAAGGAAAACTCATTTGTACATTGTAGGCTCAATTTGTGGCCAATTCGGGTGCAATCCGAGAATACCAGTATTTGAGTGACAAAATGGACTCCGTTTGACTTCTAACCTCGTGAAGCTACCATACTAATGAAAAATTCTATATTTTTTCCACAACACAAAAGCTTGGTTGTGTTTTACGAATAAGGAAAACTCGTTTGGACAGTGTAGGCTCAATTGAAGACCAATTTGGGTGCATCCGAGAATACAAGGATTTGAGTGACCAAATGGACTCCGTTTGACTTCTAGCCACACATAGGTACCAAAATAATGACAAATTCAACATGTTTGAATCAACAAACAAGCTTGGTATTGCTTAATGAAGAAGGAAAACTCGTTTGTACGTTGCAAGCTCAATTGAAAGCCAATTTGGGTGCAATCCGAGAATACAGGGATTTGAGTCACCAAATGGACTCTGTTTGACTTATAGCCTTACATGGGTACCATAATAATAACAAATTCTACATGTTAGACTCAACAAACAAGTTTGGTTGTGCTTTACGAAGAAGGAAAACTCGTTTGTACATTGTAGGCTCAATTGGAGGCCAATTTGGGTGCAATCCAATAATACAAGGATTATAGTGACCAAATGGACTCCGTTTGACTTCCAACCACGTGTAGGTACCATAATAATGACAAATGAAACATTTATTAGTCAACAAACAAGTTTGGTTGTGTTTAACGAAGAAAGAAAACTCGATTGTACGTTGTAGGCTCAATTGGAGGCCAATTTGGGTGCAATAAGATAATATAAGAATTTGAGTGACCAAATGGGCTTCGTTTGACTTCTAAGGGTACATTGATATTGAAAAATGCAACATGTTTGACTCAACAAACAAGTTTAATTGTGTTGTACGAAGAAGGAAAACTCGTTTGTACGTTGTATGCTCAATTGGAGGGAAATTTGGGTGCAATCCTAGAATACAAGGATTTGAGTGACCAAATGGACTCCGTTTGACACATAAGTACCAAAATAATGACAAATGCCACATGTTTGAATAAAAAAACAAGCTTGGTATTGGTTAATGAAAAAGGAAAACTCGTTTGTACGTTGTAGGCTCAATTGAAAGCCAATTTGGGTGCAATCCGAGAATACAATGATATGAGTCACCAAATGAACTGTGTTTGAATTTTACCCTAACATAGGTACCATAATAATGACAAATTGTACATCTTAGACTCAGTACACAAGTTTGGTTGTGCTTTACGAAGAAGGAAAACTCGTTTGTACATTGTAGGCTCAATTGGAGGCCAATTTAAGTTCAATCCAAGAATACAAGGATTATAGTGACCAAATGGACTCCGTTTGACTTCCAAAGACGTGTGGGTACCATAATAATGATAAATGAAACATTTATTAGTCAACAAACAAGTTTGGTTCTGTTTAACGAAGAAAGAAAACTCGATTGTACGTTGTAGGCTCAATTGGAGGCCAATTTGGGTGCAATCAGATAATATAAGAATTTGAGTGACCAAATGGGCTTCGTTTGACTTCTAACTTTTTGGGTACGTTAATAATGACAAATGAAACATGTTTGACTCAACAAAAAAGTTGAAATGTGTTGTACGAAGAAGGAAAACATGTTTGTACATTGTAGGCTCAATTGGAGGCCAATTTGGGTGCAATACAAGGATTATAGTTATCAAAGGGACTCCGTTTGACTTCCAACCACGAGTGGGTACCATAATAATGAAAAAGGAAACATTTTTCAATGAACAAACAAGTTTGGTTGTGTTTAACGAAGAAGGAAAACTCGATTGTACGTTGTAGGCTCAATTGGAGGCTAATTTGGGTTCAATCAGATAATACAAGATTTTGGGTGACCAAATGGGCTTCGTTTGACTTCTAAGGGTACATTAATATTGAAAAATGCAACATGATTGACTCAACAAACAAGTTTAATTGTGTTGTACGAAGAAGGAGAACTCGTTTGTACGTTGTATGCTCAATTGGAGGCAAATTTGGGTGCAATCCGAGAATACAAGGATTTGAGTAACCAAATGGACTCCGTTTGACACATAAGTACCAAAATAATGACAAATGCCACATGTTTGAATAAAAAAACAAGCTTGGTATTGGTTAATGAAAAAGGAAAACTCGTTTGTACGTTGTAGGCTCAATTGAAAGCCAATTTGGGTGCAATCCGAGAATACAATGATATGAGTCACCAAATGAACTGTTTTTGAATTTTAGCCTAACATAGGTACCATAATAATGAAAAATTGTACATCTTAGACTCAGCACACAAGTTTTGTTGTGCTTTACGAAGAAGGAAAACTCGTTTGTACATTGTAGGCTCAATTGGAGGCCAATTTGGGTGCAATCCAAGAATACAAGGATTATAGTGACTCCGTTTGACTTCCAAACACGTGTGGGTACCATAATAATGACAAATGCAACATGTTTTACTCAACAAAAAAGTTTGGTTGTATTAAACGAAGAAGGAAAAACCCGATTGTACGTTGTAGGCTCAATTGGAGGCCAATTTGAGTGCAATCACATAATACAAGAATTTGAGTGACCAAATGGGTTTCGTTTGACTTCTAACTCTATGGGTACGTTAATAATGACAAATTCAACATGTTTTACTCAACAAACAAGTTTAAATGTGTTGTACGAAGAAGGAAAACTCATTTGTACGTTTTATGCTCAATGGGAGGCCAATTTGGGTGCAATTCGAGAATATACAAGGATTTGAGTGACGAAAAGGACTCTGTTTGAATCTAACCATGCATGGGTACAATAATAATGAATAATTAAATATATTTGACTCAACACACAAGTTTGGTTAGCTTTAAGAAGAAGGAAAACTCATTTGTACATTGTAGGCTCAATTTGTGGCCAATTCAAGTGCAATCCGACAATACCAGTATTTGAGTGACAAAATGGACTCCGTTTGACTTCTAACCTCGTGAAGCTACCATACTAATGAAAAATTCTATATTTTTTACTCAACACACAAGCTTGGTTATGTTTTACGAATAAGGAAAACTCGTTTGGACAGTGTAGGCTCAATTGAAGACCAATTTGGGTGCAATCCGAGAATACAAGGATTTGAGTGACCAAATGGACTCCGTTTGACTTCTAGCCACACATAGGTACCAAAATAATGACAAATTCAACATGTTTGAATCAACAAACATGCTTGGTATTGCTTAATGAAGAAGGAAAACTCGTTTGTACGTTGCAAGCTCAATTGAAAGCCAATTTTGGTGCAATCCGAGAATACAGGGATTTGAGTCACCAAATGGACTCTGTTTGACATATAGCCTTACATGGGTACCATAATAATAATAAATTCTACATGTTAGACTCAACAAAAAAGTTTGGTTGTGCTTTACGAAGAAGGAAAACTCGTTTGTACATTGTAGGCTCAATTGGAGGCCAATTTGGGTGCAATCCAATAATACAAGGATTATAGTGACCAAATGGACTCCGTTTGACTTCCAACCACGTGTAGGTACCATAATAATGACAAATGCAACATTTATTAGTCAACAAACAAGTTTGGTTGTGTTTAACGAAGAAAGAAAACTCGATTGTACGTTGTAGGCTCAATTGGAGGCCAATTTGGGTGCAATCAGATAATATAAGAACTTGAGTGACCAAATGGGCTTCGTTTGACTTCTAACTTTTTGGGTACGTTAATAATGAAAAATGAAACATCTTTGACTCAACAAAAAAGTTGAAATGTGTTGTACGAAGAAGGAAAACATGTTTGTACATTGTAGGCTCAATTGGAGGCCAATTTGGTTGCAACACAAGGATTATAGTGATCAAAGGGACTCCGTTTGACTTCCAACCAAGAGTGGGTACCATAATATTGAAAATTGAAACATTTTTCAATTAACAAACAAGTTTGGTTGTGTTTAACGAAGAAGAAAAACTCGATTGTACGTTGTAGGCTCAATTGGAGGCTAATTTGGGTTCAATCAGATAATACAAGATTTTATGTGACCAAATGGGCTTCGTTTGACTTCTAAGGGTACATTAATATTGAAAAATGCAACATGTTTGACTCAACAAACAAGTTTAATTGTGTTGTACGAAGAAGGAAAACTCGTTTGTACGTTGTATGCTCAATTGGAGGCAAATTTGGGTGCAATCAGAGAATACAAGGATTTGAGTGACCAAATGGACTCCGTTTGACACATAAGTACCAAAATAATGACAAATGCCACATGTTCGAATAAAAAAACCAGCTTGGTATTGGTTAATGAAAAAGGAAAACTCGTTTGTACGTTGTAGGCTCAATTGAAAGCCAATTTGGGTGCAATCCTAGAATACAATGATATGAGTCGCCAAATGAACTGTGTTTGAATTTTAGCCTAACATAGGTACCATATTAATGACAAATTGTACATCTTAGACTCAGCACACAAGTTTGTTGTGCTTTACGAAGAAGGAAAACTCGTTTGTACATTGTAGGCTCAATTGGAGGCCAATTTGGGTGCAATCCAAGAATACAAGGATTATAGTGACCAAATGGACTCCGTTTGACTTCCAAACACGTGTGGGTACCATAATAATAACAAATGCAACATGTTTTACTCAACAAAAAATTTTGGTTGTATTAAACGAAGAAGGAAAACCCGATTGTACGTTGTAGGCTCAATTGGAGGCCAATTTTAGTGCAATCAGATAATACAAGAATTTGAGTGACCAAATGGGTTTCGTTTGACTCCTAACTCTATGGGTAGGTGAATAATGAAAAATTCAACATGTTTTATTCAACAAACAAGTTTAAATGTGTTGTACGAAGAAGGAAAACTCATTTGTACGTTGTATGCTCAATGGGAGGCCAATTTGGATGCAATTCGAGAATACAAGGATTTGAGTGACGAAAAGGACTCCCTTTGAATCTAACCATGCATGGGTACAATAATAATGAATAATTAAACATATTTGACTCAACACACAAGTTTGCATAGCTTTAAGAAGAAGGAAAACTCATTTGTACATTGTAGGCTCAATTTGTGGCCAATTCGGGTGCAATCCGAGAATACCAGTATTTGAGTGACAAAATGGACTCCGTTTGACTTCTAACCTCATGAAGCTACCATACTAATGAAAAATTCTATATTTTTTACTCAACACACAAGCTTGATTGTGTTTTACGAATAAGGAAAACTCGTTTGGACAGTGTAGGCTCAATTGAAGACCAATTTGGGTGCAATCCGAGATTACAAGGATTTGAGTGACCAAATGGACTCCGTTTGACTTCTAGCCACACATAGGTACCAAAATAATGACAAATTCAACATGTTTGAATCAACAAACAAGCTTGGTATTGCTTAATGAAGAAGGAAAACTCGTTTGTACGTTGCAAGCTCAATTGAAAGCCAATTTGGGTGCAATCCGAGAATACAGGGATTTGAGTCACCAAATGGACTCCGTTTGACATATAGCCTTAAATGGGTACCATAATAATAACAAATTCTACATGTTAGACTCAACAAACAAGTTTGGTTGTGCTTTACGAAGAAGGAAAACTCGTTTGTACATTGTAGGCTCAATTGGAGGCCAATTTGGGTGCAATCCAATAATACAAGGATTATAGTGACCAAATGGACTCCGTTTGACTTCCAACCACGTGTAGGTACCATAATAATGACAAATGAAACATTTATTAGTCAACAAACAAGTTTGGTTGTGTTTAACGAAGAAAGAAAACTCGATTGTACGTTGTAGGCTCAATTGGAGGCCAATTTGGGTGCAATCAGATAACATAAGAACTTGAGTGACCAAATGCGCTTCGTTTGACTTCCAACTTTTTGGGTACTTTAATAATGACAAATGAAACATGTTTGACTCAACAAAAAAGTTGAAATGTGTTGTACGAAGAAGGAAAACATGTTTGTACATTGTAGGCTCAATTGGAGGCCAATTTGGTTGCAACACAAGGATTTTATTGAAGTCAAAAGGACTCCGTTTGACTTCCAACCACGAGTGGGTACCATAATAATGAAAAAGGAAACATTTTTCAATTAACAAACAAGTTTGGTTGTGTTTAATGAAGAAGAAAAACTCGATTGTACGTCGTAGGCTCAATTGGAGGCTAATTTGGGTTCAATCAGATAATACAAGATTTTGGGTGACCAAATGGGTTTCATTTGACTTCTAAGGGTACATTAATATTGAAAAATCCAACATGTTTGACTCAACAAAGAAGTTTAATTGTGTTGTACGAAGAAGGAAAACTTGTTTGTACGTTGTATGCTCAATTGGAGGCAAATTTGGGTGCAATCCGAGAATACAAGGATTTGAGTGACCAAATGGACTTCGTTTGACACATAAGTACCAAAATAATGACAAATGCCACATGTTTGAATAAAAAAACAAGCTTGGTATTGGTTAATGAAAAAGGAAAACTCGTTTGTACGTTGTAGGCTCAATTGAAAGCCAATTTGGGTGCAATCCGAGAATACAATGATATGAGTCACCAAATGAACTGTTTTTGAATTTTAGCCTAACATAGGTACCATAATAATGAAAAATTGTACATCTTAGACTCAGCACACAAGTTTTGTTGTGCTTTACGAAGAAGGAAAACTCGTTTGTACATTGTAGGCTCAATTGGAGGCCAATTTGGGTGCAATCCAAGAATACAAGGATTATAGTGACTCCGTTTGACTTCCAAACACGTGTGGGTACCATAATAATGACAAATGCAACATGTTTTACTCAACAAAAAAGTTTGGTTGTATTAAACGAAGAAGGAAAAACCCGATTGTACGTTGTAGGCTCAATTGGAGGCCAATTTGAGTGCAATCACATAATACAAGAATTTGAGTGACCAAATGGGTTTCGTTTGACTTCTAACTCTATGGGTACGTTAATAATGACAAATTCAACATGTTTTACTCAACAAACAAGTTTAAATGTGTTGTACGAAGAAGGAAAACTCATTTGTACGTTTTATGCTCAATGGGAGGCCAATTTGGGTGCAATTCGAGAATATACAAGGATTTGAGTGACGAAAAGGACTCTGTTTGAATCTAACCATGCATGGGTACAATAATAATGAATAATTAAATATATTTGACTCAACACACAAGTTTGGTTAGCTTTAAGAAGAAGGAAAACTCATTTGTACATTGTAGGCTCAATTTGTGGCCAATTCAAGTGCAATCCGACAATACCAGTATTTGAGTGACAAAATGGACTCCGTTTGACTTCTAACCTCGTGAAGCTACCATACTAATGAAAAATTCTATATTTTTTACTCAACACACAAGCTTGGTTATGTTTTACGAATAAGGAAAACTCGTTTGGACAGTGTAGGCTCAATTGAAGACCAATTTGGGTGCAATCCGAGAATACAAGGATTTGAGTGACCAAATGGACTCCGTTTGACTTCTAGCCACACATAGGTACCAAAATAATGACAAATTCAACATGTTTGAATCAACAAACATGCTTGGTATTGCTTAATGAAGAAGGAAAACTCGTTTGTACGTTGCAAGCTCAATTGAAAGCCAATTTTGGTGCAATCCGAGAATACAGGGATTTGAGTCACCAAATGGACTCTGTTTGACATATAGCCTTACATGGGTACCATAATAATAATAAATTCTACATGTTAGACTCAACAAAAAAGTTTGGTTGTGCTTTACGAAGAAGGAAAACTCGTTTGTACATTGTAGGCTCAATTGGAGGCCAATTTGGGTGCAATCCAATAATACAAGGATTATAGTGACCAAATGGACTCCGTTTGACTTCCAACCACGTGTAGGTACCATAATAATGACAAATGCAACATTTATTAGTCAACAAACAAGTTTGGTTGTGTTTAACGAAGAAAGAAAACTCGATTGTACGTTGTAGGCTCAATTGGAGGCCAATTTGGGTGCAATCAGATAATATAAGAACTTGAGTGACCAAATGGGCTTCGTTTGACTTCTAACTTTTTGGGTACGTTAATAATGAAAAATGAAACATCTTTGACTCAACAAAAAAGTTGAAATGTGTTGTACGAAGAAGGAAAACATGTTTGTACATTGTAGGCTCAATTGGAGGCCAATTTGGTTGCAACACAAGGATTATAGTGATCAAAGGGACTCCGTTTGACTTCCAACCAAGAGTGGGTACCATAATATTGAAAATTGAAACATTTTTCAATTAACAAACAAGTTTGGTTGTGTTTAACGAAGAAGAAAAACTCGATTGTACGTTGTAGGCTCAATTGGAGGCTAATTTGGGTTCAATCAGATAATACAAGATTTTATGTGACCAAATGGGCTTCGTTTGACTTCTAAGGGTACATTAATATTGAAAAATGCAACATGTTTGACTCAACAAACAAGTTTAATTGTGTTGTACGAAGAAGGAAAACTCGTTTGTACGTTGTATGCTCAATTGGAGGCAAATTTGGGTGCAATCAGAGAATACAAGGATTTGAGTGACCAAATGGACTCCGTTTGACACATAAGTACCAAAATAATGACAAATGCCACATGTTCGAATAAAAAAACCAGCTTGGTATTGGTTAATGAAAAAGGAAAACTCGTTTGTACGTTGTAGGCTCAATTGAAAGCCAATTTGGGTGCAATCCTAGAATACAATGATATGAGTCGCCAAATGAACTGTGTTTGAATTTTAGCCTAACATAGGTACCATATTAATGACAAATTGTACATCTTAGACTCAGCACACAAGTTTGTTGTGCTTTACGAAGAAGGAAAACTCGTTTGTACATTGTAGGCTCAATTGGAGGCCAATTTGGGTGCAATCCAAGAATACAAGGATTATAGTGACCAAATGGACTCCGTTTGACTTCCAAACACGTGTGGGTACCATAATAATAACAAATGCAACATGTTTTACTCAACAAAAAATTTTGGTTGTATTAAACGAAGAAGGAAAACCCGATTGTACGTTGTAGGCTCAATTGGAGGCCAATTTTAGTGCAATCAGATAATACAAGAATTTGAGTGACCAAATGGGTTTCGTTTGACTCCTAACTCTATGGGTAGGTGAATAATGAAAAATTCAACATGTTTTATTCAACAAACAAGTTTAAATGTGTTGTACGAAGAAGGAAAACTCATTTGTACGTTGTATGCTCAATGGGAGGCCAATTTGGATGCAATTCGAGAATACAAGGATTTGAGTGACGAAAAGGACTCCCTTTGAATCTAACCATGCATGGGTACAATAATAATGAATAATTAAACATATTTGACTCAACACACAAGTTTGCATAGCTTTAAGAAGAAGGAAAACTCATTTGTACATTGTAGGCTCAATTTGTGGCCAATTCGGGTGCAATCCGAGAATACCAGTATTTGAGTGACAAAATGGACTCCGTTTGACTTCTAACCTCATGAAGCTACCATACTAATGAAAAATTCTATATTTTTTACTCAACACACAAGCTTGATTGTGTTTTACGAATAAGGAAAACTCGTTTGGACAGTGTAGGCTCAATTGAAGACCAATTTGGGTGCAATCCGAGATTACAAGGATTTGAGTGACCAAATGGACTCCGTTTGACTTCTAGCCACACATAGGTACCAAAATAATGACAAATTCAACATGTTTGAATCAACAAACAAGCTTGGTATTGCTTAATGAAGAAGGAAAACTCGTTTGTACGTTGCAAGCTCAATTGAAAGCCAATTTGGGTGCAATCCGAGAATACAGGGATTTGAGTCACCAAATGGACTCCGTTTGACATATAGCCTTAAATGGGTACCATAATAATAACAAATTCTACATGTTAGACTCAACAAACAAGTTTGGTTGTGCTTTACGAAGAAGGAAAACTCGTTTGTACATTGTAGGCTCAATTGGAGGCCAATTTGGGTGCAATCCAATAATACAAGGATTATAGTGACCAAATGGACTCCGTTTGACTTCCAACCACGTGTAGGTACCATAATAATGACAAATGAAACATTTATTAGTCAACAAACAAGTTTGGTTGTGTTTAACGAAGAAAGAAAACTCGATTGTACGTTGTAGGCTCAATTGGAGGCCAATTTGGGTGCAATCAGATAACATAAGAACTTGAGTGACCAAATGCGCTTCGTTTGACTTCCAACTTTTTGGGTACTTTAATAATGACAAATGAAACATGTTTGACTCAACAAAAAAGTTGAAATGTGTTGTACGAAGAAGGAAAACATGTTTGTACATTGTAGGCTCAATTGGAGGCCAATTTGGTTGCAACACAAGGATTATAGTGATCAAAAGGACTCCGTTTGACTTCCAACCACGAGTGGGTACCATAATAATGAAAAAGGAAACATTTTTCAATTAACAAACAAGTTTGGTTGTGTTTAATGAAGAAGAAAAACTCGATTGTACGTCGTAGGCTCAATTGGAGGCTAATTTGGGTTCAATCAGATAATACAAGATTTTGGGTGACCAAATGGGTTTCATTTGACTTCTAAGGGTACATTAATATTGAAAAATCCAACATGTTTGACTCAACAAAGAAGTTTAATTGTGTTGTACGAAGAAGGAAAACTTGTTTGTACGTTGTATGCTCAATTGGAGGCAAATTTGGGTGCAATCCGAGAATACAAGGATTTGAGTGACCAAATGGACTTCGTTTGACACATAAGTACCAAAATAATGACAAATGCCACATGTTTGAATAAAAAAACAAGCTTGGTATTGGTTAATGAAAAAGGAAAACTCGTTTGTACGTTGTAGGCTCAATTGAAAGCCAATTTGGGTGCAATCCGAGAATACAATGATATGAGTCACCAAATGAACTGTGTTTGAATTTTAGCCTAACATAGGTACCATAATAATGAAAAATTGTACATCTTAGACTCAGCAAACAAGTTTGGTTGTGCTTTACGAAGAAGGAAAACTCGTTTGTACATTGTAGGCTCAATTGGAGGCCAATTTGGGTGCAATCCAAGAATACAAGGATTATAGTGACCAAATGGACTCCGTTTGAATTCCAAACACGTGTGGGTACCATAATAATGAAAAATGCAACATGTTTTACTCAACAAGAAATTTTGGTTGTATTAAACGAAGAAGGAAAACCCGATTGTACGTTGTAGGCTCAATGTGAGGCCAATTTGAGTGCAATCAGATAATACAAGAATTTGAGTGACCAAATGGGTTTCGTTTGACTTCTAACTCTATGGGTACGTTAATAATGACAAATTCAATATGTTTTACTCAACAAACAAGTTTAAATGTGTTGTACGAAGAAGGAAAACTCATTTGTACGTTGTATGCTCAATGGGAGGCCAATTTGGGTGCAATTCGAGAATACAAGGATTTGAGTGACCAAAAGGACTCCGTTTCAATCTAACCATGCATGGGTACAATAATAATGAATAATTAAACTTATTTGACTCAACACACAAGTTTGGTTAGCTTTAAGAAGAAGGAAAACTCATTTGTACATTGTAGGCTCAATTTGTGGCCAATTCGGGTGCAATCCGAGAATACCAGTATTTGAGTGACAAAATGGACTTCGTTTGACTTCTAACCTCGTGAAGCTACCATACTAATGAAAAATACTATATTTTTTACTCAACACACAAGCTTGGTTGTGTTTTACGAATAAGGAAAACTCGTTTGGACAGTGTAGGCTCAATTGAAGACCAATTTGGGTGCAATCCGAGAATACAAGGATTTGAGTGACCAAATGGACTCCGTTTGACTTCTAGCCACACATAGGTACCAAAATAATGACAAATTCAACATGTTTGAATCAACAAACAAGCTTGGTATTGCTTAATGAAGAAGGAAAACTCGTTTGTACGTTGCAAGCTCAATTGAAAGCCAATTTTGGTGCAATCCGAGAATACAGGGATTTGAGTCACCAAATGGACTCTCTTTGACTTATAGCCTGACATGGGTACCATACTAATAACAAATTCTACATGTTAGACTCAACAAACAAGTTTGGTTGTGCTTTACGAAGAAGGAAAACTCGTTTGTACATTGTAGGCTCAATTGGAGGCCAATTTGGGTGCAATCCAATAATACAAGGATTATAGTGACCAAATGGACTCCGTTTGACTTCCAACCACGTGTAGGTACCATAATAATGACAAATGCAACATTTATTAGTCAACAAACAAGTTTGGTTGTGTTTAACGTAGAAAGAAAACTCGATTGTACGTTGTAGGCTCAATTGGAGGCCAATTTGGGTGCAATCAGATAATATAATCTTGAGTGACCAAATGGGCTTCGTTTGACTTCTAACTTTTTGGGTACGTTAATAATTACAAATGAAACATGTTTGACTCAACAAAAAAGTTGAAATGTGTTGTACGAAGAAGGAAAACATGTTTGTACATTGTAGGCTCAATTGGAGGCCAATTTGGGTGCAATACAAGGATTATAGTGATCAAAGGGACTCCGTTTGACTTCCAACCACGAGTGGGTACCATAATAATGAAAAAGGAAACAAGTTTGGTTGTGTTTAACGAAGAAGGAAAACTCGATTGTACGTTGTAGGCTCAATTGGAGGCTAATTTGGTTTCAATCAGATAATACAAGATTTTGGGTGACCAAATGGGCTTCGTTTGACTTCTAACGGTACATTAATATTGAAAAATGCAACATGTTTGACTCAACAAACAGGTTTAATTGTGTTGTACGAAGAAGGAAAACTCGTTTGTACGTTGTATGCTCAATTGGAGGCAAATTTGGGTGCAATTCGAGAATACAAGGATTTGAGTGACCAAATGGACTCCGTTTGACACATAAGTACGAAAATAATGACAAATTCCACATGTTTGAATAAAAAAACAAGCTTGGTATTGGTTAATGAAAAAGGAAAACTCGTTTGTACGTTGTAGGCTCAATTGAAAGCCAATTTGGGTGCAATCCGAGAATACAATGATATGAGTCACCAAATGAACTGTGTTTGAATTTTAGCCTAACATAGGTACCATAATAATGAAAAATTGTACATCTTAGACTCAGCACACAATTTTGGTTGTGCTTTACGAAGAAGGAAAACTCGTACATTGTAGGCTCAATTGGAGGCCAATTTGGGTGCAATCCAAGAATACAAGGATTATAGTGACCAAATGGACTCCGTTTGACTTCCAAACACGTGTGGGTACCATAATAATAACAAATGCAACATGTTTTACTCAACAAAAAATTTTGGTTGTATTAAACGAAGAAGGAAAACCCGATTGTACGTTGTAGGCTCAATTGGAGGCCAATTTTAGTGCAATCAGATAATACAAGAATTTGAGTGACCAAATGGGTTTCGTTTGACTCCTAACTCTATGGGTAGGTGAATAATGAAAAATTCAACATGTTTTATTCAACAAACAAGTTTAAATGTGTTGTACGAAGAAGGAAAACTCATTTGTACGTTGTATGCTCAATGGGAGGCCAATTTGGATGCAATTCGAGAATACAAGGATTTGAGTGACGAAAAGGACTCCCTTTGAATCTAACCATGCATGGGTACAATAATAATGAATAATTAAACATATTTGACTCAACACACAAGTTTGCATAGCTTTAAGAAGAAGGAAAACTCATTTGTACATTGTAGGCTCAATTTGTGGCCAATTCGGGTGCAATCCGAGAATACCAGTATTTGAGTGACAAAATGGACTCCGTTTGACTTCTAACCTCATGAAGCTACCATACTAATGAAAAATTCTATATTTTTTACTCAACACACAAGCTTGATTGTGTTTTACGAATAAGGAAAACTCGTTTGGACAGTGTAGGCTCAATTGAAGACCAATTTGGGTGCAATCCGAGATTACAAGGATTTGAGTGACCAAATGGACTCCGTTTGACTTCTAGCCACACATAGGTACCAAAATAATGACAAATTCAACATGTTTGAATCAACAAACAAGCTTGGTATTGCTTAATGAAGAAGGAAAACTCGTTTGTACGTTGCAAGCTCAATTGAAAGCCAATTTGGGTGCAATCCGAGAATACAAGGATTTGAGTCACCAAATGGACTCCGTTTGACATATAGCCTTAAATGGGTACCATAATAATAACAAATTCTACATGTTAGACTCAACAAACAAGTTTGGTTGTGCTTTACGAAGAAGGAAAACTCGTTTGTACATTGTAGGCTCAATTGGAGGCCAATTTGGGTGCAATCCAATAATACAAGGATTATAGTGACCAAATGGACTCCGTTTGACTTCCAACCACGTGTAGGTACCATAATAATGACAAATGAAACATTTATTAGTCAACAAACAAGTTTGGTTGTGTTTAACGAAGAAAGAAAACTCGATTGTACGTTGTAGGCTCAATTGGAGGCCAATTTGGGTGCAATCAGATAACATAAGAACTTGAGTGACCAAATGCGCTTTGTTTGACTTCCAACTTTTTGGGTACTTTAATAATGACAAATGAAACATGTTTGACTCAACAAAAAAGTTGAAATGTGTTGTACGAAGAAGGAAAACATGTTTGTACATTGTAGGCTCAATTGGAGGCCAATTTGGTTGCAACACAAGGATTATAGTGATCAAAAGGACTCCGTTTGACTTCCAACCACGAGTGGGTACCATAATAATGAAAAAGGAAACATTTTTCAATTAACAAACAAGTTTGGTTGTGTTTAATGAAGAAGAAAAACTCGATTGTACGTTGTAGGCTCAATTGGAGGCTTATTTGGGTTCAATCAGAGAATACAAGATTTTGGGTGACCAAATGGGCTTCGTTTGACTTCTAAGGGCACATTAATAATGAAAAATGCAACATATTGGACTCAACAAACAATTTTAATTGTGTTGTAGGAAGAAGGAAAACTCGTTTGTACGTTGTATGCTCAATTGGAGGCAAATTTGGGTGCAATCCGAGAATACAAGGATTTGAGCGACCAAAAGGACTTTGTTTGACTCTAACCACGCGTGGGTACAATAATAATGAAAAATTCAACATATTTGACTCAACACACAAGTTTGGTTAGCTTTACGAATAAGGAAAACTCGTTTGTACGTTGTAGGCTCAATTTGAAGCCAATTCGGGTGCAATCTGAGAATACAAGGATTTGAATGACAAAATGGACTCCGTTTGACTTCTAACCGCATGCAGGTACTATAGTAACGACAAATGCTATATTTTTTACTCACAACACAAGCTTGGTTGTGTTTTACGAAGATGGAAAACTCGTTTGGACGATGTAGGCTCAATTGGAAACCAATTTGGGTGCAATCCGAGAATACAAGGATTTGCGTGACCAAATGGACTCTATTTGACTTCTAGCCACATATAAGTACCAAAATAATGACAAATGCAACATGTTTGAATCAACAAACAAGTTTGGTATTGGTTAATGAAGAAGGAAAACTCGTTTGTACGTTGTAGGGTCAATTGAAAGCCAATCTGGGTGCAATCCGAGAATACAAGGATTTGAGTAACCAAATGAACTCCGTTTGAAACATAATTACCAAAATAATGACAAATGCCACATGTTTGAATAAAAAAAAAAGCTTGGTATTGGTTAATGAAGAAGGAAAACTCGTTTGTACGTTGTAGGATCAATTGAAAGCCAATTTGGGTGCAATCCGAGAATACAAGGATTTGAGTCACCAAATGGATTCTTTTTTACTTCTAGCCTTACATGGGTACAATAATAATAACAAATTCTACATTTTAGACTCAACAAACAAGTTTGGTTGTGCTTTACGAAGAAGGAAAACTCGTTTGTACATTGTAGGCTCAATTGGAGGCCAATTTGGGTGCAATCCAATAATACAAAGATTATAGTGACCAAATGGACTCCGTTTGACTTCCAACCACGTGTGGGTACCATAATAATGACAAATGCAACATTTATTAGTCAAAAAACAAGTTTGGTTGTGTTTAACGAAGAAAGAAATCTAGATTGTACGTTGTCGGCTCAATTGGAGGCCAATTTGGGTGCAATCAGATAATACAAGAATTTGAGTGACCAAATGGGCTTCGCCTGACTTCTAACTTTGTGGGTACGTTAATAATGACAAATGCAACATGTTTGACTCAACAAAAAAGTTTAAATGTGTTGTACGAAGAAGGAAAACAGATTTGTACATTGTAGGCTCAATTGGAGGCCAATTTGGGTGCAATACAAGGATTATAGTGATCAAAGGGACTCCGTTTGACTTCCAACCACGTGTGGGTACCATAATAATGAAAAAGGCAATATTTTTCAATTAACAAACAAGTTTGGTTGTGTTTAACGAAGAAGGAAAACTCGATTGTACGTTGTAGGCTCAATTGGAGGCCAATTTGAGTGACAAAATGGGTTTCGTTTGACTTCTAACTCTATGGGTACGTTAATAATGACAAATTCAACATGTTTTACTCAACAAACAAGTTTAAATGTGTTGTACGAAGAAGGAAAACTCATTTGTACGTTGTATGCTCAATGGGTGGCCAATTTGGGTGCAATTCGAGAATACAAGGATTTGAGTGACGAAAAGGACTCCGTTTCAATCTAACCATGCATGGGTACAATAATAATGAATAATTAAACATATTCGACTCAACACACAAGTTTGGTTAGCTTTAAGAAGAAGGAAAACTCATTTGTACATTGTAGGCTCAATTTGTGGCCAATTCGGGTGCAATCCGAGAATACCAGTATTTGAGTGACAAAATGGACTCCGTTTGACTTCTAACCTCGTGAAGCTACCATAATAATGAAAAATTCTATATTTTTTACTCAACACACAAGCTTGGTTGTGTTTTACGAATAAGGAGAACTCGTTTGGACAGTGTAGGCTCAATTGAAGACCAATTTGGGTGCAATCCGAGAATACAAGGATTTGAGTGACCAAATGGACTCCGTTTGACTTCTAGCCACACATAGGTGCCAAAATAATGACAAATTCAACATGTTTGAATCAACAAACAAGCTTGGTATTGCTTAATGAAGAAGGAAAACTCGTTTGTACGTTGCAAGCTCAATTGAAAGCCAATTTGGGTGCAATCCGAGAATACAGGGATTTGAGTCACCAAATGGACTCTGTTTGACTTATAGCCTTACATGGGTACCATAATAATAACAAATTCTACATGTTAGACTCAACAAACAAGTTTGGTTGTGCTTTACGAAGAAGGAAAACTCGTTTGTACATTGTAGTTGCAATTGGAGGCCAATTTGGGTGCAATCCAATAATACAAGGATTATAGTGACCAAATGGACTCCGTTTGACTTCCAACCACGTGTAGGTACCATAATAATGACAAATGCAACATTTATTAGTCAACAAACAAGTTTGGTTGTGTTTAACGAAGAAAGAAAACTCGATTGTACGTTGTAGGTTCAATTGGAGGCCAATTTGGGTGCAATCAGAAATATAAGAATCTGAGTGACCAATGGGCTTTGTTTGACTTCTAACTTTTTGGGTACGTTAATAATGAAAAATGAAACATGTTAGACTCAACAAAAAAGTTGAAATGTGTTGTATGAACAAGGAAAACAGGTTTGTACATTGTAGGCTCAATTGGAGGCCAATTTGGGTGCAATACAAGGATTATAGTGATCAGAGGGACTCCATTTGATTTCCAACCACGTGTGGGTACCATAATAATGAAAAAGGCAATATTTTTCAGTTAACAAACAAGTTTGGTTGTGTTTAACGAAGAAGGAAAAACTCGATTGTACGTTGTAGGCTCAATTGGAGGCTAATTTGGGTTCAATCAGAGAATACAAGATTTTGGGTGACCAAATGGGCTTCGTTTAACTTCTAAGGGCACATTAATAATGACAAATGCAACATATTTGACTCAACAAACAAGTTTAATTGTGTTGTAGGAAGAAGGAAAACTCGTTTGTACGTTGTATGCTCAATTGGAGGCAAATTTGGGTGTACAATAATAATGAAAAATTCAACATATTTGACTCAACACACAAGTTTGGTTAGCTTTACGAATAAGGAAAACTCGTTTGTACGTTGTAGGCTCAATTTGAAGCCAATTCTGGTGCAATCTGAGAATACAAGGATTTGAATGACAAAATGGACTCCGTTTGACTTCTAACCGCATGCAGGTACTATAGTAACGACAAATGCTATATTTTTTACTCAAAACACAAGCTTGGTTGTGTTTTACGAAAATGGAAAACTCGTTTGGACGATGTAGGCTCAATTGGAAACCAATTTGGGTGCAATCCGAGAATACAAGGATTTGAGTGACCAAATGGACTCTATTTGACTTCTAGCCACATATAAGTACCAAAATAATGACAAATGCAACATGTTTGAAACAACAAACAAGCTTGGTATTGGTTAATGAAGAAGGAAAACTCGTTTGTACGTTGTAGGCTCAATTGAAAGCCAATCTGGGTGCAATCCGAGAATACAAGGATTTGAGTAACCAAATGGACTCCGTTTGAAACATAAGTACCAAAATAATGACAAATGCCACATGTTTGAATAAAAAAACAAGCTTGGTATTGGTTAATGAAGAAGGAAAACTCGTTTGTACGTTGTAGGATCAATTGAAAGCCAATTTGGGTACAATCCGAGAATACAAGGATTTGAGTCACCAAATGGATTCTTTTTTACTTCTAGCCTTACATGGGTACAATAATAATATCAAATTCTACATTTTAGACTCAACAAACAAGTTTGGTTGTGCTTTACGAAGAAGGAAAACTCGTTTGTACATTGTAGGCTCAATTGGAGGCCAATTTGGGTGCAATCCAATAATACAAAGATTATAGTGACCAAATGGACTCCGTTTGACTTCCAACTACGTGTGGGTACCATAATAATGACAAATGCAACATTTATTAGTCAACAAACAAGTTTGGTTGTGTTTAACGAAGAAAGAAATCTAGATTGTACGTTGTCGGCTCAATTGGAGGCCAATTTGGGTGCAATCAGATAATACAAGAATTTGAGTGACCAAATGGGCTTCGCCTGACTTCTAACTTTGTGGGTACGTTAATAATGACAAATGCAACATGTTTGACTCAAAAAAAAAGTTTAAATGTGTTCTACGAAGAAGGAAAACAGGTTTGTACATTGTAGGCTCAATTGGAGGCCAATTTGGGTGCAATACAAGGATTATAGTGATCAAAGGGACTCCGTTTGACTTCCAACCACGTGTGGGTACCATAATAATGAAAAAGGCAATATTTTTCAATTAACAAACAAGTTTGGTTGTGTTTAACGAAGAAGAAAAACTCGATTGTACGTTGTAGGCTCAATTGGAGGCTAATTTGGGTTCAATCAGATAATACAAGATTTTGGGTGACCAAATGGGCTTCGTTTGACTTCTAACGGTACATTAATATTGAAAAATGCAACATGTTTGACTCAACAAACAAGTTTAATTGTGTTGTACGAAGAAGGAAAACTCGTTTGTACGTTGTATGCTCAATTGGAGGCAAATTTGGGTGCAATTCGAGAATACAAGGATTTGAGTGACCAAATGGACTCCGTTTGACACATAAGTACCAAAATAATGACAAATGCCACATGTTTGAATAAAAAAACAAGCTTGGTATTGGTTAATGAAAAAGGAAAACTCGTTTGTACGTTGTAGGCTCAATTGAAAGCCAATTTGGGTGCAATCCGAGAATACAATGATATGAGTCACCAAATGAACTGTGTTTGAATTTTAGCCTAACGTAGGTACCATAATAATGAAAAATTGTACATCTTAGACTCAGCACACAAGTTTGGTTGTGCTTTACGAAGAAGGAAAACTCGTTTGTACATTGTAGGCTCAATTGGAGGCCAATTTGGGTGCAATCCAAGAATACAAGGATTATAGTGACCAAATGGACTCCGTTTGACTTCCCTACACGTGTGGGTACCATAATAATGACAAATTCAACATGTTTTACTGAACAAAAAAGTTTGGTTGTATTAAACGAAGAAGGAAAACCCGATTGTACGTTGTAGGCTCAATTGGAGGCCAATTTGAGTGCAATCAGATAATACAAGAATTTGAGTGACCAAATGGGTTTCGTTTGACTTCTAACTCTATGCGTACGTTAATAATGACAAATTCAACATGTTTTACTCGACAAACAAGTTTAAATTTGTTGTACGAAGAAGGAAAACTCATTTGTACGTTGTTTGCTCAATGGGAGGCCAATTTGGGTGCAATTCGAGAATACAAGGATTTGAGTGACCAAAAGGATTCCGTTTGAATCTAACCATGCATGGGTACAATAATAATGAATAATTAAACATATTTGACTCAACACACAAGTTTGGTTAGCTTTAAGAAGAAGGAAAACTCATTTTTACATTGTAGGCTCAATTTGTTGCCAATTCGGGTGCAATCCGAGAATACCAGTATTTGAGTGACAAAATGGACTCCGTTTGACTTCTAACCTCGTGAAGCTACCATACTAATGAAAAATTCTATATTTTTTACTTAACACACAAGCTTGGTTGTGTTTTACGAATAAGGAAAACTCGTTTGGACAGTGTAGGCTCAATTTAAGACCAATTTGGGTGCAATCCGAGAATACAAAGATCTGAGTGACCAAATGGACTCCGTTTGACACATAAGTACCAAAATAATGACAAATGCCACATGTTTGGATAAAAAAAAGCTTGGTATTGGTTAATGAAGAAGGAAAACTCGTTTGTACGTTGTAGGATCAATTGAAAGCCAATTTGGGTGCAATCCGAGAATACAAGGATTTGAGTCACCAAATGGATTCTGTTTGACTTCTAGCCTTACATGGGTACAATAATAATAACAAATTCTACATGTTAGACTCAACAAAAAAGTTTGGTTGTGCTTTACGAAGAAGGAAAACTCGTTTGTACATTGTAGGCTCGATTGGAGGCCAATTTGCGTGCAATCCAATAATACAAAGATTATAGTGACCAAATGGACTCCGTTTGACTTCCAACCACGTGTGGGTACCATAATAATGACAAATGCAACATTTATTAGTCAACAAACAAGTTTGGTTGTGTTTAACGAAGAAAGAAAACTCGATTGTACGTTGTCGGCTCAATTGGAGGCCAACTTGGGTGCAATCAGATAATACAAGATTTTGAGTGACCAAATGGGCTTCGCCTGACTTCTAACTTTGTGGGT
Source organism: Berberis vulgaris (assembly GCA_963556465.1). NCBI lineage: Eukaryota > Viridiplantae > Streptophyta > Magnoliopsida > Ranunculales > Berberidaceae > Berberis > Berberis vulgaris. The sequence goes on from OY747135.1 coordinate 30,939,623, forward strand.
ACGTTAATAATGACAAATGCAACATGTTTGACTCAACAAAAAAGTTTAAATGTGTTGTACGAAGAAGGAAAACAGGTTTGTACATTGTAGGCTCAATTGGAGGCCAATTTGGGTGCAATACAAGGATTATAGTGATCAAAGGGACTCCATTTGACTTCCAACCACGTGTGGGTACCATAATAATGAAAAAGGCAATATTTTTCAATTAACAAACAAGTTTGGTTGTGTTTAACGAAGAAGGAAAACTCGATTGTACGTTGTAGGCTCAATTGGAGGCTAATTTGGGTTCAATCAAAGAATACAAGATTTTGGGTGACCAAATGGGCTTCGTTTGACTTCTAAGGGCACATTAATAATGACAAATGCAACATATTTGACTCAACAAACAAGTTTAATTGTGTTGTACGAAGAAGGAAAACTCGTTTGTACGTTGTATGCTCAATTGGAGGCAAATTTGGGTGCAATCCGAGAATACAAGGATTTGAGCGACCAAAAGGACTTTATTTGACTCTAACCACGCGTGGGTACAATAATAATGAAAAATTCAACATATTTGACTCAACACACAAGTTTGGTTAGCTTTACGAAGATGGAAAACGCGTTTGTACGTTGTAGGCTCAATTTGAAGCAAATTCGGGTGCAATCCGAGAATACAAGGATTTGAATGACAAAATGGACTCCCTTTGACTTCTAACCGCATGCAGGTACTATAGTAACGACAAATGCTATATTTTTTACTCAAAACACAAGCTTGGTTGTGTTTTACGAAGATGGAAAACTCGTTTGGACGATGTAGGCTCAATTGGAAACCAATTTGGGTGCAATCCGAGAATACAAGGATTTGAGTGACCAAATGGACCCTATTTGACTTCTAGCCACATATAAATACCAAAATAATGACAAATGCAACATGTTTGAATCAACAAACAAGCTTGGTATTGGTTAATGAAGAAGGAAAACTCGTTTGTACGTTGTAGGCTCAATTGAAAGCCAATCTGGGTGCAATCCGAGAATACAATGATATGAGTCACCAAATGAACTCTGTTTGACTTCTAGCCTTACATGGGTAGAATAATAATAACAAATTCTACATCTTAGACTCAACAAACAAGTTTGGTTTTGCTTTACGAAGAAGGAAAACTCGTTTGTGCATAGTAGGCTCAATTGGAGGCCAATTTGGGTGCAATCCGAGAATACAAGGATTTGAGCGACCAAAAGGACTTTGTTTGACTCTAACCACGCGTGGGTACAATAATAATGAAAAATTCAACATATTTGACTCAACACACAAGTTTGTTTAGCTTTACGAAGAAGGAAAACTCGTTTGTACGTTGTAGGCTCAATTTGTGGCCAATTTGGGTGCAATCCGAGAATACCAGGATTTGAGTGACAAAATGGACTCCGTTTGACTTCTAACCGCATGAAGGTACTATACTAATGAAAAATTTTATATTTTTTACTCAACACACAAGCTTGGTTGTGTTTTACGAAGAAGGAAAACTCGTTTGGACGGTGTAGGCTCAATTGAAGACCAATTTGGGTGCAATCCGAGAATACAAGGATTTGAGTAACCAAATGGATTCCGTTTGACACATATAAGTACCAAAATAATAACAAATGCAACATGTTAGAATAAAAAAAAAGATTGGTATTGGTTAATGAAGAAGGAAAACTCGTTTGTACGTTGTAGGCTCAATTGAAAGCCAATTTGGGTGCAATACGAGAATACAATGATATGAGTCACCAAATGAACTTTGTTTGAATTTTAGCCTAACATAGGTACAATAATAATGACAAATTGTACATCTTAGACTCAGAAAACAAGTTTGTTTGGGCTTTACGAAGAAGGAAAACTCGTTTGTACATTGTAGGCTCAATTGGAGGCCAATTTGGGTGCAATCCAATAATACAAGGATTATAGTGACCAAATGGACTCCGTTTGACTTCCAACCACGTGTGGGTACCATAATAATGACTAATGCAACATGTTTTACTCAACAAAAAAGTTTGGTTGTATTAAACGAAGAAGGAAAACCCGATTGTACGTTGTAGGCTCAATTGGAGGCCAATTTGAGTGCAATCAGATAATACAAGAATTTGAGTGACCAAATGGGTTTTGTTTGACTTCTAACTCTATGCGTACGTTAATAATGACAAATTTAACATTTTTTACTCAACAAACAAGTTTAAATGTGTTGTACGAAGAAGGAAACTCATTTGTACGTTGTATGCTCAATGGGAGGCCAATTTGGGTGCAATTCGAGAATACAAGGATTTGAGTGACCAAAAGGACTCCGTTTGAATCTAGTCATGCATGGGTACAATAATAATGAATAATTCAACATATTTGACTCAACACACAAGTTTGGTTAGCTTTAAGAAGAAGGAAAACTCATTTGTACATTGTAGGCTCAATTTGTGGCCAATTCGGGTGCAATCCGAGAATACCCGTATTTGAGTGACAAAATGGACTCCGTTTGACTTCTAACCTCATGAAGCTACCATACTAATGAAAAATTATATATTTTTTACTCAACACACAAGCTTGGTTGTGTTTTACGAATAAGGAAAACTCGTTTGGACAGTGTAGGCTCAATTGAAGACCAATTTGGGTGCAATCCGAGAATACAAGGATTTGAGTGACCAAATGGACTCCGTTTGACTTCTAGCCACACATAGGTACCAAAATAATGAAAAATTCAACATGTTTGAATCAACAAACAAGCTTGGTATTGCTTAATGAAGAAGGAAAACTCGTTTGTACGTTGCAAGCTCAATTGAAAGCCAATTTGGGTGCAATCCGAGAATACAGGGATTTGAGTCACCAAATGGACTCTGTTTGACTTATAGCCTTACATGGGTACCATAATAATAAAAAATTCTACATGTTAGACTCAACAAACAAGTTTGGTTGTGCTTTACGAAGAAGGAAAACTCGTTTGTACATTGTAGGCTCGATTGGAGGCCAATTTGGGTGCAATCCAATAATACAAGGATTATAGTGACCAAATGGACTCCGTTTGACTTCCAACCACGTGTAGGTACCATAATAATGACAAATGCAATATTTATTAGTCAACAAACAAGTTGGTTGAGTTTAACGAAGAAAGAAAACTCGATTGTACGTTGTAGGCTCAATTGGAGGACAATTTGGGTGCAATCTGTTGATATAAGAATTTGAGTGACCAAATGGGCTTCGTTTGACTTCTAACTTTTTGAGTACGTTAATAATGAAAAATGAAACATGTTTGACTGAACAAAAAAAGTTGAAATGTGTTGTATGAAGAAGGAAAACATGTTTGTACATTGTAGGCTCAATTGGAGGCCAATTTGGGTGCAATACAAGGATTATAGTGATCAGAGGGACTCCGTTTGACTTCCAACCACGAGTGGGTACCATAATAATGAAAAAGGGAACATTTTTCAATTAACAAACAAGTTTGGTTGTGTTTAACGAAGAAGGAAAACTCGATTGTACGTTGTAGGCTCAATTGGAGGCTAATTTGGGTTCAATCAGATAATACAAGATTTTGGGTGACCAAATGGGCTTCGTTTGACTTCTAAGGGTACTTTAATAATTAAAAATGGAACATGTTTGACTCAACAAACAAGTTTAATTGTGTTGTACGAAGAAGGAAAACTCGTTTGTACGTTTATGCTCAATTGGAGGCGAATTTGGGTGCAATCCGAGAATAAAAGGATTTGAGTGACCAAAAGAACTCCGTTTGACTCTAGCCATGCGTGGGTACAATAATAAAGAAAAATTCAACATATTTGACTCAACACACAAGTTTGGTTAGCTTTACGAAGAAGGAAAACTCGCTTGTACGTTGTAGGCTCAATTTGAGGCCAATTCGGGTGCAATCCGAGAATACCAGGATTTGAGTGACAAAATGGACTCCGTTTGACTTCTAACCGCGTGAAGGTACTATACTAATGACAAATTTTATATTTTTTACTCAACACACAAGCTTGGTTGTGTTTTACGAAGAAGGAAAACTCGTTTGGACGGTGTAGCTCAATTGAAGACCAATTTGGGTGCAATCCGAGAATACAAGGATTTGAGTAACCAAATGGACTCCATTTGACACATAAGTACCAAAATAATGACAAATGCCACATGTTTGAATAAAAAACAAGCTTGGTATTGGTTAATGAAGAACGAAAACTCGTTTGTACGTTGTAGGATCAATTGAAAGCCAATTTGGGTGCAATCCAAGAATACAATGATTTGAGTCACCAAATGGATTCTGTTTGACTTCTAGCCTTCCATGGGTATAATAATAATAACAAATTCTACATGTTAGACTCAACAAAAAATTTTGGTTGTGCTTTACAAAGAAGGAAAACTCGATTGTACGTTGTAGGCTCAATTGGAGGCTAATTTGGGTTCAATCAGAGAATACAAGATTTTGGGTGACCAAATGGGCTTCGTTTGACTTCTAAGGGCACATTAATAATGAAAAATGCAACATATTTGACTCAACAAACAAGTTTAATTGTGTTGTACGAAGAAGGAAAACTCGTTTGTACGTTGTATGCTCAATTGGAGGCAAATTTGGGTGCAATCCGAGAATACAAGGATTTGAGCGACCAAAAGGACTTTGTTTGACTCTAACCACGCGTGGGAACAATAATAATGAAAAATTCAACATATTTGACTCAACACAAAAGTTTGGTTAGCTTTACGAAGATGGAAAACTCGTTTGTACGTTGTAGGCTCAATTTGAAGCAAATTCGGGTGCAATCCGAGAATACAAGGATTTGAATGACAAAATGGACTCCGTTTGACTTCTAACCGCATGTAGGTACTATAGCAACGACAAATGCTATATTTGTTACTCAAAAAACAAGCTTGGTTGTGTTTTACGAAGATGGAAAACTCGTTTGGACGATGTAGGCTCAATTGGAAACCAATTTGGGTGCAATCCGAGAATACAAGGATTTGAGTGACCAAATGGACTCTATTTGACTTCTAGCCACATATAAGTACCAAAGTAATGACAAATGCAACATGTTTGAATCAACAAACAACCTTGGTATTGGTTAATGAATAAGGAAAACTCGTTTGTACGTTGTAGGCTCAATTGAAAGCCAATCTGGGTGCAATCCGAGAATACAATGATATGAGTCACCAAATGAACTCTGTTTGACTTCTAGCCTTACATGGGTAGAATAATAATAACAAATTATACATCTTAGACTCAACAAACAAGTTTGGTTTTGCTTTACGAAGAAGGAAAACTCGTTTGTGCATTGTAGGCTCAATTGGAGGCCAATTTGGGTGCAATCCGAGAATACAAGCATTTGAGCGACCAAAAGGACTTTGTTTGACTCTAACCACGCGTGGGTACCATAATAATGAAAAATTCAACATATTTGACTCAACTCACAAGTTTGTTTAGCTTAACGAAGAAGGAAAACTCGTTTGTACGTTGTAGGCTCAATTTGTGGCCAATTTGGGTGCAATCCGAGAATACCAGGATTTGAGTGACAAAATGGACACCGTTTGACTTCTAACCGCGTGAAGGTACTATACTAATGACAAATTTTATATTTTTTACTCAACACACAAGCTTGGTTGTGTTTTACGAAAGAGGAAAACTCGTTTGGACGGTGTAGGCTTAATTGAAGACCAATTTGGGTGCAATCCGAGAATACAAGGATTATAGTGACCAAATGGACTCCGTTTGACTTCCAACCACGTGTGGGTACCATAATAATGACTAATGCAACATGTTTTACTCAACAAAAAAGTTTGGTTGTATTAAACGAAGAAGGAAAACCCGATTGTACGTTGTAGGCTCAATTGGAGGCCAATTTGAGTGCAATCAGATAATACAAGAATTTGAGTGACCAAATGGGTTTCGTTGGACTTCTAACTCTATGGGTACGTTAATAATGACAAATTCAACATTTTTTACTCAACAAACAAGTTTAAATGTGTTGTACGAAGAAGGAAAACTCATTTGTACGTTGTATGCTCAATGGGAGGCCAATTTGGGTGCAATTCGAGAATACAAGGATTTGAGTGACCAAAAGGACTCCGTTTGAATCTAGTCATGCATGGGTACAATAATAATGAATAATTCAACATATTTGACTCAACACACAAGTTTGGTTAGCTTTAAGAAGAAGGAAAACTCATTTGTACATTGTAGGCTCAATTTGTGGCCAATTCGGGTGCAATCCGAGAATACCAATATTTGAGTGACAAAATGGACTCCGTTTGACTTCTAACCTCGTGAAGCTACCATACTAATGAAAAATTCTATATTTTTTACTCAACACACAAGCTTGGTTGTGTTTTACGAATAAGGAAAACTCGTTTGGACAGTGTAGGCTCAATTGAAGAACAATTTGGGTGCAATCCGAGAATACAAGGATTTGAGTGACCAAATGGACTCCGTTTGACTTCTAGCCACACATAGGTACCAAAATAATGACAAATTCAACATGTTTGAATCAACAAACAAGCTTGGTATTGCTTAATGAAGAAGGAAAACTCGTTTGTACGTTGCAAGCTCAATTGAAAGCCAATTTGGGTGTAATCCGAGAATACAGGGATTTGAGTCACCAAATGGACTCTGTTTGACTTATAGCCTTACATGGGTACCATAATAATAACAAATTCTACATGTTAGACTCAACAAACAAGTTTGGTTGTGCTTTACGAAGAAGGAAAACTCGTTTGTACATTGTAGGCTCGATTGGAGGCCAATTTGGGTGCAATCCAATAATACAAGGATTATAGTGACCAAATGGACTCCGTTTGACTTCCAACCACGTGTAGGTACCATAATAATGACAAATGCAACATTTATTAGTCAACAAACAAGTTTGGTTGTGTTTAACGAAGAAAGAAAACTCGATTGTACGTTGTAGGCTCAATTGGAGGCCAATTTGGGTGCAATCAGATAATATAAGAATTTGAGTGACCAAATGGGCTTCGCTTGACTTCTAACCTTTTGGGTACGTTAATAATGACAAATGAAACATGTTTGACTCAACAAAAAAGTTGAAATATGTTGTACGAAGAAGGAAAACATGTTTGTACATTGTAGGCTCAATTGGAGGCCAATTTGGGTGCAATACAAGGATTATAGTGATCAAAGGGACTCCGTTTGACTTCCAACCACAAGTGGGTACCATAATAATCAAAAAGGAAACATTTTTCAATTAACAAACAAGTTTGTTTGTGTTTAACAAAGAAGGAAAACTAGATTGTACGTTGTAGGCCCAATTGGAGGCTAATTTGGGTTCAATCAGATAATACAAGATTTTGGGTGACCAAATGGGCTTCGTTTGACTTCTAAGGGTACATTAATATTGAAAAATGCAACATGTTTGACTCAACAAACAAGTTTAATTGTGTTCTACGAAGAAGGAAAACTTGTTTGTACGTTGTATGCTCAATTGGAGGCAAATTTGGGTGCAATCCGAGAATACAAGGATTTGAGTGACCAAAAGGACTCCATTTGACTCTAGCCATGCGTGGGTACAATAATAATGAAAAATTCAACATATTTGATTCAACACACAAGTTTGGTTAGCTTTACGAAGAAGGAAAACTCGTTTGTACATTGTAGGCTCAATTTGTGGCCAATTCGGGTGCAATCCGAGAATACAATGATTTGAGTAACAAAATGGACTCCGTTTGACTTCTAACCGCGTGAAGGTACTATACTAATGAAAAATTTTATATTTTTTACTCAACACACAAGCTTGGTTGTGTTTTACGAAGAAGGAAAACTCGTTTGGACGGTGTAGCTCAATTGAAGACCAATTTGGGTGCAATCCGAGAATACAAGGATTTGAGTAACCAAATGGACTCCGTTTGACACATAAGTACCAAAATAATGACAAATTCCACATGTTTGAATAAAAAAACAAGCTTGGTATTGGTTAATGAATAAGGAAAACTCGTTTGTACGTTGTAGGCTCAATTGAAAGCCAATTTGGGTGCATTCCGATAATACAATGATATGAGTCACCAAATGAACTGTGTTTGAATTTTAGCCTAACATAGGTACCATAATAATGACAAATTGTACATCTTAGACTCAGCAAACAAGTTTGGTTTTGCTTTACGAAGAAGTAAAACTCGTTTGTACATTGTAGGCTCAATTGGAGGCCAATTTGTGTGCAATCTAAGAATACAAGGATTATAGTGACCAAATGGACTCCGTTTGACTTCCAACACGTGCGGGTACCATAATAATGACAAATGCAACATGTTTTACTCATCAAACAAGTTTGTTTGTATTAAACGAAGAAGGAAAACCCAATTGTACGTTGTAGGCTCAATTGGAGGCCAATTTGAGTGCAATCAGATAATACAAGAATTTGAGTGACCAAGTGGGTTTCGTTTGACTTCTAACTCTATGGGTACGTTTATAATGACAAATTCAACATGTTTTACTCAACAAAAAAGTTTAAATGTGTTGTACGAAGAAGGAAAACTCATTTGTACATTGTAGGCTCAATTTGTGGCCAATTCGGTTGCAATCCGAGAATACCAGTATTTTGAGTGACAAAATGGACTCCGTTTGACTTCTAACCTCATGAAGCTACCATACTAATGAAAAATTCTATATTTTTTACTCAACACACAAGCCTGGTTGTGTTTTACGAATAAGGAAAACTCGTTTCGACAATGTAGGCTCAATTGAAGACCAATTTGGGTGCAATCCGAGAATACAAGGATTTGAGTGACCAAATGGACTCCGTTTGACTTCTACCACACATAGGTACCAAAATAATGACAAATTCAACATGTTTGAATCAATAAACAGGCTTGGTATTTCTTAAAGAAGAAGGAAAACTCGTTTGTACGTTTTAAGCTCAACTGAAAGCCAATTTGGGTGCAATCCAAGAATACAAGGATTTGAGTTGCCAAATGGACTCTGTTTGACTTCTAGCCTTACATGGATACCATAATAATAAAAAATTCTACATGTTAGACTCAACAAACTAGTTTGGTTGTGCTTTACGAAGAAGGAAAACACGTTTGTACATTGTAGGCTCAATTGGAGGCCCATTTGGGTGCAATCCAATAATACAAGGATTATAGTGACCAAATGGACTCCGTTTGACTTCCAACCACGTGTGGGTACCATAATAATGACAAATGCAACATTTATTAGTCAACAAACAAGTTTGGTTGTGTTTAACGAAGAAAGAAAACTCGATTGTACGTTGTAGGCTCAATTGGAGGCCAATTTGGGTGCAATTAGATAATATAAGAATTTGAGTGACCAAATGGGCTTCGTTTGACTTCTAACATATTGGGTAAGTTAATAATAACAAATGAAACATGTTTGACTCAACAAAAAAGTTGAAATGTGTTGTACGAAGAAGGAAAACATGTTTGTACATTGTAGGCTCAATTGGAGGCCAATTTGGGTGCAATACAAGGATTATAGTGATCAAAGGGACTCCGTTTGACTTCCAACCACGAGTGGGTACCGTAATAATGAAAAAGGCTACATTTTTCAATTAACAAACAAGTTAGGTTTTGTTTAACGAAGAAGGTAAACTCGATTGTACGTTGTAGGCTCAATTGGAGGCTAATTTGGGTTCAATCAGATAATACAAGATTTTGGGTGACCAAATGGGCTTCGTTTGACTTCTAAGGGTACATTAATATTGAAAAATGCAACATGTTTGACTCAACAAACAAGGTTAATTGTGTTCTACGAAGAAGGAAAACTCGTTTGTACGTTGTATGCTCAATTGGAGGCAAATTTGGGTGCAATCCGAGAATACAAGGATTTGAGTGACCAAAAGGACTCCGTTTGACTCTAACCACGCGTGGGTACAATAATAATGAAAAATTAAACATATTTGACTCAACACACAAGTTTGGTTAGCTTTATGAAGAAGGAAAACTCATTTGTACGTTGTAGGCTCAATTTGTGGACAATTCGGGTGCAATCCGAGAATACCAGGATTTGAGTGACAAAATGGACTCCGTTTGACTTCTAACCGCGTGAAGGTACTATACTAATGAAAAATTTTATATTTTTTACTCAACACACAAGCTTGGTTGTGTTTTATGAAGAAGGAAAACTCATTTGGACGGTGTAGCTCAATTGAAGACCAATTTGGGTGCAATCCGAGAATACAAGGATTTGAGTAACCAAATGGACTCCGTTTAACACATAAGTACCAAAATAATGACAAATGCCACATGTTTGAATAAAAAAACAAGCTTTGTATTTGTTAATGAAAAAGGAAAACTCGTTTGTACGTTGTAGGCTCAATTGAAAGCCAATTTGGGTGCAATCCGAGAATACAATGATATGAGTCACCAAATGAACTGTGTTAGAATTTTAGCCTAACATAGGTATCATACTAATGAAAAATTGTACATCTTAGACTCAGCAAAAAATTTTGGTTGTGCTTTACGAAGAAGGAAAACTCGTTTGTACATTGTAGGCTCAATTGGAGGCCAATTTGGGTGCAATACAAGGATTATAGTGATCAAAAGGACTCCGTTTGACTTCCAACCACGAGTGGGTACCATAATAATGAAAAAGGCAACATTTTTCAATTAACAATCAAGTTTGGTTGTGTTTAACGAAGAAGGAAAACTCGATTGTACGTTGTAGGCTCAATTGGAGGCTAATTTGGGTTCAATCAGATAATACAAGATTTTGGAGGACCAAATCGGCTTCGTTTGACTTCTAAGGGTACATTAATAATGAAAAATGCAACATGGTTGATTCAACAAACTAGTTTAATTGTGTTGTCCGAAGAAGGAAAACTCGTTTGTACGTTGTATGCTCAATTGGAGGTAAAATTTGGGTGCAATCCCAGAATACAAGGATTTGAGTGACCAAAAGGACTCCGTTTGACTCTAACCACGCGTGGGTACAATAATAATGAAAAATTCAAAATATTTGACTCAACACACAATTTTGGTTAGCTTTACGAAGAAGGAAAACTTGTTTGTACAATGTAGGCTCAATTGGAGGCCAATTTGGGTGCAATCCAAGAATACCAGGATTTGAGTGACAAAATGGACTCCGTTTGACTTCTAACCATGTGTGGGTACCATAATAATGACAAATGCAACATTTGTCAACAAAAAAGTTTGGTTGTGTTTAACGAAGAAAGAAAACTCGATTGTACGTTGTAGGCTCAATTGGAGGCCAATTTAGGTGCAATCAGATAATATAAGAATTTGAGTGACCAAATGGGCTTCGTTCGACTTCAAAGTTTTTGAGTACGTTAATAATGACAAATGAAACATGTTTGACTCAACAAAAAAGTTGAAATGTGTTGTACGAAGAAGGAAAACAGGTTTGTACATTGTAGGCTCAATTGGAGGCCAATTTGGGTGCAATACAAGGATTATAGTGATCAAAGGGACTCCGTTTGACTTCCAACCACGTGTGGGTACCATAATATTGAAAAAGGCAATATTTTTCAATTAACAAACAAGTTTGGTTGTGTTTAACGAACAAGGAAAACTCGATTGTACGTTGTAGGCTCAATTGGAGGCTCATTTGGGTTCAATCAGATAATACAAGATTTTGGGTGACCAAATGGGCTTCGTTTGACTTCTAACGGTACATTAATATTGAAAAATGCAACATGTTTGACTCAACAAACAAGTTTAATTGTGTTGTACGAAGAAGGAAAACTCGTTTGTACGTTGTATGCTCAATTGGAGGCAAATTTGGGTGCAATTCGAGAATACAAGGATTTGAGTGACCAAATGGACTCCGTTTGACTCTAACCATGCGTGGGTACAATAATAATGAAAAATTCAAAATATTTGACTCAACACACAATTTTGGTTAGCTTTACGAAGAAGGAAAACTTGTTTCTACATCGTAGGCTCAATTGGAGGCCAATTTGGGTGCAATCCAAGAATACCAGGATTTGAGTGACAAAATGGACTCCGTTTGACTTCTAAATATGTGTGGGTACCATAATAATGACAAATGCAACATTTATTAGTCAACAAACAAGTTTGGTTGTGTTTAACGAAGAAAGAAAACTCGATTGTACGTTGTAGGCTCAATTGGAGGCCAATTTTGGTGCAATCAGATAATATAAGAATTTGAGTGACCAAATGGGCTTCGTTCGACTTCTAACTTTTTGAGTACGTTAATAATGACAAATGAAACATGTTTGACTCAACAAAAAAGTTGAAATGTGTTGGACGAAGAAGGAAAACAGGTTTGTACATTGTAGGTTCAATTGGAGGCCAATTTGGGTGCAATACAAGGATTATAGTGATCAGAGGGACTCCGTTTGACTTCCAACCACGAGTGGGTACCATAATAATGAAAAAGGAAACATTTTTCAATTAACAAACAAGTTTGGTTGTGTTTAACGAAGAAGGAAAACTCGATTGTACATTGTAGGCTCAATTGGAGGCTAATTTGGGTTCAATCAGATAATACAATATTTTGGGTGACCAAATGGGCTTCGTTTGACTTAAAAGGGTACATTAATAATGAAAAATGCAACATTTTTGACTCAACAAACAAGTTTAATTGTATTGTACGAAGAAGGAAAACTCGTTTGTACGTTTATGCTCAATTGGAGGCGAATTTGGGTACAATCCGAGAATACAAGGATTTGAGTGACCAAAAGGACTCCGTTTGACTCTAGCCACGCGTGGGTACAATAATAAAGAAAAATTCAACATATTTGACTCAACACACAAGTTTGGTTAGCTTTACGAAGAAGGAAAACTCGGTTGTACGTTGTAGGCTCAATTTGTGGCCAATTCGGGTGCAATCCGAGAATACCAGGATTTGAGTGACAAAATGCACTCCGTTTGACTTCTAACCGCGTGAAGGTACTATACTAATAACAAATTTTATATTTTTTACTCAACACACAAGCTTGGTTGTGTTTTACGAAGAAGGAAAACTCGTCTGGACGGTGTAGCTCAATTGAAGACCAATTTGGGTGCAATCCGAGAATACAAGGATTTGAGTAACCAAATGGACTCCGTTTGACACATAAGTACCAAAATAATGACAAATGCCACATGTTTAAATAAAAAACAAGCTTGGTATTGGTTAATGAAGAAGGAAAACTCGTTTGTACGTTGTAGGCTCAATTGAAAGCCAATTTGGGTGCAATCCGAGAATACAATGATATGAGTCACCAAATGAACTCTGTTTGACTTCTAGCCTTACATGGGTAGAATAATAATAACAAATTCTACATCTTAGACTCAACAAACAAGTTTGGTTTTGCTTTACGAAGAAGGAAAACTCGTTTGTGCATTGTAGGCTCAATTGGAGGCCAATTTGGGTGCAATCCGAGAATACAAGGATTTGAGCGACCAAAAGGACTTTGTTTGACTCTAACCACGCGTGGGTACAATAATAATGAAAAATTCAACATATTTGACTCAACATACAAGTTTGTTTAGCTTTACGAAGAAGGAAAACTCGTTTGTACGTTGTAGGCTCAATTTGTGGCCAATTTGGGTGCAATCCGAGAATACCAGGATTTGAATGAAAAAATGGACTCCGTTTGACTTCTAACCGCGTGAAGGTACTATACTAATGACAAATTTTATATTTTTTACTCAACACACAAGCTTGGTTGTGTTTTAAGAAGAAGGAAAACTCGTTTGGACGGTGTAGGCTCAATTGAAGACCAATTTGGGTGCAATCCGAGAATACAAGGATTTGAGTAACCAAATGGAATCCGTTTGACACATATAAGTACCAAAATAATGACAAATGCAACATGTTAGAATAAATAAAAAGATTGGTATTGGTTAATGAAGAAGGAAAACTCGTTTGTACGTTGTAGGCTCAATTGAAAGCCAATTTGGGTGCAATACGAGAATACAATGATATGAGTCACCAAATGAACTGTGTTTGAATTTTAGCCTAACATAGGTACAATAATAATGACAAATTGTACATCTTAGACTCAGAAAACAAGTTTGTTTGTGCTTTACGAAGAAGGAAAACTCGTTTGTACATTGTAGGCTCAATTGGAGGCCAATTTGGGTGCAATCCAATAATACAAGGATTATAGTGACCAAATGGACTCCATTTGACTTCCAACCACGTGTGGGTACCATAATAATGACTAATGCAACATGTTTTACTCAACAAAAAAGTTTGGTTGTATTAAACGAAGAAGGAAAATCCGATTGTACGTTGTAGGCTCAATTGGAGGCCAATTTGAGTGCAATCAGATAATACAAGAATTTGAGTGACCAAATGGGTTTCGTTTGACTTCTAACTCTATGGGTACGTTAATAATGACAAATTCAACATTTTTTACTCAACAAACAAGTTTAAATGTGTTGTACGAAGAAGGAAAACTCATTTGTACGTTGTATGCTCAATGGGAGGCCAATTTGGGTGCAATTCGAGAATACAAGGATTTGAGTGACCAAAAGGACTCCGTTTGAATCTAGTCATGCATGGGTACAATAATAATGATAAATTCAACATATTTGACTCAACACACAAGTTTTTTTAGCTTTAAGAAGAAGGAAAACTCATTTGTACATTGTAGGCTCAATTTGTGGCCAATTCGGGTGCAATCCGAGAATACCAGTATTTGAGTGACAAAATGGACTCCGTTTGACTTCTAACCTCGTGAAGCTACCATACTAATGAAAAATTATATATTTTTTACTCAACACACAAGCTTGGTTGTGTTTTACGAATAAGGAAAACTCGTTTGGACAGTGTAGGCTCAATTGAAGACCAATTTGTGTGCAATCCGAGAATACAAGGATTTGAGTGACCAAATGGACTCCGTTTGACTTCTAGCCACACATAGGTACCAAAATAATGACAAATTCAACATGTTTGAATCAACAAACATGCTTGGTATTGCTTAATGAAGAAGGAAAACTCGTTTGTACGTTGCAAGCTCAATTGAAAGCCAATTTGGGTGCAATCCGAGAATACAGGGATTTGAGTCACCAAATGGACTCTGTTTGACTTATAGCCTTTCATGGGTACCATAATAATAACAAATTCTACATGTTAGACTCAACAAACAAGTTTGGTTGTGCTTTACGAAGAAGGAAAACTCGTTTGAACATTGTAGGCTCGATTGGAGGCCAATTTGGGTGCAATCCAATAATACAAGGATTATAGTGACCAAATGGACTCCGTTTGACTTCCAACCACGTGTAGGTACCATAATAATGACAAATGCAACATTTATTAGTCAACAAACAAGTTTGGTTGTGTTTAACGAAGAAAGAAAACTCGATTGTACGTTGTAGGCTCAATTGGAGGACAATTTGGGTGCAATCAGTTAATATAAGAATTTGAGTGACCAAATGGGCTTCGTTTGACTTCTAACTTTTTGAGTACGTTAATAATGAAAACTGAAACATGTTTGACTCAACAAAAAAAGTTGAAATGTGATGTATGAAGAAGGAAAACATGTTTGTACATTGTAGGCTCAATTGGAGGCCAATTTGGGTGCAATACAAGGATTATAGTGATCAGAGGGACTCCATTTGACTTCCAACCACGAGTGGGTACCATAATAAAGAAAAAGGAAACATTTTTCAATTAACAAACAAGTTTGGTTGTGTTTAACGAAGAAGGAAAACTCGATTGTACGTCGTAGGCTCAGTTGGAGGCTAATTTGGGTTTAATCAGATAATACAAGATTTTGGGTGACCAAATGGGCTTCGTTTGACTTCTAAGGGTACATTAATAATGAAAAATGCAACATGTTTGATTCAACAAACAAGTTTAATTGTGTTGTACGAAGAAGGAAAACTCGTTTGTACGTTTATGCTCAATTGGAGGCGAATTTGGCTACAATCCTAGAATACAAGGATTTGAGTGACCAAAAGGACTCCGTTTGTCTCTAGCCATTCGTGGGTACAATAATAAAGAAAAATTCAACATATTTGACTCAACACACAAGTTTGGTTAGCTCTACGAAGAAGGAAAACTCGCTTGTACGTTGTAGGCTCAATTTGTGGCCAATTCGGGTGCAATCCGAGAATACCAGAATTTGAGTGACACAATGGACTCCGTCTGACTTCTAACTGCGTGAAGGTACTATACTAATGACAAATTTTATATTTTTTACTCAACACACAAGCTTGGTTGTGTTTTACGAAGAAGGAAAACTCGTTTGGACGGTGTAGCTCAATTGAAGACCAATTTGGGTGCAATCCGAGAATACAAGGATTTGAGTAACCAAATGGACTCCGTTTGACACATAAGTACCAAAATAATGACAAATTCCACATGTTTGAATAAAAAACAAGCTTGGTATTGGTTAATGAAGAAGGAAAACTCGTTTGTACGTTGTACGATCAATTGAAAGCCAATTTGGGTGCAATCCGAGAATACAAGGATTTGAGTCAACAAATGGATTTTGTTTGACTTCTAGCCTTACATGGGTACAATAATAATAACAAATTCTACATGTTAGACTCAACAAAAAAGTTTGGTTGTGCTTTACGAAGAAGGAAAACTCGTTTGTACATTGTAGGCTCAATTGGAGGCCAATTTGGGTGCAATCCAATAATACAAAGATTATAGTGACCAAATGGACTCCGTTTGACTTCCAACCACGTGTGGGTACCATAATAATGACAAATGCAACATTTATTAGTCAACAAACAAGTTTGGTTGTGTTTAACGAAGAAAGAAAACTCGATTGTACGTTGTCGGCTCAATTGGAGGCCAATTTGGGTGCAATCAGATAATACAAGAATTTGAGTGACCAAATGGGCTTCGCCTGACTTCTAACTTTGTGGGTACGTTAATAATGACAAATGCAACATGTTTGACTCAACAAAAAAGTTTAAATGTGTTGTACGAAGAAGGAAAACAGGTTTGTACATTGTAGGCTCAATTGGAGGCCAATTTGGGTGCAATACAAGGATTATAGTGATCAAAGGGACTCCATTTGACTTCCAACCACGTGTGGGTACCATAATAATGAAAAAGGCAATATTTTTCAATTAACAAACAAGTTTGGTTGTGTTTAACGAAGAAGGAAAACTCGATTGTACGTTGTAGGCTCAATTGGAGGCTAATTTGGGTTCAATCAGAGATTACAAGATTTTGGGTAACCAAATGGGCTTCGTTTGACTTCTAAGGGCACATTAATAATGACAAATGCAACATATATGACTCAACAAACAAGTTTAATTGTGTTGTACGAAGAAGGAAAACTCATTTGTACGTTGTATGCTCAATTGGAGGCAAATTTGGGTGCAATCCGAGAATACAAGGATTTGAGCGACCAAAAGGACTTTGTTTGACTCTAACCACGCGTGGGTACAATAATAATGAAAAATTCAACATATTTGACTCAACACACAAGTTTGGTTAGCTTTACGAAAATGGAAAACTCGTTTGTACGTTGTAGGCTCAATTTGAAGAAAATTCGGGTGCAATCCGAGAATACAAGGATTTGAATGACAAAATGGACTCCGTTTGACTTCCAACCACCAGTGGGTACCATAATAATCAAAAAGGAAACATTTTTCAATTAACAAACAAGTTTGGTTGTGTTTAACGAAGAAGGAAAACTCGATTGTACGTTGTAGGCGCAATTGGAGGCTAATTTGGGTTCAATCAGATAATACAAGATTTTGGGTGACCAAATGGGCTTCGTTTGACTTCTAAGGGTACATTAATATTGAAAAATTCAACATGTTTGACTCAACAAACAAGTTTAATTGTGTTCTACGAAGAAGGAAAACTTGTTTGTACGTTGTATGCTCAATTGGAGGCAAATTTGGGTGCAATCCGAGAATACAAGGATTTGAGTGACCAAAAGGACTCCGTTTGACTATAGCCATGCGTGGGTACAATAATAATGAAAAATTCAACATATTTGAATCGACACACAAGTTTGTTTAGCTTTACGAAGAAGGAAAACTCGTTTGTACGTTGTAGGCTCAATTTGTGGCCAATTCGGGTGCAATCCGAGAATACAATGATTTGAGTGACAAAATGGACTCCATTTGACTTCTAACCGCGTGAAGGTACTATACTAATGACAAATTTTATATTTTTTACTCAACACACAAGCTTGGTTGTGTTTTACGAAGAAGGAAAACTCGTTTGGACGGTGTTGCTCAATTGATGACCAATTTGGGTGCAATCCGAGAATACAAGGATTTTAGTAACCAAATGGACTCCGTTTGACACATAAGTACCAAAATAATGACAAATGCCACATGTTTGAATAAAAAAAAAAGCTTGGTATTGGTTAATGAATAAGGAAAACTCGTTTGTACGTTGTAGGCTCAATTGAAAGCCAATTTGGGTGCAATACGATAATACAATGATATGAGTCACCAAATGAACTGTGTTTGAATTTTAGCCTAACATAGGTACCATAATAATGACAAATTGTACATCTTAGACTCAGCAAACAAGTTTGGTTTTGCTTTACGAAGAAGGAAAACCCGATTGTACGTTGTAGGCTCAATTGGAGTCCAATTTGAGTCCAATCAGATAATACAAGGATTATAGTGACCAAATGGACTCCGTTTGACTTCCAACACGTGTGGGTACGTTTATAATGAAAAATTCAACATGTTTTACTCAACAAAAAAGTTTAAATGTGTTGTACGAAGAAGGAAAACTCATTTGTACATTGTAGGCTCAATTTGTGGCCAATTCGGGTGCAATCCGAGATTACCAGTATTTTGAGTGACAAAATGGACTCCGTTTGATTTCTAACCTCATGAAGCTACCATACTAATGAAAATTCTATATTTTTTACTCAACACACAAGCTTGGTTGTGTTTTACGAATAAGGAAAACTCGTTTCGACAATGTAGGCTCAATTGAAGACCAATTTGGGTGCAATCCGAGAATACAAGGATTTGAGTGACCAAATGGACTCCGTTTGACTTCTAGCCACACATAGGTACCAAAATAATGACAAATTAAACATGTTTGAATCAATAAACAGGCTTGGTATTGCTTAAAGAAGAAGGAAAACTCGTTTGTACGTTTTAAGCTCAACTGAAAGCCAATTTGGGTGCAATCTGAGAATACAAGGATTTGAGTCGCCAAATGGACTCTGTTTGACTTCTAGCCTTACATGGGTACCATAATAATAAAAAATTCTACATGTTAGACTCAACAAACTAGTTTGGTTGTGCTTTACGAAGAAGGAAAACTCGTTTGTACATTGTAGGCTCAATTGGAGGCCAATTTGGGTGCAATCCAATAATACAAGGATTATAGTGACCAAATGGACTCCGTTTGACTTCCAACCACGTGTGGGTACCATAATAATGACAAATGCAACATTTATTAGTCAACAAACAAGTTTGGTTGTGTTTAACGAAGAAAGAAAACTCGATTGTACGTTGTAGGCTCAATTGGAGGCCAATTTGGGTGCAATCAGATAATATAAGAATTTGAGTGACCAAATGGGCTTCGTTTGAATTCTAACATTTTGGGTCCGTTAATAATAACAAATGAAACATGTTTGACTCAACAAAAAAGTTGAAATGTGTTGTACGAAGAAGGAAAACATGTTTGTACATTGTAGGCTCAATTGGAGGCCAATTTGGGTGCAATACAAGGATTATAGTGATCAAAGGGACTCCGTTTGACTTCCAACCACGAGTGGGTACCATAATAATGAATAAGGCTACATTTTTCAATTAACAACCAAGTTAGTTTTTGTTTAACGAAGAAGGAAAACTCGATTGTATGTTGTAGGCTCAATTGGAGGCTAATTTGGGTTCAATCAGATAATACAAGATTTTGGGTGACCAAATGGGCTTCGTTTGACTTCTAAGGGTACATTAATATTGAAAAATGCAACATGTTTGACTCAACAAACAAGTTTAATTGTGTTCTACGAAGAAGGAAAACTCGTTTGTACGTTGTATGCTCAATTGGAGGCAAATTTGGGTGCAATCCGAGAATACAAGGATTTGAGTGACCAAAAGGACTCCGTTTGACTCTAACCACGCGTGGGTACAATAATAATGAAAAATTAAACATATTTGACTCAAAACACAAGTTTGGTTAGCTTTATGAAGAAGGAAAACTCATTTGTACGTTGTAGGCTCAATTTGTGGACAATTCGGGTGCAATCCGAGAATACCAGGATTTGAGTGACAAAATGGACTCCGTTTGACTTCTAACCGCGTGAAGGTACTATACTAATGATAAATTTTATATTTTTTACTCAACACACAAGCTTGGTTGTGTTTTACGAAGAAGGAAAACTCGTTTGGACGGTGTAGCTCAATTGAAGACCAATTTGGGTGCAATCCGAGAATACAAGGATTTGAGTAACCAAATGGACTCCGTTTAACACATAAGTACCAAAATAATGACAAATGCCTCATGTTTGAATAAAATAACAAGCTTGGTATTTGTTAATGAAAAAGGAAAACTCGTTTGTACGTTGTAGGCTCAATTGAAAGCCAATTTGGGTGCAATCCGAGAATACAATGATATGAGTCACCAAATGAACTGTGTTAGAATTTCAGCCTAACATAGGTACCATACTAATGACAAATTGTACATCTTAGACTCAGCAAAAAATTTTGGTTGTGCTTTACGAAGAAGGAAAACTCGTTTGTACATTGTAGGCTCAATTGGAGGCCAATTTGGGTGGAATACAAGGATTATAGTGATCAAAAGGACTCCGTTTGACTTCCAACCACGAGTGGGTACCATAATAATTAAAAAGCCAACATTTTTCAATTAACAATCAAGTTTGGTTGTGTTTAACGAAGAAGGAAAACTCGATTGTACGTTGTAGGCTCAATGGGAGGCTAATTTGGGTTCAATCAGATAATACAAGATTTTGGAGGACCAAATCGGCTTCGTTTGACTTCTAAGGGTACATTAATAATGAAAAATGCAACATGGTTGACTCAACAAACTAATTTAATTGTGTTGTCCGAAGAAGGAAAACTCGTTTATACGTTGTATACTCAATTGGAGGTAAAATTTGGGTGCAATCCGAGAATACAAGGATTTGAGTGACCAAAAGGACTCCGTTTGACTCTAACCACACGTGGGTACAATAATAATGAAAAATTCAAAATATTTGACTCAACACAAAAGTTTGGTTAGCTTTACGAAGAAGGAAAACTTGTTTGTACAATGTAGGCTCAATTGGAGGCCAATTTGGGTGCAATCCAAGAATACCAGGATTTGAGTGACAAAATGGACTCCGTTTGACTTCTAACCATGTGTGGGTACCATAATAATGACAAATGCAACATTTATTAGTCAACAAACAAGTTTGGTTGTGTTTAACGAAGAAAGAAAACTCGATTGTACGTTGTAGACTCAATTGGAGGCCAATTTGGGTGCAATCAGATAATATAAGAATTTGAGTGACCAAATGGGCTTCGTTCGACTTCTAAGTTTTTGAGTACGTTAATAATGACAAATGAAACATGTTTGACTCAACAAAAAAGTTGAAATTTGTTGTACGAAGAAGGAAAACATGTTTGTACATTGTAGGCTCAATTGGAGGCCAATTTGGGTGCAATACAAGGATTATAGTGATCAAAGGGACTCCGTTTGACTTCCAACCACGAGTGGGTACCATAATAATGAAAAAGGCTACATTTTTCAATTAACAAAAAAGTTTGGTTTTGTTTAACGAAAAAGGAAAACTCGATTGTACGTTGTAGGCTCAATTGGAGGCTAATTTGGGTTCAATCAGATAAATACAAGATTTTGGGTGACCAAATGGGCTTCGTTTGACTTCTAAGGGTACATTAATAATAAAAAATGCAACATTTTTGACTCAATAAACAAGTTTAATTGTGTTGTACGAAGAAGGAAAACTCGTTTGTACGTTGTATGCTCAATTGGAGGCAAATTTGGGTGCAATCCGAGAATACAAGGATTTTAGTGACCAAAAGGACTCCGTTTGAATCTAACCACGCGTGGGTAAAATAATAATGAAAAATTCAACATATTTGACTCAACACACAAGTTTGGTTAGCTTTACGAAGAAGGAAAACTCGTTTGTACGTTGTAGGTTCAATTTGTGGCCAATTTGGGTGCAATCCGAGAATACCAGGATTTGAGTGACACAATGGACTCCGTCTGACTTCTAACTGCGTGAAGGTACTATACTAATGACAAATTTTATATTTTTTACTCAACACACAAGCTTGGTTGTGTTTTACGAAGAAGGAAAACTCGTTTGGACGGTGTAGCTCAATTGAAGACCAATTTGGGTGCAATCCGAGAATACTAGGATTTGAGTAACCAAATGGACTCCGTTTGACACATAAGTACCAAAATAATGTCAAATGCCACATGTTTGAATAAAAAAACAAGATTGGTATTTTTTAATGAAAAAGGAAAACTCGTTTGTACGTTGTAGGCTCAATTGAAAGCCAATTTGGGTGCTATCCGAGAATACAATGATATGAGTCACCAAATGAACTGTGTTTGAATTTTAGCCTAACAAGGGTACCATAATAATGACAAATTGTACATCTTAGACTCAGCAAACAAGTTTGGTTGTGCTTTACGAAGAAGGAAAACTCGTTTGTACATTGTAGGCTCAATTGGAGGCCAATTTGGGTGCAATCCAAGAATACCAGGATTTGAGTGACAAAATGGACTCCGTTTGACTTCTAACCATGTGTGGGTACCATAATAATGACAAATGCAACATTTATTAGTCAACAAACAAGTTTGGTTGTGTTTAACGAAGAAAGAAAACTCGATTGTACGTTGTAGGCTCAATTGGAGGCCAATTTGGGTGCAATCAGATAATATAAGAATTTGAGTGACCAAATGGGCTTCGTTCGACTTCTAAGTTTTTGAGTACATTAATAATGAAAAATTAAACATGTTTGACTCAACAAAAAAGTTGAAATGTGATGTACGAAGAAGGAAAACATGTTTGTACATTGTAGGCTCAATTGGAGGCCAATTTGGGTGCAATATAAGGATTATAGTGATCAAAGGGACTCCATTTGACTTCCAATCACGAGTGGGTACCATAATAATGAAAAAGGCTACATTTTTTCAATTAACAAACAAGTTTGGTTTTGTTTAACGAAAAAAGAAAACTCGATTGTACGTTGTAGGCTCAATTGGAGGCTAATTTGGGTTCAATCAGATAATACAAGATTTTGGGTGACCAAATGGGCTTCGTTTGACTTCTAAGGGTACATTAATAATGAAAAATGCAACATGTTTGACTCAACAAACAAGTTTATTTGTGTCGTACGAATAAGGAAAACTCGTTTGTACGTTGTATGCTCAATTGGAGGCAAATTTGGGTGCAATCCGAGAATACAAGGATTTGAGTGACCAAAAGGACTCCGTTTGACTCTAGCCATGCGTGGGTACAATAATAATGAAAAATTCAACATATTTGACTCAACACACAAGTTTGGTTAGCTTTACGAAGAAGGAAAACTCGTTTGTACGTTGTAGGCTAAATTTGTGGCCAATTCGGGTGCAATCCGAGAATACAATGATTTGAGTGACAAAATGGACTCCGTTTGACTTCTAACCGCGTGAAGGTACTATACTAATGACAAATTTTATATTTTTTACTCAACACACAAGCTTGGTTGTGTTTTACGAAGAAGGAAAACACGTTTGGACGGTGTTGCTCAATTGAAGACCAATTTGGGTGCAATCCGAGAATACAAGGATTTGAGTAACCAAATTGACTCAGTTTGACACATAAGTACCAAAATAATGACAAATGCCACATGTTTGAATAAAAAAACAAGCTTGGTATTGGTTAATGAATAAGGAAAACTCGTTTGTACGTTGTAGGCTCAATTGAAAGCCAATTTGGCTGCAATCCGATAATACAATGATATGAGTCACCAAATGAACTGTGTTTGAATTTTAGCCTAACATAGGTACCATAATAATGACAAATTGTACATCTTAGACTCAGCAAACAAGTTTGGTTTTGCTTTACGAAGACGGAAAACTAGTTTGTACATTGTAGGCTCAATTGGAGGCCAATTTGAGTGCAATCAGATAATACAAGAATTTGAGTGACCAAATGGGTTTCGTTTGACTTCTAACTCTATGGGTACGTTTATAATGACAAATTCAACATGTTTTACTCAACAAAAAAGTTTAAATGTGTTGTACGAAGAAGGAAAACTCATTTGTACATTGTAGGTTCAATTTGTGGCCAATTCGGGTGCAATCCGAGAATACCAGTATTTTGAGTGACAAAATGGACTCCGTTTGACTTCTAACCTCATGAAGCTACCATACTAATGAAAATTCTACATTTTTTATTCAACACACAAGCTTGGTTGTGTTTTACGAATAAGGAAAACTCGTTTCGACAATGTAGGCTCAATTGAAGACCAATTTGGGTGCAATCCGAGAATACAAGGATTTGAGTGACCAAATGGACTCCGTTTGACTTCTAGCCACACATAGGTACCAAAATAATGACAAATTCAACATGTTTGAATCAATAAACAGGCTTGGTATTGCTTAAAGAAGAAGGAAAACTCGTTTGTACGTTTTAAGCTCAACTGAAAGCCAATTTGGGTGCAATCTGAGAATACAAGGATTTGAGTCGCCAAATAGACTCTGTTTGACTTCTAGCCTTACATGGGTACCATAATAATAAAAAATTCTACATGTTAGACTCAACAAACTAGTTTGGTTGTGCTTTACGAAGAAGGAAAACTCGTTTGTACATTGTAGGCTCAATTGGAGGCCAATTTGGGTGCAATCCAATAATACAAGGATTATAGTGACCAAATGGACTCCGTTTGACTTCCAACCACGTGTGGGTACCATAATAATGACAAATGCAACATTTATTAGTCAACAAACAAGTTTGGTTGTGTTTAACGAAGAAAGAAAATTCGATTGTACGTTGTAGGCTCAATTGGAGACCAATTTGGGTGCAAACAGATAATATAAGAATTTGAGTGACCAAATGGGCTTCGTTTGAATTCTAACATTTTGGGTACGTTAATAATAACAAATGAAACATGTTTGACTCAACAAAAAAGCTGAAATCTGTTGTACGAAGAAGGAAAACATGTTTGTACATTGTAGGCTCAATTGGAGGCCAATTTGGGTGCAATACAAGGATTATAGTGATCAAAGGGACTCCGTTTGACTTCCAACCACGAGTGGGTACCATAATAATGAAAAAGGCTACATTTTTCAATTAACAAACAAGTTAGTTTTGTTTAACGAAGAAGGAAAATTCGATTGTACGTTGTAGGCTCAATTGGACGCTAATTTGGGTTCAATTAGATAATACAAGATTTTGGGTGACAAAATGGGCTTCGTTTGACTTCTAAGGGTACATTAATATTGAAAAATGCGACATGTTTGACTCAACAAACAAGTTTAATTGTGTTCTAAGAAGAAGGAAAACTCGTTTGTACGTTGTATGCTCAATTGGAGGCAAATTTTGGTGCAATCCGAGAATACAAGGATTTGAGTGACCAAAAGGACTCCGTTTGACTCTAACCACGCGTGGGGTACAATAATAATGAAAAATTAAACATATTTGACTCAAAACACAAGTTTGGTTAGCTTTATGAAGAAGGAAAACTCATTTGTACGTTGTAGGCTCAATTTGTGGACAATTCGGGTGCAATCCGAGAATACCAGGATTTGAGTGACAAAATGAACTCCGTTTGACTTCTAACCGGATGAAGGTACTATACTAATGACAAATTTTATATTTTTTACTCAACACACAAGCTTGGTTGTGTTTTACGAAGAAGGAAAACTCGTTTGGACGGTGTAGCTCAATTGAAGACCAATTTGGGTGCAATCCGAGAATACAAGGATTTGAGTAACCAAATGGACTCCGTTTAACACATAAGTACCAAAATAATGACAAATGCCTCATGTTTGAATTAAAAAACAAGCTTGGTATTTGTTAATGAAAAAGGAAAACTCGTTTGTACGTTGTAGGCTCAATTGAAAGCCAATTTGGGTGCAATCCGAGAATACAATGATATGAGTCACCAAATGAACTGTGTTAGAATTTTAGCCTAACATAGGTACCATACTAATGACAAATTTTACATCTTAGACTCAGCAAAAAAGTTTGGTTGTGCTTTACGAAGAAGGAAAACTCGTTTGTACATTGTAGGCTCAATTGGAGGCCAATTTGGGTGCAATACAAGGATTATAGTGATCAAAAGGACTCCGTTTGACTTCCAACCACGAGTGGGTACCATAATAATGAAAAAGGCAACATTTTTCAATTAACAATCAAGTTTGGTTGTGTTTAACGAAGAACGAAAACTCGATTGTACGTTGTAGGCTCAATTGGAGGCTAATTTGGGTTCAAT
Organism: Berberis vulgaris; assembly: GCA_963556465.1. Lineage (NCBI taxonomy): Eukaryota > Viridiplantae > Streptophyta > Magnoliopsida > Ranunculales > Berberidaceae > Berberis > Berberis vulgaris. The sequence continues at coordinate 30,965,889 of OY747135.1, forward strand.
CAGATAATACAAGATTTTGGAGGACCAAATCGGCTTCGTTTTACTTCTAAGGGTACATTAATAATGAAAAATGCAACATGGTTGACTCAACAAACTAATTTAATTGTGTTGTCCGAAGAAAGAAAACTCGTTTGTACGTTATATGCTCAATTGGAGGTAAAATTTGGGTGCAATCCGAGAATACAAGGATTTGAGTGACCAAAAGGACTCTGTTTGACTCTAACCACGCGTGGGTACAATAATAATGAAAAATTCAAAATATTTGACTCAACACACAAATTTGGTTAGCTTTACGAAGAAGGAAAACTTGTTTCTACATCGTAGGCTCAATTGGAGGCCAATTTGGGTGCAATCCAAGAATACCAGGATTTGAGTGACAAAATGGACTCTGTTTGACTTCTAACCATGTGTGGGTACCATAATAATGACAAATGCAACATTTATTAGTCAACAAACAAGTTTGGTTGTGTTTAACGAAGAAAGAAAACTCGATTGTACGTTGTAGGCTCAATTGGAGGCCAATTTTGGTGCAATCAGATAATATAAGAATTTGAGTGACCAAATGGGCTTCGTTCGACTTCTAAGTTTTTGAGTACGTTAATAATGACAAATGAAACATGTTTGACTCAACAAAAAAGTTGAAATGTATTGTAGGAAGAAGGAAAACATGTTTGTACATTGTAGGCTCAATTGGAGGCCAATTTGGGTGCAATACAAGGATTATAGGGATCAAAGGGACTCCGTTTGACTTCCAACCACGAGTGGGTACCATAATAATGAAAAAGGCAACATTTTTCAATTAACAAACAAGTTTGGTTGTGTTTAACGAAGAAGGAAAAATCGATTGTACGTTGTAGGCTCAATTGGAGGCTAATTTGGGTTCAATCAGATAATACAACATTTTGGGTGACCAAATGGACTCCGTTTGACTTCCAACACGTGTGGGTACCATAATAATGACCAATGCAACATGTTTTACTCATCAAACAACTTTTTTTGTATTAAACGAAGAAGGAAAACCCGATTGTACGTTGTAGGCTCAATTGGAGGCCAATTTGAGTGCAATCAAATAATACAAGAATTTGAGTGACCAAATGGGTTTCGTTTGACTTCTAACTCTATGGGTACGTTTATAATGACAAATTCAACATATTTAACTGAACAAAAAAGTTTAAATGTGTTGTACGAAGAAGGAAAACTCATTTGTACATTGTAGGCTCAATTTGTGGCCAATTCGGGTGCAATCCGAGAATACCAGTATTTTGAGTGACAAAATGGACTCCGTTTGACTTCCAACCTCATGAAGCTACCATACTAATGAAAATTCTATATTTTTTACTCAACACACAAGCTTGGTTGTGTTTTACGAAAAAGGAAAACTCGTTTCGACAATGTAGGCTCAATTGAAGACCAATTTGGGTACAATCCGAGAATACAAGGATTTGAGTGACCAAATGGACTCCGTTTGACTTCTAGCCACACATAGGTACCAAAATAATGACAAATTCAACATGTTTGAATCAATAAACAGGCTTGGTATTACTTAAAGAAGAAGGAAAACTCGTTTGTACGTTTTAAGCTCAACTAAAAGCCAATTTGGGTGCAATCTGAGAATACAAGGATTTGAGTCGCCAAATGGACTCTGTTTGACTTCTAGCCTTACATGGGTACCATAATAATAAAAAATTCTACATGTTAGACTCAACAAACTAGTTTGGTTGTGCTTTACGAAGAAGGAAAACTCGTTTGTACATTGTAGGCTCAATCGGAGGCCAATTTGGGTGCAATCCAATAATACAAGGATTATAGTGACCAAATGGACTCCGTTTGACTTCCAACCACGTGTGGGTACCATAATAATGACAAATGCAACATTTATTAGTCAACAAACAAGTTTGGTTGTGTTTAACGAAGAAAGAAAACTCGATTGTACGTTGTTGGCTCAATTGGAGGCCAATTTGGGTGCAATCAGATAATATAAGAATTTGAGTGACCAAATGGGCTTCGTTTGAATTCTAACATTTTGGGTACGTTAATAATAACAAATGAAACATGTTTGACTCAACAAAAAAGTTGAAATGTGTTGTACTAAGAAGGAAAACATGTTTGTACATTGTAGGCTCAATTGGAGGCCAATTTGGGTGCAATACAAGGATTATAGTGATCAAAAGGACTCCGTTTGACTTCCAACCACGAGTGGGTACCATAATAATGAAAAAGGCTACATTTTTCAATTAACAAACAAGTTAGTTTTTGTTTAACGAAGAAGGAAAACTCGATTGTACGTTGTAGGCTCAATTGGAGGCTAATTTGGGTTCAATCAGATAATACAAGATTTTGGGTGACCAAATGGGCTTCGTTTGACTCCTAAGGGTACATTAATATTGAAAAATGCAACATGTTAGACTCAACAAACAAGTTTAATTCTGTTCTACGAAGAAGGAAAACTCGTTTGTACGTTGTATGCTCAATTGGAGGCAAATTTGGGTGCAATCCAAGAATACAAGGATTTTAGTGACCAAAAGGACTCCGTTTGAATCTAACCACGCGTGGGTAGAATAATAATGAAAAATTCAACATATTTGACTCAACACACAAGTTTGTTGGCTCAATTTGGGGACAATTCGGGTGCAATCCGAGAATACCAGGATTTGAGTGACAAAATGGACACCGTTTGACTTCTAACCGCGTGAAGGTACTATACTAATGACAAATTTTATATTTTTTACTCAACACACAAGCTTGGTTGTGTTTTACGAAGAAGGAAAACTCGTTTGGACGGTGTAGCTCAATTGAAGACCAATTTGGGTGCAATCCGAGAATACAAGGATTTGAGTAACCAAATGGACTCCGTTTAACACATAAGTACCAAAATAATGACAAATGCCTCATGTTTGAATAAAAAAACAAGCTTGGTATTTATTAATGAAAAAGGAAAACTCGTTTGTACGTTGTAGGCTCAATTGAAAGCCAATTTGGGTGCAATCCGAGAATACAATGATATGAGTCACCAAATGAACTGTGTTAGAATTTTAGCCTAACATAGGTACCATACTAATGAAAAATTGTACATCTTAGACTCAGCAAAAAATTTTGGTTGTGCTTTACGAAGAAGGAAAACTCGTTTGTACATTGTAGGCTCAATTGGAGGCCAATTTGGGTGCAATACAAGGATTATAGTGATCAAAAGGACTCCGTTTGACTTCCAACCACGAGTGGGTACCATAATAATGAAAAATGCAACATTTTTCAATTAACAATCAAGTTTGGTTGTGTTTAAAGAAGAAGGAAACTCGTTTGTACGTTGTATGCTCAATTGGAGGCAATTTGGGTGCAATCCGAGAATACAAGGATTTGAGTGACCAAAAGGACTCCGTTTGACTCTAACCACGCGTGGGTACAATAATAATGAAAAATTCAAAATATTTGACTCAACACACAATTTTGGTTAGCTTTACGAAGAAGGAAAACTTGTTTCTACATCGTAGGCTCAATTGCAGGCCAATTTGGGTGCAATCCAAGAATACCAGGATTTGAGTGACAAAATGGACTCCGTTTGACTTCTAACCATGTGTGGGTACCATAATAATGACAAATGCAACATTTATTAGTCAACAAACAAGTTTGGTTGTGTTTAACGAAGAAAGTAAACTCGATTGTACGTTGTAGGCTCAATTGGAGGCCAATTTGGGTGCAATCAGATAATATAAGAATTTGAGTGACCAAATGGGCTTCGTTCGACTTCTAACTTTTTGAGTACGTTAATAATGACAAATGAAACATGTTTGACTCAACAAAAAAGTTGAAATGTATTGTACGAAGAAGGAAAACATGTTTGTACATTGTAGGCTCAATTGGAGGCCAAATTGGGTGCAATACAAGGATTATAGTGATCAAAGGGACTCCGTTTGACTTCCAACCACGAGTGGGTACCATAATAATGAAAAAGGCAACATTTTTCAATTAATAAACAAGTTTGGTTGTGTTTAACGAAGAAGGAAAAATCGATTGTACGTTGTAGGCTCAATTGGAGGCTAATTTGGATTCAATCCGATAATACAAGATTTTGGGTGACCAAATGGGCTTCGTTTGACTTCTAAGGGTACATTAATAATGAAAAATGCAACATTTTTGACTCAATAGACAAGTTTAATTGTGTTGTACGAAGAAGGAAAACTCGTTTGTACGTTGTATGCTCAATTGGAGGCAAATTTGGGTGCAATCCGAGAATACAAGGATTTTAGTGACCAAAAGGACTCCGTTTGAATCTAACCACGCGTGGGTAGAATAATAATGAAAAATTCAACATATTTGACTCAACACACAAGTTTGGTTAGCTTTACGAAGAAGGAAAACTCGTTTGTACGTTGTAGGTTCAATTTGTGGCCAATTCGGGTGCAATCCGAGAATACCAGGATTTGAGTGACACAATGGACTCCGTATGACTTCTAACTGCGTGAAGGTACTATACTAATGACAAATTTTATATTTTTTACTCCACACACAAGCTTGGTTGTGTTTTATGAAGAAGGAAAACTCGTTTGGACGGTGTAGCTCAATTGAAGACCAATTTGGGTGCAATCCGAGAATACAAGGATTTGAGTAACCAAATGGACTCCGTTTGACAGATAAGTACCAAAATAATGTCAAATGCCACATGTTTGAATAAAAAAACAAGATTGGTATTTTTTAATGAAAAAGGAAAACTCGTTTGTACGTTGTATGCTCAATTGAAAGCCAATTTGGGTGCTATCCGAGGATACAATGATATGAGTCACCAAATGAACTGTGTTTGAATTTTAGCCTAACATAGGTACCATAATAATGACAAATTGTACATCTTAGACTCAGCAAACAAGTTTGGTTGTGCTTTACGAAGAAGGAAAACTCGTTTGTACATTGTAGGCTCAATTGGAGGCCAATTTGGGTGCAATCCAAGAATACCAGGATTTGAGTGACAAAATGGACTCCGTTTGACTTCTAACCATGTGTGGGTACCATAATAATGACAAAAGCAACATTTATTAGTCAACAAACAAGTTTGGTTGTGTTTAACGAAGAAAGAAAACTCGATTGTACGTTGTAGGCTCAATTGGACGCCAATTTGGGTGCAATCAGATAATATAAGAATTTGAGTCACCAAATGGGCTTCGTTCGACTTCTAATTTTTTGAGTACGTTAATAATGACAAATGAAACATGTTTGACTCAACAAAAAAGTTGAAATGTGATGTACGAAGAAGGAAAACATGTTTGTACATTGTAGGCTCAATTGGAGGCCAATTTGGGTGCAATATAAGGATTATAGTGATCAAAGGGACTCCGTTTGACTTCCAACCACGAGTGGGTACCATAATAATGAAAAAGGCTACATTTTTTCAATTAACAAACAAGTTTGGTTTTGTTTAACGAAAAAGGAAAACTCGATTGTACGTTGTAGGCTCAATTGGAGGCTAATTTGGGTTCAATCAGATAATACAAGATTTTGGGTGACCAAATGGGCTTCGTTTGACTTCTAAGGGTACATTAATAATGAAAATGCAACATGTTTGACTCAACAAACAAGTTTAATTGTGTTGTACGAATAAGGAAAACTCGTTTGTACGTTGTATGCTCAATTGGAGGCAAATTTGGGTGCAATCCGAGAATACAAGGATTTGAGTGACCAAAGGGACTCCGTTTGACTCTAACCACGCGTAGGTACAATAATAATGAAAAATTCAAAATATTTGACTCAACACACAATTTTGGTTAGCTTTACGAAGAAGGAAAACTTGTTTGTACATTGTAGGCTCAATTGGAGGCCAATTTGGGTGCAATCCAAGAATACCAGGATTTGAGTGACAAAATGAACTCCGTTTGACTTCTAACCATGTGTTGGTACCATAATAATGACAAATGCAACATTTATTAGTCAAAAAACAAGTTTGGTTGTGTTTAACGAAGAAAGAAAACTCGATTGTACGTTGTAGGTTCAATTGGAGGCCAATTTGGGTGCAATCAGATAATATAAGAATTTGAGTGACCAAATGGGCTTCGTTCGACTTCTAAGTTTTTGAGTACGTTAATAATGATAAATGAAACATGTTTGACTCAACAAAAAAGTTGAAATGTGTTGTACGAAGAAGGAAAACATGTTTGTACATTGTAGGCTCAATTGGAGGCCAATTTGGGTGCAATACAAGGATTATAGTGATCAAAGGGACTCCGTTTGACTTCCAACTACCAGTGGGTACCATAATAATGAAAAAGGAAACATTTTTCAATTAACAAACAAGTTTGGTTGTGTTTAACGAAGAAGGAAAACTCGATTGTACGTTGTAGGCGCAATTGGAGGCTAATTTGGGTTCAATCAGATAATACAAGATTTTGGGTGTCCAAATGGGCTTCGTTTGACTTCTAAGGGTACATTAATATTGAAAAATGCAACATGTTTGACTAAACAAACAAGTTTAATTGTGTTCTATGAAGAAGGAAAACTTGTTTGTACGTTGTATGCTCAATTGGAGGCAAATTTGGGTGCAATCCGAGAATACAAGGATTTGAGTGACCAAAAGGACTCCGTTTGACTCTAGCCATGCGTGGGTACAATAATAATGAAAAATTCAACATATTTGACTCAACACACAAGTTTGGTTAGCTTTACGAAGAAGGAAAACTCGTTTGTACGTTGTAGGCTAAATTTGTGGCCAATTCGGGTGCAATCCGAGAATACAATGATTTGAGTGACAAAATGGACTCCGTTTGACTTCTAACCGCGTGAAGGTACTATACTAATGACAAATTTTATATTTTTTACTCAACACACAAGCTTGGTTGTGTTTTACGAAGAAGGAAAACTCGTTTGGACGGTGTTGCTCAATTGATGACCAATTTGGGTGCAATCCGAGAATACAAGGATTTGAGTAACCAAATCGACTCAGTTTGACACATAAGTACCAAAATAATGACAAATCCACATGTTTGAATAAAAAAACAAGCTTGGTATTGGTTAATGAATAAGGAAAACTCGTTTGTACGTTGTAGGCTCAATTGAAAGCCAATTTGGGTGCAATCCGATAATACAATGATATGAGTCACCAAATGAACTGTGTTTGAATTTTAGCCTAACATAGGTACCATAATAATGACAAATTGTACATCTTAGACTCAGCAAACAAGTTTGGTTTTGCTTTACGAAGAAGGAAAACTCGTTTGTACATTGTAGGCTCAATTAGAGGCCAATTTGTGTGCAATCTAAGAATACAAGGATTATAGTGACCAAATGGACTCCGTTTGACTTCCAACACGTATGGGTACCATAATAATGACAAATGCAACATGTTTTACTCATCAAACAAGTTTGTTTGTATTAAACGAAGAAGGAAAACCCGATTGTACGTTGTAGGCTCAATTGGAGGCCAATTTGAGTGCAATCAGATAATACAAGAATTTGAGTGACCAAATGGGTTTCGTTTGACTTCTAACTCTATAGGTACGTTTATAATGACAAATTCAACATGTTTTACACAACAAAAAAATTTAACTGTGTTGTACGAAGAAGGAAAACTCATTTGTACATTGTAGGCTCAATTTGTGGCCAATTCGGGTGCAATACGAGAATACCAGTATTTTGAGTGACAAAATGGACTCCGTTTGACTTCTAACCTCATGAAGCTACCATACTAATGAAAAATTCTATATTTTTTACTCAACACACAAGCTTGGTTGTGTTTTACGAATAAGGAAAACTCGTTTCGACAATGTAGGCTCAATTGAAGACCAATTTGGGTGCAATCCGAGAATACAAGGATTTGAGTGACCAAATGGACTCCGTTTGACTTCTAGCCACACATAGGTACCAAAATAATGACAAATTCAACATGTTTGACTCAATAAACAGGCTTGGTATTGCTTAAAGAACAAGGAAAACTCGTTTGTACGTTTTAAGCTCAACTGAAAGCCAATTTGGGTGCAATCCGAGAATACAAGGATTTGAGTCGCCAAATGGACTCTGTTTGACTTCTAGCCTTAAATGGGTACCATAATAATAAAAAATTCTACATGTTAGACTCAAGAAACTAGTTTGGTTGTGCTTTACGAAGAAGGAAAACTCGTTTGTACATTGTAGGCTCAATTGGAGGCCAATTTGGGTGCAATCCAATAATACAAGGATTATAGTGACCAAATGGACTCCGTTTGACTTCCAACCACGTGTGGGTACCATAATAATGAAAAATGAAACATTTATTAGTCAACAAACAAGTTTGGTTGTGTTTAACGAAGAAAGAAAACTCGATTGTACATTGTAGGCTCAATTGGTGGCCAATTTGGGTGCAATCAAATAATATAAGAATTTGAGTGACCAAATGGGCTTCGTTTGACTTCTAACATTTTGGGTACGTTAATAATAACAAATGAAACATGTTTGACTCAACAAAAAATTTGAAATGTGTTGTACGAAGAAGGAAAACATGTTTGTACATTGTAAGCTCAATTGGAGGCCAATTTGGGTGCAATACAAGGATTATAGTGATCAAAGGGACTCCGTTTGACTTCCAACCACAAGTGGGTACCATAATAATGAAAAAGGCTACATTTTTCAATTAACAAACAAGTTAGGTTTTGTTTAACGAAGAAGGAAAACTCGATTGTACGTTGTAGGCTCAATTGGAGGCTAATTTGGGTTCAATCAGATAATACAAGATTTTGGGTGACCAAATGGGCTTCGTTTGACTTCTAAGGGTACATTAATATTGAAAAATGCAACATGTTTGACTCAACAAACAAGTTTAATTGTGTTCTACGAAGAAGGAAAACTCGTTTGTACGTTGTATGCTCAATTGGAGGCAAATTTGGGTGCAATCCGAGAATACAAGGATTTGAGTGACCAAAAGGACTCTATTTGACTCTAACCACGCGTGGGTACAATAATAATGAAAAATTAAACATATTTGACTCAACACACAAGTTTGGTTAGCTTTATGAAGAAGGAAAACTCATTTGTACGTTGTAGGCTCAATTTGTGGACAATTCGGGTGCAATCCGAGAATACCAGGATTTGAGTGACAACATGGACTCCGTTTGACCTCTAACCGGGTGAAGGTACTATACTAATGAAAAATTTTATATTTTTTACTCAACACACAAGCTTGGTTGTGTTTTACGAATAAGGAAAACTCGTTTGGACGGTGTAGCTTAATTGAAGACCAATTTGGGTGCAATCCGAGAATACAAGGATTTGAGTAACCAAATGGACTCCGTTTAACACATAAGTACCAAAATAATGACAAATGCCACATGTTTCAATAAAAAAACAAGTTTGGTATTTGTTAATGAAAAAGGAAAACTCGTTTGTACGTTGTAGGCTTAATTGAAAGCCAATTTGGGTGCAATCCGAGAATACAATGATATGAGTCAGCAAATGAACTGTGTTAGAATTTTAGCCTAACATAGGTACCATACTAATGACAAATTGTACATCTTAGACTCAGCAAAAAAGTTTGGTTGTGCTTTACGAAGAAGGAAAACTCGTTTGTACATTGTAGGCTCAATTGGAGGCCAATTTGGGTGCAATACAAGGATTATAGTGATCAAAAGGACTCCGTTTGACTTCCAACCACGGGTGGGTACCATAATAATGAAAAAGGCAACATTTTTCAATTAACAATCAAGTTTGGTTGTGTTTAACGAAGAAGGAAAACTCGATTGTACGTTGTAGGCTCAATTGGAGGCTAATTTGGGTTCAATCAGATAATACAAGATTTTGGAAGACCAAATCGGCTTCGTTTGACTTCTAAGGGTACATTAATAATGAAAAATGCAACATGGTTGACTCAACAAACTAGTTTAATTGTGTTGTCCGAAGAAGGAAAACTCGTTTGTACGTTGTATGCTCAATTGGTGGTAAAATTTGGGTGCAATCCGAGAATACAAGGATTTGAATGACCAAAAGGACTCCGTTTGACTCTAACCACGCGTGGGTACAATAATAATGAAAAATTCAAAATATTTGACTCAACACACAATTTTGGTTAGCTTTACGAAGAAGGAAAACTTGTTTGTACATTGTAGGCTCAATTGGAGGCCAATTTGGGTGCAATCCAAGAATACAAGGAATTGAGTGACAAAATGGACTCCGTTTGACTTCTAACCATGTGTGGGTACCATAATAATGACAAATGCAACATTTATTAGTCAACAAACAAGTTTGGTTGTGTTTAACGAAGAAAGAAAACTCGATTGTACGTTGTAGGCTCAATTGGAGGCCAATTTGGGTGCAATCAGATAATATAAGAATTTGAGTGACCAAATGGGCTTCGTTCGACTTCTAAGTTTTTGAGTACGTTAATAATGACAAATGAAACATGTTTGACTCAACAAAAAAGCTGAAATGTGTTGTACGCAGAAGGAAAAAACATGTTTGTACATTGTAGGCTCAATTGGAGGCCAATTTGGGTGCAATATAAGGATTATAGTGATCAAAGGGACTCCGTTTGACTTCCAACGACGAGTGGGTACCATAATAATGAAAAAGGCTACATTTTTCAATTAACAAACAAGTTTGGTTTTGTTTAACGAAAAAGGAAAACTCGATTGTACGTTGTAGGCTCAATTGGAGGCTAATTTGGGTTCAATCAGATAATACAAGATTTTGGGTGACCAAATGGGCTTCGTTTGACTTCTAAGGGTACATTAATAATGAAAATGAAACATGTTTGACTCAACAAACAAGTTTAATTGTGTTGTACGAATAAGGAAAACTCGTTTGTACGTTGTATGCTCAATTGGAGGCAAATTTGGGTGCAATCCGAGAATACAAGGATTTGAGTGACCAAAAGGACTCCGTTTGATTCTAACCATGCGTGGGTACAATAATAATGAAAAATTCAAAATATTTGACTCAACACACAATTTTGGTTAGCTTTACGAAGAAGGAAAACTTGTTTGTACATTGTAGGCTCAATTGGAGGCCAATTTGGGTGCAATCCAAGAATACCAGGATTTGAGTGACAAAATGGACTCCGTTTGACTTCTAACCATGTGTGGGTACCATAATAATGACAAATGCAACATTTATTAGTCAACAAACAAGTTTGGTTGTGTTTAACGAAGAAATAAAACTCGATTGTACGTTGTAGGCTCAATTGGAGGCCAATTTGGGTGCAATCAGATAATATAAGAATTTGAGTAACCAAATGGGCTTCGTTCGACTTCTAAGTTTTTGAGTACGTTAATAATGACAAATCAGACATGTTTGACTCAACAAAAAAGCTGAAATGTGTTGTACGAAGAAGGAAAACATGTTTGTACATTGTAGGCTCAATTGGAGGCCAATTTGGGTGCAATACAAGGATTATAGTGATCAAAGGGACTCCGTTTGACTTCCAACCACGAGTCGGTACCATAATAATGAAAAAGGTAACATTTTTCAATTAACAAACAAGTTTGGTTGTGTTTAACGAAGAAGGAAAAATCGATTGTACGTTGTAGGCTCAATTGGAGGCTAATTTGGGTTCAATCAGATAATACAAGATTTTGGGTGACCAAATGGGCTTCGTTTGACTTCTAAGGGTACATTAATAATAAAAAATGCAACATTTTTGACTCAATAAACAAGTTTAATTGTGTTGTACGAAGAAGGAAAACTCGTTTGTACGTTGTATGCTCAATTGGAGGCAAATTTGGGTGCAATCCGAGAATACAAGGATTTGAGTGACCAAAAGGACTCCGTTTGACTCTAACCACGCGTGGGTACAATAATAATGAAAAATTCAACATATTTGACTCAACACACAAGTTTGGTTAGCTTTACGAAGAAGGAAAACTCGTTTGTACGTTGTAGGCTCAATTTGTGGCCAATTCGGGTGCAATCCGAGAATACCAGGATTTGAGTGACACAATGGACTCCGTCTGACTTCTAACTGCATGAAGGTACTATACTAATGACAAATTTTATATTTTTTACTCAACACACAAGCTTGGTTGTGTTTTACGAAGAAGGAAAACTCGTTTGGACGGTGTAGCTCAATTGAAGACCAATTTGGGTGCAATCCGAGAATACAAGGATTTGAGTAACCAAATGGACTCCGTTTGACACATAAGTACCAAAATAATGACAAATGCCACATGTTTGAATAAAAAAACAAGCTTGGTATTTTTTAATGAAAAAGGAAAACTCGTTTGTACGTTGTAGGCTCAATTGAAAGCCAATTTGGGTGCTATCCGAGAATACAATGATATGAGTCACCAAATGAACTGTGTTTGAATTTTAGCCTAACATAGGTACCACAATAATGACAAATTGTACATCTTAGACTCAGCAAACAAGTTTGGTTGTGCTTTACGAAGAAGGAAAACTCGTTTGTACATTGTAGGCTCAATTGGAGGCCAATTTGGGTGCAATCCAAGAATACCAGGATTTGAGTGACAAAATGGACTCCGTTTGACTTCTAACCATGTGTGGGTACCATAATAATGACAAATGCAACATTTATTAGTCAACAAACAAGTTTGGTTGTGTTTAACGAAGAAAGAAAACTCGATTGTACGTTGTAGGCTCAATTGGAGGCCAATTTGGGTGCAATCAGATAATATAAGAATTTGAGTGACCAAATGGGCTTCGTTCGACTTCTAAGTTTTTGAGTACGTTAATAATGACAAATGAAACATGTTTGAATCAACAAAAAAGTTGAAATGTGTTGTACGAAGAAGGAAAACATGTTTGTACATTGTAGGCTCAATTGGAGGCCAATTTGGGTGCAATATAAGGATTATAGTGATCAAAGGGACTCCGTTTGACTTCCAACCACGAGTGGGTACCATAATAATGAAAAAGGCTACATTTTTCAATTAACAAACAAGTTTGGTTTTGTTTAACGAAAAAGGAAAACTCGATTGTACGTTGTAGGCTCAATTGGAGGCTAATTTGGGTTCAATCAGATAATACAAGATTTTGGGTGACCAAATGGGCTTCGTTTGACTTCTAAGGGTACATTAATAATGAAAATGCAACATGTTTGACTCAACAAACAAGTTTAATTGTGTTGTACGAATAAGGAAAACTCGTTTGTACGTTGTATGATCAATTGGAGGCAAATTTGGGTGCAATCCGAGAATACAAGGATTTGAATGACCAAAAGGACTCCGTTTGACTCTAACCACGCGTGGGTACAATAATAATGAAAAATTCAAATTATTTGACTCAACACACAATATTGGTTAGCTTTACGAAGAAGGAAAACTTGTTTGTACATTGTAGGCTCAATTGGAGGCCAATTTGGGTGCAATCCAAGAATACCAGGATTTGAGTGACAAAATGGACTCCGTTTGACTTCTAACCATGTGTGGGTACCATAATAATGACAAATGCAACATTTATTAGTCAACAAACAAGTTTGATTGTGTTTAACGAAGAAATAAAACTCGATTGTACGTTGTAGGCTCAATTGGAGGCCAATTTGGGTGCAATCAGATAATATAAGAATTTGAGTGACCAAATGGGCTTCGTTCGACTTCTAAGTTTTTGAGTACATTAATAATGACAAATGAAACATGTTTGACTCAACAAAAAAGCTGAAATGTGTTGTACGAAGAAGGAAAACATGTTTGTACATTGTAGGCTCAATTGGAGGCCAATTTGGGTGCAATACAAGGATTATAGTGATCAAAGGGACTCCGTTTGACTTCCAACCACGAGTCGGTACCATAATAATGAAAAAGGCAACATTTTTCAATTAAAAAACAAGTTTTTTTGTGTTTAACGAAGAAGGAAAAATCGATTGTACGTTGTAGGCTCAATTGGAGGCTAATTTGGGTTCAATCAGATAATACAAGATTTTGGGTGACCAAATGGGCTTCGTTTGACTTCTAAGGGTACATTAATAATAAAAAATGCAACATTTTTGACTCAATAAACAAGTTTAATTGTGTTGTACGAAGAAGGAAAACTCGTTTGTACGTTGTATGCTCAATTGGAGGCAAATTTGGGTGCAATCCGAGAATACAAGGATTTGAGTGACCAAAAGGACTCCGTTTGACTCTAACCACGCGTGGGTACAATAATAATGAAAAATTCAACATATTTGACTCAACACACAAGTTTGGTTAGCTTTACGAAGAAGGAAAACTCGTTTGTACGTTGTAGGCTCAATTTGTGGCCAATTCGGGTGCAATCCGAGAATACCAGGATTTGAGTGACACAATGGACTCCGTCTGACTTCTAACTGCGTGAAGGTACTATACTAATGACAAATTTTATATTTTTTACTCAACACACAAGCTTGGTTGTGTTTTACGAAGAAGGAAAACTCGTTTGGACGGTGTAGCTCAATTGAAGACCAATTTGGGTGCAATCCGAGAATACAAGGATTTGAGTAACCAAATGGACTCCGTTTGACACATAAGTACCAAAATAATGACAAATGCCACATGTTTGAATAAAAAAACAAGCTTGGTATTTTTTAATGAAAAAGGAAAACTCGTTTGTACGTTGTAGGCTCAATTGAAAGCCAATTTGGGTGCTATCCGAGAATACAATGATATGAGTCACCAAATGAACTGTGTTTGAATTTTAGCCTAACATAGGTACCACAATAATGACAAATTGTACATCTTAGACTCAGCAAACAAGTTTGGTTGTGCTTTACGAAGAAGGAAAACTCGTTTGTACATTGTAGGCTCAATTGGAGGCCAATTTGGGTGCAATCCAAGAATACCAGGATTTGAGTGACAAAATGGACTCCGTTTGACTTCTAACCATGTGTGGGTACCATAATAATGACAAATGCAACATTTATTAGTCAACAAACAAGTTTGGTTGTGTTTAACGAAGAAAGAAAACTCGATTGTACGTTGTAGGCTCAATTGGAGGCCAATTTGGGTGCAATCAGATAATATAAGAATTTGAGTGACCAAATGGGCTTCGTTCGACTTCTAAGTTTTTGAGTACGTTAATAATGACAAATGAAACATGTTTGAATCAACAAAAAAGTTGAAATGTGTTGTACGAAGAAGGAAAACATGTTTGTACATTGTAGGCTCAATTGGAGGCCAATTTGGGTGCAATATAAGGATTATAGTGATCAAAGGGACTCCGTTTGACTTCCAACCACGAGTGGGTACCATAATAATGAAAAAGGCTACATTTTTCAATTAACAAACAAGTTTGGTTTTGTTTAACGAAAAAGGAAAACTCGATTGTACGTTGTAGGCTCAATTGGAGGCTAATTTGGGTTCAATCAGATAATACAAGATTTTGGGTGACCAAATGGGCTTCGTTTGACTTCTAAGGGTACATTAATAATGAAAATGCAACATGTTTGACTCAACAAACAAGTTTAATTGTGTTGTACGAATAAGGAAAACTCGTTTGTACGTTGTATGATCAATTGGAGGCAAATTTGGGTGCAATCCGAGAATACAAGGATTTGAATGACCAAAAGGACTCCGTTTGACTCTAACCACGCGTGGGTACAATAATAATGAAAAATTCAAATTATTTGACTCAACACACAATATTGGTTAGCTTTACGAAGAAGGAAAACTTGTTTGTACATTGTAGGCTCAATTGGAGGCCAATTTGGGTGCAATCCAAGAATACCAGGATTTGAGTGACAAAATGGACTCCGTTTGACTTCTAACCATGTGTGGGTACCATAATAATGACAAATGCAACATTTATTAGTCAACAAACAAGTTTGATTGTGTTTAACGAAGAAATAAAACTCGATTGTACGTTGTAGGCTCAATTGGAGGCCAATTTGGGTGCAATCAGATAATATAAGAATTTGAGTGACCAAATGGGCTTCGTTCGACTTCTAAGTTTTTGAGTACGTTAATAATGACAAATGAAACATGTTTGACTCAACAAAAAAGCTGAAATGTGTTGTACGAAGAAGGAAAACATGTTTGTACATTGTAGGCTCAATTGGAGGCCAATTTGGGTGCAATACAAGGATTATAGTGATCAAAGGGACTCCGTTTGACTTCCAACCACGAGTCGGTACCATAATAATGAAAAAGGCAACATTTTTCAATTAAAAAACAAGTTTGGTTGTGTTTAACGAAGAAGGAAAAATCGATTGTACGTTGTAGGCTCAATTGGAGGCTAATTTGGGTTCAATCAGATAATACAAGATTTTGGGTGACCAAATGGGCTTCGTTTGACTTCTAAGGGTACATTAATAATAAAAAATGCAACATTTTTGACTCAATAAACAAGTTTAATTGTGTTGTACGAAGAAGGAAAACTCGTTTGTACGTTGTATGCTCAATTGGAGGGAAATTTGGGTGCAATCCGAGAATACAAGGATTTGAGTGACCAAAAGGACTCCGTTTGACTCTAACCACGCGTGGGTACAATAATAATGAAAAATTCAACATATTTGACTCAACACACAAGTTTGGTTAGCTTTACGAAGAAGGAAAACTCGTTTGTACGTTGTAGGCTCAATTTGTGGCCAATTCGGGTGCAATCCGAGAATACCAGGATTTGAGTGACACAATGGACTCCGTCTGACTTCTAACTGCGTGAAGGTACTATACTAATGACAAATTTTATATTTTTTACTCAACACACAAGCTTGGTTGTGTTTTACGAAGAAGGAAAACTCGTTTGGACGGTGTAGCTCAATTGAAGACCAATTTGGGTGCAATCCGAGAATACAAGGATTTGAGTAACCAAATGGACTCCGTTTGACAAATAAGTACCAAAATAATGACAAATGCCACATGTTTGAATAAAAAAACAAGCTTGGTATTTTTTAATGAAAAAGGAAAACTCGTTTGTACGTTGTAGGCTCAATTGAAAGCCAATTTGGGTGCTATCCGAGAATACAATGATATGAGTCACCAAATGAACTGTGTTTGAATTTTAGCCTAACATAGGTACCACAATAATGACAAATTGTACATCTTAGACTCAGCAAACAAGTTTGGTTGTGCTTTACGAAGAAGGAAAACTCGTTTGTACATTGTAGGCTCAATTGGAGGCCAATTTGGGTGCAATCCAAGAATACCAGGATTTGAGTGACAAAATGGACTCCGTTTGACTTCTAACCATGTGTGGGTACCATAATAATGACAAATGCAACATTTATTAGTCAACAAACAAGTTTGGTTGTGTTTAACGAAGAAAGAAAACTCGATTGTACGTTGTAGGCTCAATTGGAGGCTAATTTGGGTGCAATCAGATAATATAAGAATTTGAGTGACCAAATGGGCTTCGTTCGACTTCTAAGTTTTTGAGTACGTTAATAATGACAAATGAAACATGTTTGAATCAACAAAAAAGTTGAAATGTGTTGTACGAAGAAGGAAAACATGTTTGTACATTGTAGGCTCAATTGGAGGCCAATTTGGGTGCAATATAAGGATTATAGTGATCAAAGGGACTCCGTTTGACTTCCAACAATGAGTGGGTACCATAATAATGAAAAAGGCTACATTTTTTAATTAACAAACAAGTTTGGTTTTGTTTAACGAAAAAGGAAAACTCGATTGTACGTTGTAGGCTCAATTGGAGGCTAATTTGGGTTCAATCAGATAATACAAGATTTTGGGTGACCAAATGGGCTTCGTTTGACTTCTAAGGGTACATTAATAATGAAAATGAAACATGTTTGACTCAACAAACAAGTTTAATTGTGTTGTACGAATAAGGAAAACTCGTTTGTACGTTGTATGCTCAATTGGAGGCAAATTTGGGTGCAATCCGAGAATACAAGGATTTGAGTGACCAAAAGGACTCCGTTTGACTCTAACCACGCGTGGGTACAATAATAATGAAAAATTCAAAATATTTGACTCAACACACAATTTTGGTTAGCTTTACGAAGAAGGAAAACTCGTTTGTACATTGTAGGCTCAATTGGAGGCCAATTTGGGTGCAATCCAAGAATACCAGGATTTGAGTGACAAAATGGACTCCGTTTGACTTCTAACCATGTGTGGGTACCATAATAATGACAAATGCAACATTTATTAGTCAACAAACAAGTTTGGTTGTGTTTAACGAAGAAATAAAACTCGATTGTACGTTGTAGGCTCAATTGGAGGCCAATTTGGGTGCAATCAGATAATATAAGAATTTGAGTAACCAAATGGGCTTCGTTCGACTTCTAAGTTTTTGAGTACGTTAATAATGACAAATCAGACATGTTTGACTCAACAAAAAAGCTGAAATGTGTTGTACGAAGAAGGAAAACATGTTTGTACATTGTAGGCTCAATTGGAGGCCAATTTGGGTGCAATACAAGGATTATAGTGATCAAAGGGACTCCGTTTGACTTCCAACCACGAGTCGGTACCATAATAATGAAAAAGGTAACATTTTTCAATTAACAAACAAGTTTGGTTGTGTTTAACGAAGAAGGAAAAATCGATTGTACGTTGTAGGCTCAATTGGAGGCTAATTTGGGTTCAATCAGATAATACAAGATTTTGGGTGACCAAATGGGCTTCGTTTGACTTCTAAGGGTACATTAATAATAAAAAATGCAACATTTTTGACTCAATAAACAAGTTTAATTGTGTTGTACGAAGAAGGAAAACTCGTTTGTACGTTGTATGCTCAATTGGAGGCAAATTTGGGTGCAATCCGAGAATACAAGGATTTGAGTGACCAAAAGGACTCCGTTTGACTCTAACCACGCGTGGGTACAATAATAATGAAAAATTCAACATATTTGACTCAACACACAAGTTTGGTTAGCTTTACGAAGAAGGAAAACTCGTTTGTACGTTGTAGGCTCAATTTGTGGCCAATTCGGGTGCAATCCGAGAATACCAGGATTTGAGTGACACAATGGACTCCGTCTGACTTCTAACTGCATGAAGGTACTATACTAATGACAAATTTTATATTTTTTACTCAACACACAAGCTTGGTTGTGTTTTACGAAGAAGGAAAACTCGTTTGGACGGTGTAGCTCAATTGAAGACCAATTTGGGTGCAATCCGAGAATACAAGGATTTGAGTAACCAAATGGACTCCGTTTGACACATAAGTACCAAAATAATGACAAATGCCACATGTTTGAATAAAAAAACAAGCTTGGTATTTTTTAATGAAAAAGGAAAACTCGTTTGTACGTTGTAGGCTCAATTGAAAGCCAATTTGGGTGCTATCCGAGAATACAATGATATGAGTCACCAAATGAACTGTGTTTGAATTTTAGCCTAACATAGGTACCACAATAATGACAAATTGTACATCTTAGACTCAGCAAACAAGTTTGGTTGTGCTTTACGAAGAAGGAAAACTCGTTTGTACATTGTAGGCTCAATTGGAGGCCAATTTGGGTGCAATCCAAGAATACCAGGATTTGAGTGACAAAATGGACTCCGTTTGACTTCTAACCATGTGTGGGTACCATAATAATGACAAATGCAACATTTATTAGTCAACAAACAAGTTTGGTTGTGTTTAACGAAGAAAGAAAACTCGATTGTACGTTGTAGGCTCAATTGGAGGCCAATTTGGGTGCAATCAGATAATATAAGAATTTGAGTGACCAAATGGGCTTCGTTCGACTTCTAAGTTTTTGAGTACGTTAATAATGACAAATGAAACATGTTTGAATCAACAAAAAAGTTGAAATGTGTTGTACGAAGAAGGAAAACATGTTTGTACATTGTAGGCTCAATTGGAGGCCAATTTGGGTGCAATATAAGGATTATAGTGATCAAAGGGACTCCGTTTGACTTCCAACCACGAGTGGGTACCATAATAATGAAAAAGGCTACATTTTTCAATTAACAAACAAGTTTGGTTTTGTTTAACGAAAAAGGAAAACTCGATTGTACGTTGTAGGCTCAATTGGAGGCTAATTTGGGTTCAATCAGATAATACAAGATTTTGGGTGACCAAATGGGCTTCGTTTGACTTCTAAGGGTACATTAATAATGAAAATGCAACATGTTTGACTCAACAAACAAGTTTAATTGTGTTGTACGAATAAGGAAAACTCGTTTGTACGTTGTATGATCAATTGGAGGCAAATTTGGGTGCAATCCGAGAATACAAGGATTTGAATGACCAAAAGGACTCCGTTTGACTCTAACCACGCGTGGGTACAATAATAATGAAAAATTCAAATTATTTGACTCAACACACAATATTGGTTAGCTTTACGAAGAAGGAAAACTTGTTTGTACATTGTAGGCTCAATTGGAGGCCAATTTGGGTGCAATCCAAGAATACCAGGATTTGAGTGACAAAATGGACTCCGTTTGACTTCTAACCATGTGTGGGTACCATAATAATGACAAATGCAACATTTATTAGTCAACAAACAAGTTTGATTGTGTTTAACGAAGAAATAAAACTCGATTGTACGTTGTAGGCTCAATTGGAGGCCAATTTGGGTGCAATCAGATAATATAAGAATTTGAGTGACCAAATGGGCTTCGTTCGACTTCTAAGTTTTTGAGTACATTAATAATGACAAATGAAACATGTTTGACTCAACAAAAAAGCTGAAATGTGTTGTACGAAGAAGGAAAACATGTTTGTACATTGTAGGCTCAATTGGAGGCCAATTTGGGTGCAATACAAGGATTATAGTGATCAAAGGGACTCCGTTTGACTTCCAACCACGAGTCGGTACCATAATAATGAAAAAGGCAACATTTTTCAATTAAAAAACAAGTTTTTTTGTGTTTAACGAAGAAGGAAAAATCGATTGTACGTTGTAGGCTCAATTGGAGGCTAATTTGGGTTCAATCAGATAATACAAGATTTTGGGTGACCAAATGGGCTTCGTTTGACTTCTAAGGGTACATTAATAATAAAAAATGCAACATTTTTGACTCAATAAACAAGTTTAATTGTGTTGTACGAAGAAGGAAAACTCGTTTGTACGTTGTATGCTCAATTGGAGGCAAATTTGGGTGCAATCCGAGAATACAAGGATTTGAGTGACCAAAAGGACTCCGTTTGACTCTAACCACGCGTGGGTACAATAATAATGAAAAATTCAACATATTTGACTCAACACACAAGTTTGGTTAGCTTTACGAAGAAGGAAAACTCGTTTGTACGTTGTAGGCTCAATTTGTGGCCAATTCGGGTGCAATCCGAGAATACCAGGATTTGAGTGACACAATGGACTCCGTCTGACTTCTAACTGCGTGAAGGTACTATACTAATGACAAATTTTATATTTTTTACTCAACACACAAGCTTGGTTGTGTTTTACGAAGAAGGAAAACTCGTTTGGACGGTGTAGCTCAATTGAAGACCAATTTGGGTGCAATCCGAGAATACAAGGATTTGAGTAACCAAATGGACTCCGTTTGACACATAAGTACCAAAATAATGACAAATGCCACATGTTTGAATAAAAAAACAAGCTTGGTATTTTTTAATGAAAAAGGAAAACTCGTTTGTACGTTGTAGGCTCAATTGAAAGCCAATTTGGGTGCTATCCGAGAATACAATGATATGAGTCACCAAATGAACTGTGTTTGAATTTTAGCCTAACATAGGTACCACAATAATGACAAATTGTACATCTTAGACTCAGCAAACAAGTTTGGTTGTGCTTTACGAAGAAGGAAAACTCGTTTGTACATTGTAGGCTCAATTGGAGGCCAATTTGGGTGCAATCCAAGAATACCAGGATTTGAGTGACAAAATGGACTCCGTTTGACTTCTAACCATGTGTGGGTACCATAATAATGACAAATGCAACATTTATTAGTCAACAAACAAGTTTGGTTGTGTTTAACGAAGAAAGAAAACTCGATTGTACGTTGTAGGCTCAATTGGAGGCCAATTTGGGTGCAATCAGATAATATAAGAATTTGAGTGACCAAATGGGCTTCGTTCGACTTCTAAGTTTTTGAGTACGTTAATAATGACAAATGAAACATGTTTGAATCAACAAAAAAGTTGAAATGTGTTGTACGAAGAAGGAAAACATGTTTGTACATTGTAGGCTCAATTGGAGGCCAATTTGGGTGCAATATAAGGATTATAGTGATCAAAGGGACTCCGTTTGACTTCCAACCACGAGTGGGTACCATAATAATGAAAAAGGCTACATTTTTCAATTAACAAACAAGTTTGGTTTTGTTTAACGAAAAAGGAAAACTCGATTGTACGTTGTAGGCTCAATTGGAGGCTAATTTGGGTTCAATCAGATAATACAAGATTTTGGGTGACCAAATGGGCTTCGTTTGACTTCTAAGGGTACATTAATAATGAAAATGCAACATGTTTGACTCAACAAACAAGTTTAATTGTGTTGTACGAATAAGGAAAACTCGTTTGTACGTTGTATGATCAATTGGAGGCAAATTTGGGTGCAATCCGAGAATACAAGGATTTGAATGACCAAAAGGACTCCGTTTGACTCTAACCACGCGTGGGTACAATAATAATGAAAAATTCAAATTATTTGACTCAACACACAATATTGGTTAGCTTTACGAAGAAGGAAAACTTGTTTGTACATTGTAGGCTCAATTGGAGGCCAATTTGGGTGCAATCCAAGAATACCAGGATTTGAGTGACAAAATGGACTCCGTTTGACTTCTAAACATGTGTGGGTACCATAATAATGACAAATGCAACATTTATTAGTCAACAAACAAGTTTGATTGTGTTTAACGAAGAAATAAAACTCGATTGTACGTTGTAGGCTCAATTGGAGGCCAATTTGGGTGCAATCAGATAATATAAGAATTTGAGTGACCAAATGGGCTTCGTTCGACTTCTAAGTTTTTGAGTACGTTAATAATGACAAATGAAACATGTTTGACTCAACAAAAAAGCTGAAATGTGTTGTACGAAGAAGGAAAACATGTTTGTACATTGTAGGCTCAATTGGAGGCCAATTTGGGTGCAATACAAGGATTATAGTGATCAAAGGGACTCCGTTTGACTTCCAACCACGAGTCGGTACCATAATAATGAAAAAGGCAACATTTTTCAATTAAAAAACAAGTTTGGTTGTGTTTAACGAAGAAGGAAAAATCGATTGTACGTTGTAGGCTCAATTGGAGGCTAATTTGGGTTCAATCAGATAATACAAGATTTTGGGTGACCAAATGGGCTTCGTTTGACTTCTAAGGGTACATTAATAATAAAAAATGCAACATTTTTGACTCAATAAACAAGTTTAATTGTGTTGTACGAAGAAGGAAAACTCGTTTGTACGTTGTATGCTCAATTGGAGGGAAATTTGGGTGCAATCCGAGAATACAAGGATTTGAGTGACCAAAAGGACTCCGTTTGACTCTAACCACGCGTGGGTACAATAATAATGAAAAATTCAACATATTTGACTCAACACACAAGTTTGGTTAGCTTTACGAAGAAGGAAAACTCGTTTGTACGTTGTAGGCTCAATTTGTGGCCAATTCGGGTGCAATCCGAGAATACCAGGATTTGAGTGACACAATGGACTCCGTCTGACTTCTAACTGCGTGAAGGTACTATACTAATGACAAATTTTATATTTTTTACTCAACACACAAGCTTGGTTGTGTTTTACGAAGAAGGAAAACTCGTTTGGACGGTGTAGCTCAATTGAAGACCAATTTGGGTGCAATCCGAGAATACAAGGATTTGAGTAACCAAATGGACTCCGTTTGACAAATAAGTACCAAAATAATGACAAATGCCACATGTTTGAATAAAAAAACAAGCTTGGTATTTTTTAATGAAAAAGGAAAACTCGTTTGTACGTTGTAGGCTCAATTGAAAGCCAATTTGGGTGCTATCCGAGAATACAATGATATGAGTCACCAAATGAACTGTGTTTGAATTTTAGCCTAACATAGGTACCACAATAATGACAAATTGTACATCTTAGACTCAGCAAACAAGTTTGGTTGTGCTTTACGAAGAAGGAAAACTCGTTTGTACATTGTAGGCTCAATTGGAGGCCAATTTGGGTGCAATCCAAGAATACCAGGATTTGAGTGACAAAATGGACTCCGTTTGACTTCTAACCATGTGTGGGTACCATAATAATGACAAATGCAACATTTATTAGTCAACAAACAAGTTTGGTTGTGTTTAACGAAGAAAGAAAACTCGATTGTACGTTGTAGGCTCAATTGGAGGCTAATTTGGGTGCAATCAGATAATATAAGAATTTGAGTGACCAAATGGGCTTCGTTCGACTTCTAAGTTTTTGAGTACGTTAATAATGACAAATGAAACATGTTTGAATCAACAAAAAAGTTGAAATGTGTTGTACGAAGAAGGAAAACATGTTTGTACATTGTAGGCTCAATTGGAGGCCAATTTGGGTGCAATATAAGGATTATAGTGATCAAAGGGACTCCGTTTGACTTCCAACAATGAGTGGGTACCATAATAATGAAAAAGGCTACATTTTTTAATTAACAAACAAGTTTGGTTTTGTTTAACGAAAAAGGAAAACTCGATTGTACGTTGTAGGCTCAATTGGAGGCTAATTTGGGTTCAATCAGATAATACAAGATTTTGGGTGACCAAATGGGCTTCGTTTGACTTCTAAGGGTACATTAATAATGAAAATGAAACATGTTTGACTCAACAAACAAGTTTAATTGTGTTGTACGAATAAGGAAAACTCGTTTGTACGTTGTATGCTCAATTGGAGGCAAATTTGGGTGCAATCCGAGAATACAAGGATTTGAGTGACCAAAAGGACTCCGTTTGACTCTAACCACGCGTGGGTACAATAATAATGAAAAATTCAAAATATTTGACTCAACACACAATTTTGGTTAGCTTTACGAAGAAGGAAAACTCGTTTGTACATTGTAGGCTCAATTGGAGGCCAATTTGGGTGCAATCCAAGAATACCAGGATTTGAGTGACAAAATGGACTCCGTTTGACTTCTAACCATGTGTGGGTACCATAATAATGACAAATGCAACATTTATTAGTCAACAAACAAGTTTGGTTGTGTTTAACGAAGAAAGAAAACTCGATTGTACGTTGTAGGCTCAATTGGAGGCCAATTTGGGTGCAATCCGATAATATAAGAATTTGAGTCACCAAATGGGCTTCGTTCGACTTCTAAGTTTTTGAGTACGTTAATAATGACAAATGAAACATGTTTGACTCAACAAAAAAGCTGAAATGTGTTGTACGAAGAAGGAAAACATGTTTGTACATTGTAGGCTCAATTGGAGGCCAATTTGGGTGCAATACAAGGATTATAGTGATCAAAGGGACTCCGTTTGACTTCCAACCACGAGTCGGTATCATAATAATGAAAAAGGTAACATTTTTCAATTAACAAACAAGTTTGGTTGTGTTTAACGAAGAAGGAAAAATCGATTGTACGTTGTAGGCTCAATTGGAGGCTAATTTGGGTTCAATCAGATAATACAAGATTTTGGGTGACCAAATGGGCTTCGTTTGACTTCTAAGGGTACATTAATAATAAAAAATGCAACATTTTTGACTCAATAAACAAGTTTAATTGTGTTGTACGAAGAAGGAAAACTCGTTTGTACGTTGTATGCTCAATTGGAGGCAAATTTGGGTGCAATCCGAGAATACAAGGATTTGAGTGACCAAAAGGACTCCGTTTGACTCTAACCACGCGTGGGTACAATAATAATGAAAAATTCAACATATTTGACTCAACACACAAGTTTGGTTAGCTTTACGAAGAAGGAAAACTCGTTTGTACGTTGTAGGCTCAATTTGTGGCCAATTCGGGTGCAATCCGAGAATACCAGGATTTGAGTGACACAATGGACTCCGTCTGACTTCTAACTGCATGAAGGTACTATACTAATGACAAATTTTATATTTTTTACTCAACACACAAGCTTGGTTGTGTTTTACGAAGAAGAAAAACTCGTTTGGACGGTGTAGCTCAATTGAAGACCAATTTGGGTGCAATCCGAGAATACAAGGATTTGAGTAACCAAATGGACTCCGTTTGACACATAAGTACCAAAATAATGACAAATGCCACATGTTTGAATAAAAAAACAAGCTTGGTATTTTTTAATGAAAAAGGAAAACTCGTTTGTACGTTGTAGGCTCAATTGAAAGCCAATTTGGGTGCTATCCGAGAATACAATGATATGAGTCACCAAATGAACTGTGTTTGAATTTTAGCCTAACATAGGTACCACAATAATGACAAATTGTACATCTTAGACTCAGCAAACAAGTTTGGTTGTGCTTTACGAAGAAGGAAAACTCGTTTGTACATTGTAGGCTCAATTGGAGGCCAATTTGGGTGCAATCCAAGAATACCAGGATTTGAGTGACAAAATGGACTCCGTTTGACTTCTAACCATGTGTGGGTACCATAATAATGACAAATGCAACATTTATTAGTCAACAAACAAGTTTGGTTGTGTTTAACGAAGAAAGAAAACTCGATTGTACGTTGTAGGCTCAATTGGAGGCCAATTTGGGTGCAATCAGATAATATAAGAATTTGAGTGACCAAATGGGCTTCGTTCGACTTCTAAGTTTTTGAGTACGTTAATAATGACAAATGAAACATGTTTGACTCAACAAAAAAGTTGAAATGTGTTGTACGAAGAAGGAAAACATGTTTGTACATTGTAGGCTCAATTGGAGGCCAATTTGGGTGCAATATAAGGATTATAGTGATCAAAGGGACTCCGTTTGACTTCCAACAACGAGTGGGTACCATAATAATGAAAAAGGCTACATTTTTCAATTAACAAACAAGTTTGGTTTTGTTTAACGAAAAAGGAAAACTCGATTGTACGTTGTAGGCTCAATTGGAGGCTAATTTGGGTTCAATCAGATAATACAAGATTTTGGGTGACCAAATGGGCTTCGTTTGACTTCTAAGGGTACATTAATAATGAAAATGAAACATGTTTGACTCAACAAACAAGTTTAATTGTGTTGTACGAATAAGTAAAACTCGTTTGTACGTTGTATGCTCAATTGGAGGCAAATTTGGGTGCAATCCGAGAATACAAGGATTTGAGTGACCAAAAGGACTCCGTTTGACTCTAACCACGCGTGGGTACAATAATAATGAAAAATTCAACCTATTTGACTCAACACACAAGTTTGGTTAGCTTTACGAAGAAGGAAAACTCGTTTGTACGTTGTAGGCTCAATTTGTGGCCAATTCGGGTGCAATCCGAGAATACCAGGATTTGAGTGACACAATGGACTCCGTCTGACTTCTAACTGCATGAAGGTACTATACTAATGACAAATTTTATATTTTTTACTCAACACACAAGCTTGGTTGTGTTTTACGAAGAACGAAAACTCGTTTGGACGATGTAGCTCAATTGAAGACCAATTTGGGTGCAATCCGAGAATACAAGGATTTGAGTAACCAAATGGACTCCGTTTGACACATAAGTACCAAAATAATGACAAATGCCACATGTTTGAATAAAAAAACAAGCTTGGTATTTTTTAATGAAAAAGGAAAACTCGTTTGTACGTTGTAGGCTCAATTGAAAGCCAATTTGGGTGCTATCCGAGAATAGAATGATATGAGTCACCAAATGAACTGTGTTTGAATTTTAGCCTAACATAGGTACCACAATAATGACAAATTGTACATCTTAGACTCAGCAAAAAATTTGGTTGTGCTTTACGAAGAAGGAAAACTCGTTTGTACATTGTAGGCTCAATTGGAGGCCAATTTGGGTGCAATCCAAGAATACCAGGATTTGAGTGACAAAATGGACTCCGTTTGACTTCTAACCATGTGTGGGTACCATAATAATGACAAATGCAACATTTATTAGTCAACAAACAAGTTTGGTTGTGTTTAACGAAGAAAGAAAACTCGATTGTACGTTGTAGGCTCAATTGGAGGCCAATTTGGGTGCAATCAGATAATATAAGAATTTGAGTGACCAAATGGGCTTCGTTCGACTTCTAAGTTTTTGAGTACGTTAATAATGACAAATGAAACATGTTTGACTCAACAAAAAAGTTGAAATGTGTTGTACGAAGAAGGAAAACATGTTTGTACATTGTAGGCTCAATTGGAGGCCAATTTGGGTGCAATATAAGGATTATAGTGATCAAAGGGACTCCGTTTGACTTCCAACAACGAGTGGGTACCATAATAATGAAAAAGGCTACATTTTTCAATTAACAAACAAGTTTGGTTTTGTTTAACGAAAAAGGAAAACTCGATTGTACGTTGTAGGCTCAATTGGAGGCTAATTTGGGTTCAATCAGATAATACAAGATTTTGGGTGACCAAATGGGCTTCGTTTGACTTCTAAGGGTACATTAATAATGAAAATGAAACATGTTTGACTCAACAAACAAGTTTAATTGTGTTGTACGAATAAGTAAAACTCGTTTGTTCGTTGTATGCTCAATTGGAGGCAAATTTGGGTGCAATCCGAGAATACAAGGATTTGAGTGACCAAAAGGACTCCGTTTGACTCTAACCACGCGTGGGTACAATAATAATGAAAAATTCAACATATTTGACTCAACACACAAGTTTGGTTAGCTTTACGAAGAAGGAAAACTCGTTTGTACGTTGTAGGCTCAATTTGTGGCCAATTCGGGTGCAATCCGAGAATACCAGGATTTGAGTGACACAATGGACTCCGTCTGACTTCTAACTGCATGAAGGTACTATACTAATGACAAATTTTATATTTTTTACTCAACACACAAGCTTGGTTGTGTTTTACGAAGAAGGAAAACTCGTTTGGACGGTGTAGCTCAATTGAAGACCAATTTGGGTGCAATCCGAGAATACAAGGATTTGAGTAACCAAATGGACTCCGTTTGACACATAAGTACCAAAATAATGACAAATGCCACATGTTTGAATAAAAAAACAAGCTTGGTATTTTTTAATGAAAAAGGAAAACTCGTTTGTACGTTGTAGGCTCAATTGAAAGCCAATTTGGGTGCTATCCGAGAATACAATGATATGAGTCACCAAATGAACTGTGTTTGAATTTTAGCCTAACATAGGTACCACAATAATGACAAATTGTACATCTTAGACTCAGCAAACAAGTTTGGTTGTGCTTTACGAAGAAGGAAAACTCGTTTGTACATTGTAGGCTCAATTGGAGGCCAATTTGGGTGCAATCCAAGAATACCAGGATTTGAGTGACAAAATGGACTCCGTTTGACTTCTAACCATGTGTGGGTACCATAATAATGACAAATGCAACATTTATTAGTCAACAAACAAGTTTGGTTGTGTTTAACGAAGAAAGAAAACTCGATTGTACGTTGTAGGCTCAATTGGAGGCCAATTTGGGTGCAATCAGATAATATAAGAATTTGAGTGACCAAATGGGCTTCGTTCGACTTCTAAGTTTTTGAGTACGTTAATAATGACAAATGAAACATGTTTGACTCAACAAAAAAGTTGAAATGTGTTGTACGAAGAAGGAAAACATGTTTGTACATTGTAGGCTCAATTGGAGGCCAATTTGGGTGCAATATAAGGATTATAGTGATCAAAGGGACTCCGTTTGACTTCCAACAACGAGTGGGTACCATAATAATGAAAAAGGCTACATTTTTCAATTAACAAACAAGTTTGGTTTTGTTTAACGAAAAAGGAAAACTCGATTGTACGTTGTAGGCTCAATTGGAGGCTAATTTGGGTTCAATCAGATAATACAAGATTTTGGGTGACCAAATGGGCTTCGTTTGACTTCTAAGGGTACATTAATAATGAAAATGAAACATGTTTGACTCAACAAACAAGTTTAATTGTGTTGTACGAATAAGGAAAACTCGTTTGTACGTTGTATGCTCAATTGGAGGCAAATTTGGGTGCAATCCGAGAATACAAGGATTTGAGTGACCAAAAGGACTCCGTTTGACTCTAACCACGCGTGGGTAAAATAATAATGAAAAATTCAAAATATTTGACTCAACACACAATTTTGGTTAGCTTTACGAAGAAGGAAAACTCGTTTGTACATTGTAGGCTCAATTGGAGGCCAATTTGGGTGCAATCCAAGAATACCAGGATTTGAGTGACAAAATGGACTCCGTTTGACTTCTAACCATGTGTGGGTACCATAATAATGACAAATGCAACATTTATTAGTCAACAAACAAGTTTGGTTGTGTTTAACGAAGAAAGAAAACTCGATTGTACGTTGTAGGCTCAATTGGAGGGCAATTTGGGTGCAATCAGATAATATAAGAATTTGAGTGACCAAATGGGCTTCGTTCGACTTCTAAGTTTTTGAGTACGTTAATAATGACAAATGAAACATGTTTGACTCAACAAAAAAGTTGAAATGTGTTGTACGAAGAAGGAAAACATGTTTGTACATTGTAGGCTCAATTGGAGGCCAATTTGGGTGCAATATAAGGATTATAGTGATCAAAGGGACTCCGTTTGACTTCCAACAACGAGTGGGTACCATAATAATGAAAAAGGCTACATTTTTCAATTAACAAACAAGTTTGGTTTTGTTTAACGAAAAAGGAAAACTCGATTGTACGTTGTAGGCTCAATTGGAGGCTAATTTGGGTTCAATCAGATAATACAAGATTTTGGGTGACCAAATGGGCTTCGTTTGACTTCTAAGGGTACATTAATAATGAAAATGCAACATGTTTGACTCAACAAACAAGTTTAATTGTGTTGTACGAATAAGGAAAACTCGTTTGTACGTTGTATGCTCAATTGGAGGCAAATTTGGGTGCAATCCGAGAATACAAGGATTTGAGTGACCAAAAGGACTCCGTTTGACTCTAACCACGCGTGGGTACAATAATAATGAAAAATTCAAAATATTTGACTCCACACCCAATTTTCGTTAGCTTTACGAAGAAGGAAAACTCGTTTGTACATTGTAGGCTCAATTGGAGGCCAATTTGGGTGCAATCCAAGAATACCAGGATTTGAGTGACAAAATGGACTCCGTTTGACTTCTAACCATGTGTGGGTACCATAATAATGACAAATGCAACATTTATTAGTCAACAAACAAGTTTGGTTGTGTTTAACGAAGAAATAAAACTCGATTGTACGTTGTAGGCTCAATTGGAGGCCAATTTGGGTGCAATCAGATAATATAAGAATTTGAGTCACCAAATGGGCTTCGTTCGACTTCTAAGTTTTTGAGTACGTTAATAATGACAAATGAAACATGTTTGACTCAACAAAAAAGCTGAAATGTGTTGTACGAAGAAGGAAAACATGTTTGTACATTGTAGGCTCAATTGGAGGCCAATTTGGGTGCAATACAAGGATTATAGTGATCAAAGGGACTCCGTTTGACTTCCAACCACGAGTCGGTACCATAATAATGAAAAAGGTAACATTTTTCAATTAACAAAGAAGTTTGGTTGTGTTTAACGAAGAAGGAAAAATCGATTGTACATTGTAGGCTCAATTGGAGGCTAATTTGGGTTCAATCAGATAATACAAGATTTTGGGTGACCAAATGGGCTTCGTTTGACTTCTAAGGGTACATTAATAATAAACAATGCAACATTTTTGACTCAATAAACAAGTTTAATTGTGTTGTACGAAGAAGGAAAACTCGTTTGTACGTTGTATGCTCAATTGGAGGCAAATTTGGGTGCAATCCGAGAATACAAGGATTTGAGTGACCAAAAGGACTCCGTTTGACTCTAACCACACGTGGGTACAATAATAATGAAAAATTCAACATATTTGACTCAACACACAAGTTTGGTTAGCTTTACGAAGAAGGAAAACTCGTTTGTACGTTGTAGGCTCAATTTGTGGCCAATTCGGGTGCAATCCGAGAATACCAGGATTTGAGTGACACAATGGACTCCGTCTGACTTCTAACTGCATGAAGGTACTATACTAATGACAAATTTTATATTTTTTACTCAACACACAAGCTTGGTTGTGTTTTACGAAGAAGGAAAACTCGTTTGGACGGTGTAGCTCAATTGAAGACCAATTTGGGTGCAATCCGAGAATACAAGGATTTGAGTAACCAAATGGACTCCGTTTGACACATAAGTACCAAAATAATGACAAATGCCACATGTTTGAATAAAAAAACAAGCTTGGTATTTTTTAATGAAAAAGGAAAACTCGTTTGTACGTTGTAGGCTCAATTGAAAGCCAATTTGGGTGCTATCCGAGAATACAATGATATGAGTCACCAAATGAACTGTGTTTGAATTTTAGCCTAACATAGGTACCACAATAATGACAAATTGTACATCTTAGACTCAGCAAACAAGTTTGGTTGTGCTTTACGAAGAAGGAAAACTCGTTTGTACATTGTAGGCTCAATTGGAGGCCAATTTGGGTGCAATCCAAGAATACCAGGATTTGAGTGACAAAATGGACTCCGTTTGACTTCTAACCATGTGTGGGTACCATAATAATGACAAATGCAACATTTATTAGTCAACAAACAAGTTTGGTTGTGTTTAACGAAGAAAGAAAACTCGATTGTACGTTGTAGGCTCAATTGGAGGCCAATTTGGGTGCAATCAGATAATATAAGAATTTGAGTGACCAAATGGGCTTCGTTCGACTTCTAAGTTTTTGATTACGTTAATAATGACAAATGAAACATGTTTGACTCAACAAAAAAGTTGAAATGTGTTGTACGAAGAAGGAAAACATGTTTGTACATTGTAGGCTCAATTTGGGTGCAATATAAGGATTATAGTGATCAAAGGGACTCCGTTTGACTTCCAACAACGAGTGGGTACCATAATAATGAAAAAGGCTACATTTTTCAATTAACAAACAAGTTTGGTTTTGTTTAACGAAAAATGAAAACTCGATTGTACGTTGTAGGCTCAATTGGAGGCTAATTTGGGTTCAATCAGATAATACAAGATTTTGGGTGACCAAATGGGCTTCGTTTGACTTCTAAGGGTACATTAATAATGAAAATGCAACATGTTTGACTCAACAAACAAGTTTAATTGTGTTGTACGAATAAGGAAAACTCGTTTGTACGTTGTATGCTCAATTGGAGGCAAATTTGGGTGCAATCCGAGAATACAAGGATTTGAGTGACCAAAAGGACTCCGTTTGACTCTAACCACGCGTGGGTACAATAATAATGAAAAATTCAAAATATTTGACTCCACACCCAATTTTGGTTAGCTTTACGAAGAAGGAAAACTCGTTTGTACATTGTAGGCTCAATTGGAGGCCAATTTGGGTGCAATCCAAGAATACCAGGATTTGAGTGACAAAATGGACTCCGTTTGACTTCTAACCATGTGTGGGTACCATAATAATGACAAATGCAACATTTATTAGTCAACAAACAAGTTTGGTTGTGTTTAACGAAGAAATAAAACTCGATGGTACGTTGTAGGCTCAATTGGAGGCCAATTTGGGTGCAATCAGATAATATAAGAATTTGAGTCACCAAATGGGCTTCGTTCGACTTCTAAGTTTTTGATTACGTTAATAATGACAAATGAAACATGTTTGACTCAACAAAAAAGCTGAAATGTGTTGTACGAAGAAGGAAAACATGTTTGTACATTGTAGGCTCAATTGGAGGCCAATTTGGGTGCAATACAAGGATTATAGTGATCAAAGGGACTCCGTTTGACTTCCAACCACGAGTCGGTACCATAATAATGAAAAAGGCAACATTTTTCAATTAACAAACAAGTTTGGTTGTGTTTAACGAAGAAGGAAAAATCGATTGTACGTTGTAGGCTCAATTGGAGGCTAATTTGGGTTCAATCAGATAATACAAGATTTTGGGTGACCAAATGGGCTTCGTTTGACTTCTAAGGGTACATTAATAATAAAAAATGCAACATTTTTTACTCAATAAACAAGTTTAATTGTGTTGTACGAAGAAGGAAAACTCGTTTGTACGTTGTATGCTCAATTGGAGGGAAATTTGGGTGCAATCCGAGAATACAAGGATTTGAGTGACCAAAAGGACTCCGTTTGACTCTAACCACGCGTGGGTACAATAATAATGAAAAATTCAACCTATTTGACTCAACACACAAGTTTGGTTAGCTTTACGAAGAAGGAAAACTCGTTTGTACGTTGTAGGCTCAATTTGTGGCCAATTCGGGTGCAATCCGAGAATACCAGGATTTGAGTGACACAATGGACTCCGTCTGACTTCTAACTGCATGAAGGTACTATACTAATGACAAATTTTATATTTTTTACTCAACACACAAGCTTGGTTGTGTTTTACGAAGAACGAAAACTCGTTTGGACGATGTAGCTCAATTGAAGACCAATTTGGGTGCAATCCGAGAATACAAGGATTTGAGTAACCAAATGGACTCCGTTTGACACATAAGTACCAAAATAATGACAAATGCCACATGTTTGAATAAAAAAACAAGCTTGGTATTTTTTAATGAAAAAGGAAAACTCGTTTGTACGTTGTAGGCTCAATTGAAAGCCAATTTGGGTGCTATCCGAGAATAGAATGATATGAGTCACCAAATGAACTGTGTTTGAATTTTAGCCTAACATAGGTACCACAATAATGACAAATTGTACATCTTAGACTCAGCAAAAAATTTGGTTGTGCTTTACGAAGAAGGAAAACTCGTTTGTACATTGTAGGCTCAATTGGAGGCCAATTTGGGTGCAATCCAAGAATACCAGGATTTGAGTGACAAAATGGACTCCGTTTGACTTCTAACCATGTGTGGGTACCATAATAATGACAAATGCAACATTTATTAGTCAACAAACAAGTTTGGTTGTGTTTAACGAAGAAAGAAAACTCGATTGTACGTTGTAGGCTCAATTGGAGGCCAATTTGGGTGCAATCAGATAATATAAGAATTTGAGTGACCAAATGGGCTTCGTTCGACTTCTAAGTTTTTGAGTACGTTAATAATGACAAATGAAACATGTTTGACTCAACAAAAAAGTTGAAATGTGTTGTACGAAGAAGGAAAACATGTTTGTACATTGTAGGCTCAATTGGAGGCCAATTTGGGTGCAATATAAGGATTATAGTGATCAAAGGGACTCCGTTTGACTTCCAACAACGAGTGGGTACCATAATAATGAAAAAGGCTACATTTTTCAATTAACAAACAAGTTTGGTTTTGTTTAACGAAAAAGGAAAACTCGATTGTACGTTGTAGGCTCAATTGGAGGCTAATTTGGGTTCAATCAGATAATACAAGATTTTGGGTGACCAAATGGGCTTCGTTTGACTTCTAAGGGTACATTAATAATGAAAATGCAACATGTTTGACTCAACAAACAAGTTTAATTGTGTTGTACGAATAAGGAAAACTCGTTTGTACGTTGTATGCTCAATTGGAGGCAAATTTGGGTGCAATCCGAGAATACAAGGATTTGAGTGACCAAAAGGACTCCGTTTGACTCTAACCACGCGTAGGTACAATAATAATGAAAAATTCAAAATATTTGACTCCACACCCAATTTTGGTTAGCTTTACGAAGAAGGAAAACTCGTTTGTACATTGTAGGCTCAATTGGAGGCCAATTTGGGTGCAATCCAAGAATACCAGGATTTGAGTGACAAAATGGACTCCGTTTGACTTCTAACCATGTGTGGGTACCATAATAATGACAAATGCAACATTTATTAGTCAACAAACAAGTTTGGTTGTGTTTAACGAAGAAATAAAACTCGATTGTACGTTGTAGGCTCAATTGGAGGCCAATTTGGGTGCAATCAGATAATATAAGAATTTGAGTCACCAAATGGGCTTCGTTCGACTTCTAAGTTTTTGAGTACGTTAATAATGACAAATGAAACATGTTTGACTCAACAAAAAAGCTGAAATGTGTTGTACGAAGAAGGAAAACATGTTTGTACATTGTAGGCTCAATTGGAGGCCAATTTGGGTGCAATACAAGGATTATAGTGATCAAAGGGACTCCGTTTGACTTCCAACCACGAGTCGGTACCATAATAATGAAAAAGGTAACATTTTTCAATTAACAAACAAGTTTGGTTGTGTTTAACGAAGAAGGAAAAATCGATTGTACGTTGTAGGCTCAATTGGAGGCTAATTTGGGTTCAATCAGATAATACAAGATTTTGGGTGACCAAATGGGCTTCGTTTGATTTCTAAGGGTACATTAATAATAAAAAATGCAACATTTTTGACTCAATAAACAAGTTTAATTGTGTTGTACGAAGAAGGAAAACTCGTTTGTACGTTGTATGCTCAATTGGAGGGAAATTTGGGTGCAATCCGAGAATACAAGGATTTGAGTGACCAAAAGGACTCCGTTTGACTCTAACCACGCGTGGGTACAATAATAATGAAAAATTCAACATATTTGACTCAACACACAAGTTTGGTTAGCTTTACGAAGAAGGAAAACTCGTTTGTACGTTGTAGGCTCAATTTGTGGCCAATTCGGGTGCAATCCGAGAATACCAGGATTTGAGTGACACAATGGACTCCGTCTGACTTCTAACTGCATGAAGGTACTATACTAATGACAAATTTTATATTTTTTACTCAACACACAAGCTTGGTTGTGTTTTACGAAGAAGGAAAACTCGTTTGGACGGTGTAGCTCAATTGAAGACCAATTTGGGTGCAATCCGAGAATACAAGGATTTGAG
Organism: Berberis vulgaris; assembly: GCA_963556465.1. Taxonomy (NCBI): domain Eukaryota; kingdom Viridiplantae; phylum Streptophyta; class Magnoliopsida; order Ranunculales; family Berberidaceae; genus Berberis; species Berberis vulgaris. The sequence goes on from OY747135.1 coordinate 31,002,354, forward strand.
TAACCAAATGGACTCCGTTTGACACATAAGTACCAAAATAATGACAAATGCCACATGTTTGAATAAAAAAACAAGCTTGGTATTTTTTAATGAAAAAGGAAAACTCGTTTGTACGTTGTAGGCTCAATTGAAAGCCAATTTGGGTGCTATCCGAGAATACAATGATATGAGTCACCAAATGAACTGTGTTTGAATTTTAGCCTAACATAGGTACCACAATAATGAAAAATTGTACATCTTAGACTCAGCAAACAAGTTTGGTTGTGCTTTACGAAGAAGGAAAACTTGTTTGTACATTGTAGGCTCAATTGGAGGCCAATTTGGGTGCAATCCAAGAATACCAGGATTTGAGTGACAAAATGGACTCCGTTTGACTTCTAACCATGTGTGGGTACCATAATAATGACAAATGCAACATTTATTAGTCAACAAACAAGTTTGGTTGTGTTTAACGAAGAAAGAAAACTCGATTGTACGTTGTAGGCTCAATTGGAGGCCAATTTGGGTGCAATCAGATAATATAAGAATTTGAGTCACCAAATGGGCTTCGTTCGACTTCTAAGTTTTTGAGTACGTTAATAATGACAAATGAAACATGTTTGACTCAACAAAAAAGCTGAAATGTGTTGTACGAAGAAGGAAAACATGTTTGTACATTGTAGGCTCAATTGGAGGCCAATTTGGGTGCAATACAAGGATTATAGTGATCAAAGGGACTCCGTTTAACTTCAAACCACGAGTCGGTACCATAATAATGAAAAAGGTAACATTTTTCTATTAACAAACAAGTTTGGTTGTGTTTAACGAAGAAGGAAAAATCGATTGTACGTTGTAGGCTCAATTGGAGGCTAATTTGGGTTCAATCAGATAATACAAGATTTTGGGTGACCAAATGGGCTTCGTTTGACTTCTAAGGGTACATTAATAATAAAAAATGCAACATTTTTGACTCAATAAACAAGTTTAATTGTGTTGTACGAAGAAGGAAAACTCGTTTGTACGTTGTATGCTCAATTGGAGGCAAATTTGGGTGCAATCCGAGAATACAAGGATTTGAGTGACCAAAAGGACTCCGTTTGACTCTGACCACGCGTGGGTACAATAATAATGAAAAATTCAACATATTTGACTCAACACACAAGTTTGGTTAGCTTTACGAAGAAGGAAAACTCGTTTGTACGTTGTAGGCTCAATTTGTGGCCAATTCGGGTGCAATCCGAGAATACCAGGATTTGAGTGACACAATGGACTCCGTCTGACTTCTAACTGCATGAAGGTACTATACTAATGACAAATTTTATATTTTTTACTCAACACACAAGCTTGGTTGTGTTTTACGAAGAAGGAAAACTCGTTTGGACGATGTAGCTCAGTTGAAGACCAATTTGGGTGCAATCCGAGAATACAAGGATTTGAGTAACCAAATGGACTCCGTTTGACACATAAGTACCAAAATAATGACAAATGCCACATGTTTGAATAAAAAAACAAGCTTGATATTTTTTAATGAAAAAGGAAAACTCGTTTGTACGTTGTAGGCTCAATTGAAAGCCAATTTGGGTGCTATCCGAGAATACAATGATATGAGTCACCAAATGAAATGTGTTTGAATTTTAGCCTAACATAGGTACCACAATAATGACAAATTGTACATCTTAGACTCAGCAAAAAATTTGGTTGTGCTTTACGAAGAAGGAAAACTCGTTTGTACATTGTAGGCTCAACTGGAGGCCAATTTGGGTGCAATCCAAGAATACCAGGATTTGAGTGACAAAATGGACTCCGTTTGACTTCTAACCATGTGTGGGTACCATAATAATGACAAATGCAACATTTATTAGTCAACAAACAAGTTTGGTTGTGTTTAACGAAGAAAGAAAACTCGATTGTACGTTGTAGGCTCAATTGGAGGCCAATTTGGGTGCAATCAGATAATATAAGAATTTGAGTCACCAAATGGGCTTCGTTCGACTTCTAAGTTTTTGAGTACGTTAATAATGACAAATGAAACATGTTTGACTCAACAAAAAAGTTGAAATGTGTTGTACGAAGAAGGAAAACATGTTTGTACATTGTAGGCTCAATTGGAGGCCAATTTGGGTGCAATATAAGGATTATAGTGATCAAAGGGACTCCGTTTGACTTCCAACAACGAGTGGGTACCATAATAATGAAAAAGGCTACATTTTTCAATTAACAAACAAGTTTGGTTTTGTTTAACGAAAAAGGAAAACTCGATTGTACGTTGTAGGCTCAATTGGAGGCTAATTTGGGTTCAATCAGATAATACAAGATTTTGGGTGACCAAATGGGCTTCGTTTGACTTCTAAGGGTACATTAATAATGAAAATGCAACATGTTTGACTCAACAAACAAGTTTAATTGTGTTGTACGAATAAGGAAAACTCGTTTGTACGTTGTATGCTCAATTGGAGGCAAATTTGGGTGCAATCCGAGAATACAAGGATTTGAGTGACCAAAAGGACTCCGTTTGACTCTAACCACGCGTGGGTACAATAATAATGAAAAATTCAAAATATTTGACTCCACACCCAATTTTGGTTAGCTTTACGAAGAAGGAAAACTCGTTTGTACATTGTAGGCTCAATTGGAGGCCAATTTGGGTGCAATCCAAGAATACCAGGATTTGAGTGAGAAAATGGACTCCGTTTGACTTCTAACCATGTGTGGGTACCATAATAATGACAAATGCAACATTTATTAGTCAACAAACAAGTTTGGTTGTGTTTAACGAAGAAATAAAACTCGATTGTACGTTGTAGGCTCAATTAGAGGCCAATTTGGGTGCAATCAGATAATATAAGAATTTGAGTCACCAAATGGGCTTCGTTCGACTTCTAAGTTTTTGAGTACGTTAATAATGACAAATGAAACATGTTTGACACAACAAAAAAGCTGAAATGTGTTGTACGAAGAAGGAAAACATGTTTGTACATTGTAGGCTCAATTGGAGGCCAATTTGGGTGCAATACAAGGATTATAGTGATCAAAGGGACTCCGTTTGACTTCCAACCACGAGTCGGTACCATAATAATGAAAAAGGTAACATTTTTCAATTAACAAACAAGTTTGGTTGTGTTTAACGAAGAAGGAAAAATCGATTGTACGTTGTAGGCTCAATTGGAGGCTAATTTGGGTTCAATCAGATAATACAAGATTTTGGGTGACCAAATGGGCTTCGTTTGACTTCTAAGGGTACATTAATAATAAAAAATGCAACATTTTTGACTCAATAAACAAGTTTAATTGTGTTGTACGAAGAAGGAAAACTCGTTTGTACGTTGTATGCTCAATTGGAGGGAAATTTGGGTGCAATCCGAGAATACAAGGATTTGAGTGACCAAAAGGACTCCGTTTGACTCTAACCACGCGTGGGTACAATAATAATGAAAAATTCAACATATTTGACTCAACACACAAGTTTGGTTAGCTTTACGAAGAAGGAAAACTCGTTTGTACGTTGTAGGCTCAATTTGTGGCCAATTCGGGTGCAATCCGAGAATACCAGGATTTGAGTGACACAATGGACTCCGTCTGACTTCTAACTGCATGAAGGTACTATACTAATGACAAATTTTATATTTTTTACTCAACACACAAGCTTGGTTGTGTTTTACGAAGAAGGAAAACTCGTTTGGACGGTGTAGCTCAATTGAAGACCAATTTGGGTGCAATCCGAGAATACAAGGATTTGAGTAACCAAATGGACTCCGTTTGACACATAAGTACCAAAATAATGACAAATGCCACATGTTTGAATAAAAAAACAAGCTTGGTATTTTTTAATGAAAAAGGAAAACTCGTTTGTACGTTGTAGGCTCAATTGAAAGCCAATTTGGGTGCTATCCGAGAATACAATGATATGAGTCACCAAATGAACTGTGTTTGAATTTTAGCCTAACATAGGTACCACAATAATGAAAAATTGTACATCTTAGACTCAGCAAACAAGTTTGGTTGTGCTTTACGAAGAAGGAAAACTTGTTTGTACATTGTAGGCTCAATTGGAGGCCAATTTGGGTGCAATCCAAGAATACCAGGATTTGAGTGACAAAATGGACTCCGTTTGACTTCTAACCATGTGTGGGTACCATAATAATGACAAATGCAACATTTATTAGTCAACAAACAAGTTTGGTTGTGTTTAACGAAGAAAGAAAACTCGATTGTACGTTGTAGGCTCAATTGGAGGCCAATTTAGGTGCAATCAGATAATATAAGAATTTGAGTCACCAAATGGGCTTCGTTCGACTTCTAAGTTTTTGAGTACGTTAATAATGACAAATGAAACATGTTTGACTCAACAAAAAAGCTGAAATGTGTTGTACGAAGAAGGAAAACATGTTTGTACATTGTAGGCTCAATTGGAGGCCAATTTGGGTGCAATACAAGGATTATAGTGATCAAAGGGACTCCGTTTGACTTCCAACAACGAGTGGGTACCATAATAATGAAAAAGGCTACATTTTTCAATTAACAAACAAGTTTGGTTTTGTTTAACGAAAAAGGAAAACTCGATTGTACGTTGTAGGCTCAATTGGAGGCTAATTTGGGTTCAATCAGATAATACAAGATTTTGGGTGACCAAATGGGCTTCGTTTGACTTCTAAGGGTACATTAATAATGAAAATGCAACATGTTTGACTCAACAAACAAGTTTAATTGTGTTGTACGAATAAGGAAAACTCGTTTGTACGTTGTATGCTCAATTGGAGGCAAATTTGGGTGCAATCCGAGAATACAAGGATTTGAGTGACCAAAAGGACTCCGTTTGACTCTAACCACGCGTGGGTACAATAATAATGAAAAATTCAAAATATTTGACTCCACACCCAATTTTGGTTAGCTTTACGAAGAAGGAAAACTCGTTTGTACATTGTAGGCTCAATTGGAGGCCAATTTGGGTGCAATCCAAGAATACCAGGATTTGAGTGACAAAATGGACTCCGTTTGACTTCTAACCATGTGTGGGTACCATAATAATGACAAATGCAACATTTATTAGTCAACAAACAAGTTTGGTTGTGTTTAACGAAGAAAGAAAACTCGATTGTACGTTGTAGGCTCAATTGGAGGCCAATTTGGGTGCAATCAGATAATATAAGAATTTGAGTCACCAAATGGGCTTCGTTCGACTTCTAAGTTTTTGAGTACGTTAATAATGACAAATGAAACATGTTTGACTCAACAAAAAAGTTGAAATGTGTTGTACGAAGAAGGAAAACATGTTTGTACATTGTAGGCTCAATTGGAGGCCAATTTGGGTGCAATATAAGGATTATAGTGATCAAAGGGACTCCGTTTGACTTCCAACAACGAGTGGGTACCATAATAATGAAAAAGGCTACATTTTTCAATTAACAAACAAGTTTGGTTTTGTTTAACGAAAAAGGAAAACTCGATTGTACGTTGTAGGCTCAATTGGAGGCTAATTTGGGTTCAATCAGATAATACAAGATTTTGGGTGACCAAATGGGCTTCGTTTGACTTCTAAGGGTACATTAATAATGAAAATGCAACATGTTTGACTCAACAAACAAGTTTAATTGTGTTGTACGAATAAGGAAAACTCGTTTGTACGTTGTATGCTCAATTGGAGGCAAATTTGGGTGCAATCCGAGAATACAAGGATTTGAGTGACCAAAAGGACTCCGTTTGACTCTAACCACGCGTGGGTACAATAATAATGAAAAATTCAAAATATTTGACTCCACACCCAATTTTGGTTAGCTTTACGAAGAAGGAAAACTCGTTTGTACATTGTAGGCTCAATTGGAGGCCAATTTGGGTGCAATCCAAGAATACCAGGATTTGAGTGACAAAATGGACTCCGTTTGACTTCTAACCATGTGTGGGTACCATAATAATGACAAATGCAACATTTATTAGTCAACAAACAAGTTTGGTTGTGTTTAACGAAGAAATAAAACTCGATTGTACGTTGTAGGCTCAATTGGAGGCCAATTTGGGTGCAATCAGATAATATAAGAATTTGAGTCACCAAATGGGCTTCGTTCGACTTCTAAGTTTTTGAGTACGTTAATAATGACAAATGAAACATGTTTGACACAACAAAAAAGCTGAAATGTGTTGTACGAAGAAGGAAAACATGCTTGTACATTGTAGGCTCAATTGGAGGCCAATTTGGGTGCAATACAAGGATTATAGTGATCAAAGGGACTCCGTTTGACTTCCAACCACGATTCGGTACCATAATAATGAAAAAGGAAACATTTTTCAATTGACAAACAAGTTTGGTTGTGTTTAACGAAGAAGGAAAAATCGATTGTACGTTGTAGGCTCAATTGGAGGCTAATTTGGGTTCAATCAGATAATACAAGATTTTGGGTGACCAAATGGGCTTCGTTTGACTTCTAGGGGTACATTAATAATAAAAAATGCAACATTTTTGACTCAATAAACAAGTTTAATTGTGTTGTACGAAGAAGAAAAACTCGTTTGTACGTTGTATGCTCAATTGGAGGGAAATTTGGGTGCAATCCGAGAATACAAGGATTTGAGTGACCAAAAGGACTCCGTTTGACTCTAACCACGCGTGGGTACAATAATAATGAAAAATTCAACATATTTGACTCAACACACAAGTTTGGTTAGCTTTACGAAGAAAGAAAACTCGTTTGTACGTTGTAGGCTCAATTTGTGGCCAATTCGGTTGCAATCCGAGAATACCAGGATTTGAGTGACACAATGGACTCCGTCTGACTTCTAACTGCGTGAAGGTACTATACTAATGACAAATTTTATATTTTTTACTCAACACACAAGCTTGGTTGTGTTTTACGAAGAAGAAAAACTCGTTTGGACGGTGTAGCTCAATTGAAGACCAATTTGGGTGCAATCCGAGAATACAAGGATTTGAGTAACCAAATGGACTCCGTTTGACACATAAGTACCAAAATAATGACAAATGCCACAAGTTTGAATAAAAAAACAAGCTTGGTATTTTTTAATGAAAAAGGAAAACTCGTTTGTACGTTGTAGGCTCAATTGAAAGCCAATTTGGGTGCTATCCGAGAATACAACGATATGAGTCACCAAATGAACTGTGTTTGAATTTTAGACTAACATAGGTACCACAATATTGAAAAATTGTACATCTTAGACTCATCAAACAAGTTTGGTTGTGCTTTACGAAGAAGGAAAACTCGTTTGTACATTGTAGGCTCAATTGGAGGCCAATTTGGGTGCAATCCAAGAATACCAGGATTTGAGGGACAAAATGGACTCCGTTTGACTTCTAACCATGTGTGGGTACCATAATAATGACAAATGCAACATTTATTAGTCAACAAACAAGTTTGGTTGTGTTTAACGAAGAAAGAAAACTCGATTGTACGTTGTAGGCTCAATTGGAGGCCAATTTGGGTGCAATCAGATAATATAAGAATTTGAGTGACCAAATTGGCTTCGTTCGACTTCTAAGTTTTTGAGTACGTTAATAATGACAAATGAAACATGTTTGACTCAACAAAAAAGTTGAAATGTGCTGTACGAAGAAGGAAAACATGTTTGTACATTGTAGGCTCAATTGGAGGCCAATTTGGGTGCAATATAAGGATTATAGTGATCAAAGGGACTCCGTTTGACTTCCAACAACGAGTGGGTACCATAATAATGAAAAAGGCTACATTTTTCAATTAACAAACAAGTTTGGTTTTGTTTAACGAAAAAGGAAAACTCGATTGTACGTTGTAGGCTCAATTGGAGGCTAATTTGGGTTCAATCAGATAATACAAGATTTTGGGTGACCAAATGGGCTTCGTTTGACTTCTAAGGGTACATTAATAATGAAAATGCAACATGTTTGACTCAACAAACAAGTTTAATTGTGTTGTACGAATAAGGAAAACTCGTTTGTACGTTGTATGCTCAATTGGAGGCAAATTTTGGTGCAATCCGAGAATACAAGGATTTGAGTGACCAAAAGGACTCCGTTTGACTCTAACCACGCGTGGGTACAATAATAATGAAAAATTCAACATATTTGACTCAACACACAAGTTTGGTTAGCTTTACGAAGAAGGAAAACTCGTTTGTACGTTGTAGGCTCAATTTGTGGCCAATTCGGGTGCAATCCGAGAATACCAGGATTTGAGTGACACAATGGACTCCGTCTGACTTCTAACTGCGTGAAGGTACTATACTAATGACAAATTTTATATTTTTTACTCAACACACAAGCTTGGTTGTGTTTTACGAAGAAGGAAAACTCGTTTGGACGGTGTAGCTCAATTGAAGACCAATTTGGGTGCAATCCGAGAATACTAGGATTTGAGTAACCAAATGGACTCCGTTTGACACATAAGTACCAAAATAATGACAAATGCCACATGTTTGAATAAAAAAACAAGCTTGGTATTTTTTAATGAAAAAGGAAAACTCGTTTGTACGTTGTAGGCTCAATTGAAAGCCAATTTGGGTGCTATCCGAGAATACAATGATATGAGTCACCAAACGAACTGTGTTTGAATTTTAGCCTAACATAGGTACCATAATAATGACAAATTGTACATCTTAGACTCAGCAAACAAGTTTGGTTGTGCTTTACGAAGAAGGAAAACTCGTTTATACATTGTAGGCTCAATTGGAGGCCAATTTGGGTGCAATCCAAGAATACCAGGATTTGAGTGACAAAATGGACTCCGTTTGACTTCTAACCATGTGTGGGTACCATAATAATGACAAATGAAACATTTATTAGTCAACAAACAAGTTTGGTTGTGTTTAACGAAGAAAGAAAACTCGATTGTACGTTGTAGGCTCAATTGGAGGCCAATTTGGGTGCAATCAGATAATATAAGAATTTGAGTCACCAAATGGGCTTCGTTCGACTTTTAAGTTTTTGAGTACGTTAATAATGACAAATGAAACATGTTTGACTCAACAAAAAAGTTGAAATGTGTTGTACGAAGAAGGAAAACATGTTTGTACATTGTAGGCTCAATTGGAGGCCAATTTGGGTGCAATATAAGGATTATAGTGATCAAAGGGACTCCGTTTGACTTCCAACAACGAGTGGGTACCATAATAATGAAAAAGGCTACATTTTTCAATTAACAAACAAGTTTGGTTTTGTTTAACGAAAAAGGAAAACTCGATTGTACGTTGTAGGCTCAATTGGAGGCTAATTTGGGTTCAATCAGATAATACAAGATTTTGGGTGACCAAATGGGCTTCGTTTGACTTCTAAGGGTACATTAATAATGAAAATGCAACATGTTTGACTCAACAAACAAGTTTAATTGTGTTGTACGAATAAGGAAAACTCGTTTGTACGTTGTATGCTCAATTGGAGGCAAATTTGGGTGCAATCCGAGAATACAAGGATTTGAGTGACCAAAAGGACTCCGTTTGACTCTAACCACGCGTGGGTACAATAATAATGAAAAATTCAATATATTTGACTCAACACACAATTTTGGTTAGCTTTACGAAGAAGGAAAACTTGTTTGTACATTGTAGGCTCAATTGGAAGCCAATTTGGGTGCAATCCAAGAATACCAGGATTTGAGTGACAAAATGGACTCCGTTTGACTTCTAACCATGTGTGGGTACCATAATAATGACAAATGCAACATTTATTAGTCAACAAACAAGTTTGGTTGTGTTTAACGAAGAAATAAAACTCGATTGTATGTTGTAGGCTCAATTGGAGGCCAATTTGGGTGCAATCAGATAATATAAGAATTTGAGTCACCAAATGGGCTTCGTTCGACTTCTAAGTTTTTGAGTACGTTAATAATGAAAAATGAAACATGTTTGACTCAACAAAAAAGCTGAAATGTGTTGTACGAAGAAGGAAAACATGCTTGTACATTGTAGGCTCAATTGGAGGCCAATTTGGGTGCAATACAAGGATTATAGTGATCAAAGGGACTCCGTTTGACTTCCAACCACGATTCGGTACCATAATAATGAAAAAGGAAACATTTTTCAATTGACAAACAAGTTTGGTTGTGTTTAACGAAGAAGGAAAAATCGATTGTACGTTGTAGGCTCAATTGGAGGCTAATTTGGGTTCAATCAGATAATACAAGATTTTGGGTGACCAAATGGGCTTCGTTTGACTTCTAGGGGTACATTAATAATAAAAAATGCAACATTTTTGACTCAATAAACAAGTTTAATTGTGTTGTACGAAGAAGGAAAACTCGTTTGTACGTTGTATGCTCAATTGGAGGCAAATTTGGGTGCAATCCGAGAATACAAGGATTTGAGTGACCAAAAGGACTCCGTTTGACTCTAACCACGCGTGGGTACAATAATAATGAAAAATTCAACATATTTGACTCAACACACAAGTTTGGTTAGCTTTACGAAGAAAGAAAACTCGTTTGTACGTTGTAGGCTCAATTTGTGGCCAATTCGGTTGCAATCCGAGAATACCAGGATTTGAGTGACACAATGGACTCCGTCTGACTTCTAACTGCGTGAAGGTACTATACTAATGACAAATTTTATATTTTTTACTCAACACACAAGCTTGGTTGTGTTTTACGAAGAAGAAAAACTCGTTTGGACGGTGTAGCTCAATTGAAGACCAATTTGGGTGCAATCCGAGAATACAAGGATTTGAGTAACCAAATGGACTCCGTTTGACACATAAGTACCAAAATAATGACAAATGCCACAAGTTTGAATAAAAAAACAAGCTTGGTATTTTTTAATGAAAAAGGAAAACTCGTTTGTACGTTGTAGGCTCAATTGAAAGCCAATTTGGGTGCTATCCGAGAATACAACGATATGAGTCACCAAATGAACTGTGTTTGAATTTTAGACTAACATAGGTACCACAATATTGACAAATTTTACATCTTAGACTCATCAAACAAGTTTGGTTGTGCTTTACGAAGAAGGAAAACTCGTTTGTACATTGTAGGCTCAATTGGAGGCCAATTTGGGTGCAATCCAAGAATACCAGGATTTGAGGGACAAAATGGACTCCGTTTGACTTCTAACCATGTGTGGGTACCATAATAATGACAAATGCAACATTTATTAGTCAACAAACAAGTTTGGTTGTGTTTAACGAAGAAAGAAAACTCGATTGTACGTTGTAGGCTCAATTGGAGGCCAATTTGGGTGCAATCAGATAATATAAGAATTTGAGTGACCAAATGGGCTTCGTTCGACTTCTAAGTTTTTGAGTACGTTAATAATGACAAATGAAACATGTTTGACTCAACAAAAAAGTTGAAATGTGTTGTACGAAGAAGGAAAACATGTTTGTACATTGTAGGCTCAATTGGAGGCCAATTTGGGTGCAATATAAGGATTATAGTGATCAAAGGGACTCCGTTTGACTTCCAACAACGAGTGGGTACCATAATAATGAAAAAGGCTACATTTTTCAATTAACAAACAAGTTTGGTTTTGTTTAACGAAAAAGGAAAACTCGATTGTACGTTGTAGGCTCAATTGGAGGCTAATTTGGGTTCAATCAGATAATACAAGATTTTGGGTGACCAAATGGGCTTCGTTTGACTTCTAAGGGTACATTAATAATGAAAATGCAACATGTTTGACTCAACAAACAAGTTTAATTGTGTTGTACGAATAAGGAAAACTCGTTTGTACGTTGTATGCTCAATTGGAGGCAAATTTTGGTGCAATCCGAGAATACAAGGATTTGAGTGACCAAAAGGACTCCGTTTGACTCTAACCACGCGTGGGTACAATAATAATGAAAAATTCAACATATTTGACTCAACACACAAGTTTGGTTAGCTTTACGAAGAAGGAAAACTCGTTTGTACGTTGTAGGCTCAATTTGTGGCCAATTCGGGTGCAATCCGAGAATACCAGGATTTGAGTGACACAATGGACTCCGTCTGACTTCTAACTGCGTGAAGGTACTATACTAATGACAAATTTTATATTTTTTACTCAACACACAAGCTTGGTTGTGTTTTACGAAGAAGGAAAACTCGTTTGGACGGTGTAGCTCAATTGAAGACCAATTTGGGTGCAATCCGAGAATACTAGGATTTGAGTAACCAAATGGACTCCGTTTGACACATAAGTACCAAAATAATGACAAATGCCACATGTTTGAATAAAAAAACAAGCTTGGTATTTTTTAATGAAAAAGGAAAACTCGTTTGTACGTTGTAGGCTCAATTGAAAGCCAATTTGGGTGCTATCCGAGAATACAATGATATGAGTCACCAAATGAACTGTGTTTGAATTTTAGCCTAACATAGGTACCATAATAATGACAAATTGTACATCTTAGACTCAGCAAACAAGTTTGGTTGTGCTTTACGAAGAAGGAAAACTCGTTTATACATTGTAGGCTCAATTGGAGGCCAATTTGGGTGCAATCCAAGAATACCAGGATTTGAGTGACAAAATGGACTCCGTTTGACTTCTAACCATGTGTGGGTACCATAATAATGACAAATGCAACATTTATTAGTCAACAAACAAGTTTGGTTGTGTTTAACGAAGAAAGAAAACTCGATTGTACGTTGTAGGCTCAATTGGAGGCCAATTTGGGTGCAATAAGATAATATAAGAATTTGAGTGACCAAATGGGCTTCGTTCGAATTCTAAGTTTTTGAGTACGTTAATAATGACAAATGAAACATGTTTGACTCAACAAAAAAGTTGAAATGTGTTGTACGAAGAAGGAAAACATGTTTGTACATTGTAGGTTCAATTGGAGGCCAATTTGGGTGCAATATAAGGATTATAGTGATCAAAGGGACTCCGTTTGACTTCCAACCACGAGTGGGTACCATAATAATGAAAAAGGCTACATTTTTCAATTAACAAACAAGTTTGGTTTTGTTTAACGAAAAAGGAAAACTCGATTGTACGTTGTAGGCTCAATTGGAGGCTAATTTGGGTTCAATAAGATAATACAAGATTTTGGGTGACCAAATGGGCTTCGTTTGACTTCTAAGGGTACATTAATAATTAAAAATGCAACATGTTTGACTCAACAAACAAGTTTAATTGTGTTGTACGAATAAGGAAAACTCGTTTGTACGTTGTATGCTCAATTGGAGGCAAATTTGGGTGCAATCCGAGAATACAAGGATTTGAGTGACCAAAAGGACTCCGTTTGACTCTAACCACGCGTGGGTACAATAATAATGAAAAATTCAACATATTTGACTCAACACACAAGTTTGGTTAGCTTTACGAAGAAGGAAAACTCGTTTGTACGTTGTAGGCTCAATTTGTGGCCAATTCGGGTGCAATACGGGAATACCAGGATTTGAGTGACACAATGGACTCCGTCTGACTTCTAACTGCGTGAAGGTACTATACTAATGACAAATTTTATATTTTTTACTCAACACACAAGCTTGGTTGTGTTTTACGAAGAAGGAAAACTCGTTTGGACGGTGTAGCTCAATTGAAGACCAATTTGGGTGCAATCCGAGAATACAAGGATTTGAGTAACCAAATGGACTCCGTTTGACACATAAGTACCAAAATAATGACAAATGCCACATGTTTGAATAAAAAAACAAGCTTGGTATTTTTTAATGAAAAAGGAAAACTCGTTTGTACGTTGTAGGCTCAATTGAAAGCCAATTTGGGTGCTATCCGAGAATACAATGATATGAGTCACCAAATGAACTGTGTTTGAATTTTAGCCTAACATAGGTACCATAATAATGACAAATTGTACATCTTAGACTCAGCAAACAAGTTTGGTTGTGCTTTACGAAGAAGGAAAACTCGTTTGTACATTGTAGGCTCAATTGGAGGCCAATTTGGGTGCAATCCAAGAATACCAGGATTTGAGTGACAAAATGGACTCCATTTGACTTTTAACCATGTGTGGGTACCATAATAATGACAAATGCAACATTTATTAGTCAACAAACAAGTTTGGTTGTGTTTAACGAAGAAAGAAAACTCGATTGTACGTTGTAGGCTCAATTGGAGGCCAATTTGGGTGCAATCAGATAATATAAGAATTTGAGTGACCAAATTGGCTTCGTTCGACTTCTAAGTTTTTGAGTACGTTAATAATGACAAATGAAACATGTTTGACTCAACAAAAAAGTTGAAATGTGCTGTACGAAGAAGGAAAACATGTTTGTACATTGTAGGCTCAATTGGAGGCCAATTTGGGTGCAATATAAGGATTATAGTGATCAAAGGGACTCCGTTTGACTTCCAACAACGAGTGGGTACCATAATAATGAAAAAGGCTACATTTTTCAATTAACAAACAAGTTTGGTTTTGTTTAACGAAAAAGGAAAACTCGATTGTACGTTGTAGGCTCAATTGGAGGCTAATTTGGGTTCAATCAGATAATACAAGATTTTGGGTGACCAAATGGGCTTCGTTTGACTTCTAAGGGTACATTAATAATGAAAATGCAACATGTTTGACTCAACAAACAAGTTTAATTGTGTTGTACGAATAAGGAAAACTCGTTTGTACGTTGTATGCTCAATTGGAGGCAAATTTTGGTGCAATCCGAGAATACAAGGATTTGAGTGACCAAAAGGACTCCGTTTGACTCTAACCACGCGTGGGTACAATAATAATGAAAAATTCAACATATTTGACTCAACACACAAGTTTGGTTAGCTTTACGAAGAAGGAAAACTCGTTTGTACGTTGTAGGCTCAATTTGTGGCCAATTCGGGTGCAATCCGAGAATACCAGGATTTGAGTGACACAATGGACTCCGTCTGACTTCTAACTGCGTGAAGGTACTATACTAATGACAAATTTTATATTTTTTACTCAACACACAAGCTTGGTTGTGTTTTACGAAGAAGGAAAACTCGTTTGGACGGTGTAGCTCAATTGAAGACCAATTTGGGTGCAATCCGAGAATACTAGGATTTGAGTAACCAAATGGACTCCGTTTGACACATAAGTACCAAAATAATGACAAATGCCACATGTTTGAATAAAAAAACAAGCTTGGTATTTTTTAATGAAAAAGGAAAACTCGTTTGTACGTTGTAGGCTCAATTGAAAGCCAATTTGGGTGCTATCCGAGAATACAATGATATGAGTCACCAAATGAACTGTGTTTGAATTTTAGCCTAACATAGGTACCATAATAATGACAAATTGTACATCTTAGACTCAGCAAACAAGTTTGGTTGTGCTTTACGAAGAAGGAAAACTCGTTTATACATTGTAGGCTCAATTGGAGGCCAATTTGGGTGCAATCCAAGAATACCAGGATTTGAGTGACAAAATGGACTCCGTTTGACTTCTAACCATGTGTGGGTACCATAATAATGACAAATGCAACATTTATTAGTCAACAAACAAGTTTGGTTGTGTTTAACGAAGAAAGAAAACTCGATTGTACGTTGTAGGCTCAATTGGAGGCCAATTTGGGTGCAATAAGATAATATAAGAATTTGAGTGACCAAATGGGCTTCGTTCGAATTCTAAGTTTTTGAGTACGTTAATAATGACAAATGAAACATGTTTGACTCAACAAAAAAGTTGAAATGTGTTGTACGAAGAAGGAAAACATGTTTGTACATTGTAGGTTCAATTGGAGGCCAATTTGGGTGCAATATAAGGATTATAGTGATCAAAGGGACTCCGTTTGACTTCCAACCACGAGTGGGTACCATAATAATGAAAAAGGCTACATTTTTCAATTAACAAACAAGTTTGGTTTTGTTTAACGAAAAAGGAAAACTCGATTGTACGTTGTAGGCTCAATTGGAGGCTAATTTGGGTTCAATAAGATAATACAAGATTTTGGGTGACCAAATGGGCTTCGTTTGACTTCTAAGGGTACATTAATAATTAAAAATGCAACATGTTTGACTCAACAAACAAGTTTAATTGTGTTGTACGAATAAGGAAAACTCGTTTGTACGTTGTATGCTCAATTGGAGGCAAATTTGGGTGCAATCCGAGAATACAAGGATTTGAGTGACCAAAAGGACTCCGTTTGACTCTAACCACGCGTGGGTACAATAATAATGAAAAATTCAACATATTTGACTCAACACACAAGTTTGGTTAGCTTTACGAAGAAGGAAAACTCGTTTGTACGTTGTAGGCTCAATTTGTGGCCAATTCGGGTGCAATAAGGGAATACCAGGATTTGAGTGACACAATGGACTCCGTCTGACTTCTAACTGCGTGAAGGTACTATACTAATGACAAATTTTATATTTTTTACTCAACACACAAGCTTGGTTGTGTTTTACGAAGAAGGAAAACTCGTTTGGACGGTGTAGCTCAATTGAAGACCAATTTGGGTGCAATCCGAGAATACAAGGATTTGAGTAACCAAATGGACTCCGTTTGACACATAAGTACCAAAATAATGACAAATGCCACATGTTTGAATAAAAAAACAAGCTTGGTATTTTTTAATGAAAAAGGAAAACTCGTTTGTACGTTGTAGGCTCAATTGAAAGCCAATTTGGGTGCTATCCGAGAATACAATGATATGAGTCACCAAATGAACTGTGTTTGAATTTTAGCCTAACATAGGTACCATAATAATGACAAATTGTACATCTTAGACTCAGCAAACAAGTTTGGTTGTGCTTTACGAAGAAGGAAAACTCGTTTGTACATTGTAGGCTCAATTGGAGGCCAATTTGGGTGCAATCCAAGAATACCAGGATTTGAGTGACAAAATGGACTCCATTTGACTTTTAACCATGTGTGGGTACCATAATAATGACAAATGCAACATTTATTAGTCAACAAACAAGTTTGGTTGTGTTTAACGAAGAAAGAAAACTCGATTGTACGTTGTAGGCTCAATTGGAGGCCAATTTGGGTGCAATCAGATAATATAAGAATTTGAGTGACCAAATTGGCTTCGTTCGACTTCTAAGTTTTTGAGTACGTTAATAATGACAAATGAAACATGTTTGACTCAACAAAAAAGTTGAAATGTGCTGTACGAAGAAGGAAAACATGTTTGTACATTGTAGGCTCAATTGGAGGCCAATTTGGGTGCAATATAAGGATTATAGTGATCAAAGGGACTCCGTTTGACTTCCAACAACGAGTGGGTACCATAATAATGAAAAAGGCTACATTTTTCAATTAACAAACAAGTTTGGTTTTGTTTAACGAAAAAGGAAAACTCGATTGTACGTTGTAGGCTCAATTGGAGGCTAATTTGGGTTCAATAAGATAATACAAGATTTTGGGTGACCAAATGGGCTTCGTTTGACTTCTAAGGGTACATTAATAATTAAAAATGCAACATGTTTGACTCAACAAACAAGTTTAATTGTGTTGTACGAATAAGGAAAACTCGTTTGTACGTTGTATGCTCAATTGGAGGCAAATTTGGGTGCAATCCGAGAATACAAGGATTTGAGTGACCAAAAGGACTCCGTTTGACTCTAACCACGCGTGGGTACAATAATAATGAAAAATTCAACTTATTTGACTCAACACACAAGTTTGGTTAGCTTTACGAAGATGGAAAACTCGTTTGTACGTTGTAGGCTCAATTTGTGGCCAATTCGGGTGCAATCCGAGAATACCAGGATTTGAGTGACACAATGGACTCCGTCTGACTTCTAACTGCGTGAAGGTACTATACTAATGACAAATTTTATATTTTTTACTCGACACACAAGCTTGGTTGTGTTTTACGAAGAAGGAAAACTCGTTTGGACGGTGTAGCTCAATTGAAGACCAATTTGGGTGCAATCCGAGAATACAAGGATTTGAGTAACCAAATGGACTCCGTTTGACACATAAGTACCAAAATAATGAAAAATGCCACATGTTTGAATAAAAAAACAAGCTTGGTATTTTTGAATGAAAAAAGAAAACTCGTTTGTACGTTGTAGGCTCAATTGAAAGCCAATTTGGGTGCTATCCGAGAATACCAGGATTTGAGTGACAAAATGGACTCCGTTTGACTTCTAACCATGTGTGGGTACCATAATAATGACAAATGCAACATTTATTAGTCAACAAACAAGTTTGGTTGTGTTTAACGAAGAAATAAAACTCGATTGTACGTTGTAGGCTCAATTGGAGGCCAATTTGGGTGCAATCAGATAATATAAGAATTTGAGTCACCAAATGGGCTTCGTTCGACTTCTAAGTTTTTGAGTACGTTAATAATGACAAATGATACATGTTTGACTCAACAAAAAAGCTGAAATGTGTTGTACGAAGAAGGAAAACATGTTTGTACATTGTAGGCTCAATTGGAGGCCAATTTGGGTGCAATACAAGGATTATAGTGATCAAAGGGACTCCGTTTGACTTCCAACCATGAGTGGGTACCATAATAATGAAAAAGGCTACATTTTTCAATTAACAAACAAGTTTGGTTTTGTTTAACGAAAAAGGAAAACTCGATTGTACGTTGTAGGCTCAATTGGAGGCTAATTTGGGTTCAATCAGATAATACAAGATTTTGGGTGACCAAATGGGCTTCGTTTGACTTCTAAGGGTACATTAATAATGAAAATGCAACATGTTTGACTCAACAAACAAGTTTAATTGTGTTGTACGAATAAGGAAAACTCGTTTGTACGTTGTATGCTCAATTGGAGGCAAATTTTGGTGCAATCCGAGAATACAAGGATTTGAGTGACCAAAAGGACTCCGTTTGACTCTAACCACGCGTGGGTACAATAATAATGAAAAATTCAACATATTTGACTCAACACACAAGTTTGGTTAGCTTTACGAAGAAGGAAAACTCGTTTGTACGTTGTAGGCTCAATTTGTGGCCAATTCGGGTGCAATCCGAGAATACCAGGATTTGAGTGACACAATGGACTCCGTCTGACTTCTAACTGCGTGAAGGTACTATACTAATGACAAATTTTATATTTTTTACTCAACACACAAGCTTGGTTGTGTTTTACGAAGAAGGAAAACTCGTTTGGACGGTGTAGCTCAATTGAAGACCAATTTGGGTGCAATCCGAGAATACTAGGATTTGAGTAACCAAATGGACT
The DNA here is from genome assembly GCA_963556465.1 of Berberis vulgaris. Lineage (NCBI taxonomy): Eukaryota > Viridiplantae > Streptophyta > Magnoliopsida > Ranunculales > Berberidaceae > Berberis > Berberis vulgaris. The sequence continues at coordinate 31,021,305 of OY747135.1, forward strand.
CCGTTTGACACATAAGTACCAAAATAATGACAAATGCCACATGTTTGAATAAAAAAACAAGCTTGGTATTTTTTAATGAAAAAGGAAAACTCGTTTGTACGTTGTAGGCTCAATTGAAAGCCAATTTGGGTGCTATCCGAGAATACAATGATATGAGTCACCAAATGAACTGTGTTTGAATTTTAGCCTAACATAGGTACCATAATAATGACAAATTGTACATCTTAGACTCAGCAAACAAGTTTGGTTGTGCTTTACGAAGAAGGAAAACTCGTTTATACATTGTAGGCTCAATTGGAGGCCAATTTGGGTGCAATCCAAGAATACCAGGATTTGAGTGACAAAATGGACTCCGTTTGACTTCTAACCATGTGTGGGTACCATAATAATGACAAATGCAACATTTATTAGTCAACAAACAAGTTTGGTTGTGTTTAACGAAGAAAGAAAACTCGATTGTACGTTGTAGGCTCAATTGGAGGCCAATTTGGGTGCAATAAGATAATATAAGAATTTGAGTGACCAAATGGGCTTCGTTCGAATTCTAAGTTTTTGAGTACGTTAATAATGACAAATGAAACATGTTTGACTCAACAAAAAAGTTGAAATGTGTTGTACGAAGAAGGAAAACATGTTTGTACATTGTAGGTTCAATTGGAGGCCAATTTGGGTGCAATATAAGGATTATAGTGATCAAAGGGACTCCGTTTGACTTCCAACCACGAGTGGGTACCATAATAATGAAAAAGGCTACATTTTTCAATTAACAAACAAGTTTGGTTTTGTTTAACGAAAAAGGAAAACTCGATTGTACGTTGTAGGCTCAATTGGAGGCTAATTTGGGTTCAATAAGATAATACAAGATTTTGGGAGACCAAATGGGCTTCGTTTGACTTCTAAGGGTACATTAATAATTAAAAATGCAACATGTTTGACTCAACAAACAAGTTTAATTGTGTTGTACGAATAAGGAAAACTCGTTTGTACGTTGTATGCTCAATTGGAGGCAAATTTGGGTGCAATCCGAGAATACAAGGATTTGAGTGACCAAAAGGACTCCGTTTGACTCTAACCACGCGTGGGTACAATAATAATGAAAAATTCAACATATTTGACTCAACACACAAGTTTGGTTAGCTTTACGAAGAAGGAAAACTCGTTTGTACGTTGTAGGCTCAATTTGTGGCCAATTCGGGTGCAATACGGGAATACCAGGATTTGAGTGACACAATGGACTCCGTCTGACTTCTAACTGCGTGAAGGTACTATACTAATGACAAATTTTATATTTTTTACTCAACACACAAGCTTGGTTGTGTTTTACGAAGAAGGAAAACTCGTTTGGACGGTGTAGCTCAATTGAAGACCAATTTGGGTGCAATCCGAGAATACAAGGATTTGAGTAACCAAATGGACTCCGTTTGACACATAAGTACCAAAATAATGACAAATGCCACATGTTTGAATAAAAAAACAAGCTTGGTATTTTTTAATGAAAAAGGAAAACTCGTTTGTACGTTGTAGGCTCAATTGAAAGCCAATTTGGGTGCTATCCGAGAATACAATGATATGAGTCACCAAATGAACTGTGTTTGAATTTTAGCCTAACATAGGTACCATAATAATGACAAATTGTACATCTTAGACTCAGCAAACAAGTTTGGTTGTGCTTTACGAAGAAGGAAAACTCGTTTGTACATTGTAGGCTCAATTGGAGGCCAATTTGGGTGCAATCCAAGAATACCAGGATTTGAGTGACAAAATGGACTCCATTTGACTTTTAACCATGTGTGGGTACCATAATAATGACAAATGCAACATTTATTAGTCAACAAACAAGTTTGGTTGTGTTTAACGAAGAAAGAAAACTCGATTGTACGTTGTAGGCTCAATTGGAGGCCAATTTGGGTGCAATCAGATAATATAAGAATTTGAGTGACCAAATTGGCTTCGTTCGACTTCTAAGTTTTTGAGTACGTTAATAATGACAAATGAAACATGTTTGACTCAACAAAAAAGTTGAAATGTGCTGTACGAAGAAGGAAAACATGTTTGTACATTGTAGGCTCAATTGGAGGCCAATTTGGGTGCAATATAAGGATTATAGTGATCAAAGGGACTCCGTTTGACTTCCAACAACGAGTGGGTACCATAATAATGAAAAAGGCTACATTTTTCAATTAACAAACAAGTTTGGTTTTGTTTAACGAAAAAGGAAAACTCGATTGTACGTTGTAGGCTCAATTGGAGGCTAATTTGGGTTCAATCAGATAATACAAGATTTTGGGTGACCAAATGGGCTTCGTTTGACTTCTAAGGGTACATTAATAATGAAAATGCAACATGTTTGACTCAACAAACAAGTTTAATTGTGTTGTACGAATAAGGAAAACTCGTTTGTACGTTGTATGCTCAATTGGAGGCAAATTTTGGTGCAATCCGAGAATACAAGGATTTGAGTGACCAAAAGGACTCCGTTTGACTCTAACCACGCGTGGGTACAATAATAATGAAAAATTCAACATATTTGACTCAACACACAAGTTTGGTTAGCTTTACGAAGAAGGAAAACTCGTTTGTACGTTGTAGGCTCAATTTGTGGCCAATTCGGGTGCAATCCGAGAATACCAGGATTTGAGTGACACAATGGACTCCGTCTGACTTCTAACTGCGTGAAGGTACTATACTAATGACAAATTTTATATTTTTTACTCAACACACAAGCTTGGTTGTGTTTTACGAAGAAGGAAAACTCGTTTGGACGGTGTAGCTCAATTGAAGACCAATTTGGGTGCAATCCGAGAATACTAGGATTTGAGTAACCAAATGGACTCCGTTTGACACATAAGTACCAAAATAATGACAAATGCCACATGTTTGAATAAAAAAACAAGCTTGGTATTTTTTAATGAAAAAGGAAAACTCGTTTGTACGTTGTAGGCTCAATTGAAAGCCAATTTGGGTGCTATCCGAGAATACAATGATATGAGTCACCAAATGAACTGTGTTTGAATTTTAGCCTAACATAGGTACCATAATAATGACAAATTGTACATCTTAGACTCAGCAAACAAGTTTGGTTGTGCTTTACGAAGAAGGAAAACTCGTTTATACATTGTAGGCTCAATTGGAGGCCAATTTGGGTGCAATCCAAGAATACCAGGATTTGAGTGACAAAATGGACTCCGTTTGACTTCTAACCATGTGTGGGTACCATAATAATGACAAATGAAACATTTATTAGTCAACAAACAAGTTTGGTTGTGTTTAACGAAGAAAGAAAACTCGATTGTACGTTGTAGGCTCAATTGGAGGCCAATTTGGGTGCAATCAGATAATATAAGAATTTGAGTCACCAAATGGGCTTCGTTCGACTTTTAAGTTTTTGAGTACGTTAATAATGACAAATGAAACATGTTTGACTCAACAAAAAAGTTGAAATGTGTTGTACGAAGAAGGAAAACATGTTTGTACATTGTAGGCTCAATTGGAGGCCAATTTGGGTGCAATATAAGGATTATAGTGATCAAAGGGACTCCGTTTGACTTCCAACAACGAGTGGGTACCATAATAATGAAAAAGGCTACATTTTTCAATTAACAAACAAGTTTGGTTTTGTTTAACGAAAAAGGAAAACTCGATTGTACGTTGTAGGCTCAATTGGAGGCTAATTTGGGTTCAATCAGATAATACAAGATTTTGGGTGACCAAATGGGCTTCGTTTGACTTCTAAGGGTACATTAATAATGAAAATGCAACATGTTTGACTCAACAAACAAGTTTAATTGTGTTGTACGAATAAGGAAAACTCGTTTGTACGTTGTATGCTCAATTGGAGGCAAATTTGGGTGCAATCCGAGAATACAAGGATTTGAGTGACCAAAAGGACTCCGTTTGACTCTAACCACGCGTGGGTACAATAATAATGAAAAATTCAATATATTTGACTCAACACACAATTTTGGTTAGCTTTACGAAGAAGGAAAACTTGTTTGTACATTGTAGGCTCAATTGGAAGCCAATTTGGGTGCAATCCAAGAATACCAGGATTTGAGTGACAAAATGGACTCCGTTTGACTTCTAACCATGTGTGGGTACCATAATAATGACAAATGCAACATTTATTAGTCAACAAACAAGTTTGGTTGTGTTTAACGAAGAAATAAAACTCGATTGTATGTTGTAGGCTCAATTGGAGGCCAATTTGGGTGCAATCAGATAATATAAGAATTTGAGTCACCAAATGGGCTTCGTTCGACTTCTAAGTTTTTGAGTACGTTAATAATGAAAAATGAAACATGTTTGACTCAACAAAAAAGCTGAAATGTGTTGTACGAAGAAGGAAAACATGCTTGTACATTGTAGGCTCAATTGGAGGCCAATTTGGGTGCAATACAAGGATTATAGTGATCAAAGGGACTCCGTTTGACTTCCAACCACGATTCGGTACCATAATAATGAAAAAGGAAACATTTTTCAATTGACAAACAAGTTTGGTTGTGTTTAACGAAGAAGGAAAAATCGATTGTACGTTGTAGGCTCAATTGGAGGCTAATTTGGGTTCAATCAGATAATACAAGATTTTGGGTGACCAAATGGGCTTCGTTTGACTTCTAGGGGTACATTAATAATAAAAAATGCAACATTTTTGACTCAATAAACAAGTTTAATTGTGTTGTACGAAGAAGGAAAACTCGTTTGTACGTTGTATGCTCAATTGGAGGCAAATTTGGGTGCAATCCGAGAATACAAGGATTTGAGTGACCAAAAGGACTCCGTTTGACTCTAACCACGCGTGGGTACAATAATAATGAAAAATTCAACATATTTGACTCAACACACAAGTTTGGTTAGCTTTACGAAGAAAGAAAACTCGTTTGTACGTTGTAGGCTCAATTTGTGGCCAATTCGGTTGCAATCCGAGAATACCAGGATTTGAGTGACACAATGGACTCCGTCTGACTTCTAACTGCGTGAAGGTACTATACTAATGACAAATTTTATATTTTTTACTCAACACACAAGCTTGGTTGTGTTTTACGAAGAAGAAAAACTCGTTTGGACGGTGTAGCTCAATTGAAGACCAATTTGGGTGCAATCCGAGAATACAAGGATTTGAGTAACCAAATGGACTCCGTTTGACACATAAGTACCAAAATAATGACAAATGCCACAAGTTTGAATAAAAAAACAAGCTTGGTATTTTTTAATGAAAAAGGAAAACTCGTTTGTACGTTGTAGGCTCAATTGAAAGCCAATTTGGGTGCTATCCGAGAATACAACGATATGAGTCACCAAATGAACTGTGTTTGAATTTTAGACTAACATAGGTACCACAATATTGACAAATTTTACATCTTAGACTCATCAAACAAGTTTGGTTGTGCTTTACGAAGAAGGAAAACTCGTTTGTACATTGTAGGCTCAATTGGAGGCCAATTTGGGTGCAATCCAAGAATACCAGGATTTGAGGGACAAAATGGACTCCGTTTGACTTCTAACCATGTGTGGGTACCATAATAATGACAAATGCAACATTTATTAGTCAACAAACAAGTTTGGTTGTGTTTAACGAAGAAAGAAAACTCGATTGTACGTTGTAGGCTCAATTGGAGGCCAATTTGGGTGCAATCAGATAATATAAGAATTTGAGTGACCAAATGGGCTTCGTTCGACTTCTAAGTTTTTGAGTACGTTAATAATGACAAATGAAACATGTTTGACTCAACAAAAAAGTTGAAATGTGCTGTACGAAGAAGGAAAACATGTTTGTACATTGTAGGCTCAATTGGAGGCCAATTTGGGTGCAATATAAGGATTATAGTGATCAAAGGGACTCCGTTTGACTTCCAACAACGAGTGGGTACCATAATAATGAAAAAGGCTACATTTTTCAATTAACAAACAAGTTTGGTTTTGTTTAACGAAAAAGGAAAACTCGATTGTACGTTGTAGGCTCAATTGGAGGCTAATTTGGGTTCAATCAGATAATACAAGATTTTGGGTGACCAAATGGGCTTCGTTTGACTTCTAAGGGTACATTAATAATGAAAATGCAACATGTTTGACTCAACAAACAAGTTTAATTGTGTTGTACGAATAAGGAAAACTCGTTTGTACGTTGTATGCTCAATTGGAGGCAAATTTTGGTGCAATCCGAGAATACAAGGATTTGAGTGACCAAAAGGACTCCGTTTGACTCTAACCACGCGTGGGTACAATAATAATGAAAAATTCAACATATTTGACTCAACACACAAGTTTGGTTAGCTTTACGAAGAAGGAAAACTCGTTTGTACGTTGTAGGCTCAATTTGTGGCCAATTCGGGTGCAATCCGAGAATACCAGGATTTGAGTGACACAATGGACTCCGTCTGACTTCTAACTGCGTGAAGGTACTATACTAATGACAAATTTTATATTTTTTACTCAACACACAAGCTTGGTTGTGTTTTACGAAGAAGGAAAACTCGTTTGGACGGTGTAGCTCAATTGAAGACCAATTTGGGTGCAATCCGAGAATACTAGGATTTGAGTAACCAAATGGACTCCGTTTGACACATAAGTACCAAAATAATGACAAATGCCACATGTTTGAATAAAAAAACAAGCTTGGTATTTTTTAATGAAAAAGGAAAACTCGTTTGTACGTTGTAGGCTCAATTGAAAGCCAATTTGGGTGCTATCCGAGAATACAATGATATGAGTCACCAAATGAACTGTGTTTGAATTTTAGCCTAACATAGGTACCATAATAATGACAAATTGTACATCTTAGACTCAGCAAACAAGTTTGGTTGTGCTTTACGAAGAAGGAAAACTCGTTTATACATTGTAGGCTCAATTGGAGGCCAATTTGGGTGCAATCCAAGAATACCAGGATTTGAGTGACAAAATGGACTCCGTTTGACTTCTAACCATGTGTGGGTACCATAATAATGACAAATGCAACATTTATTAGTCAACAAACAAGTTTGGTTGTGTTTAACGAAGAAAGAAAACTCGATTGTACGTTGTAGGCTCAATTGGAGGCCAATTTGGGTGCAATAAGATAATATAAGAATTTGAGTGACCAAATGGGCTTCGTTCGAATTCTAAGTTTTTGAGTACGTTAATAATGACAAATGAAACATGTTTGACTCAACAAAAAAGTTGAAATGTGTTGTACGAAGAAGGAAAACATGTTTGTACATTGTAGGTTCAATTGGAGGCCAATTTGGGTGCAATATAAGGATTATAGTGATCAAAGGGACTCCGTTTGACTTCCAACCACGAGTGGGTACCATAATAATGAAAAAGGCTACATTTTTCAATTAACAAACAAGTTTGGTTTTGTTTAACGAAAAAGGAAAACTCGATTGTACGTTGTAGGCTCAATTGGAGGCTAATTTGGGTTCAATAAGATAATACAAGATTTTGGGTGACCAAATGGGCTTCGTTTGACTTCTAAGGGTACATTAATAATTAAAAATGCAACATGTTTGACTCAACAAACAAGTTTAATTGTGTTGTACGAATAAGGAAAACTCGTTTGTACGTTGTATGCTCAATTGGAGGCAAATTTGGGTGCAATCCGAGAATACAAGGATTTGAGTGACCAAAAGGACTCCGTTTGACTCTAACCACGCGTGGGTACAATAATAATGAAAAATTCAACATATTTGACTCAACACACAAGTTTGGTTAGCTTTACGAAGAAGGAAAACTCGTTTGTACGTTGTAGGCTCAATTTGTGGCCAATTCGGGTGCAATACGGGAATACCAGGATTTGAGTGACACAATGGACTCCGTCTGACTTCTAACTGCGTGAAGGTACTATACTAATGACAAATTTTATATTTTTTACTCAACACACAAGCTTGGTTGTGTTTTACGAAGAAGGAAAACTCGTTTGGACGGTGTAGCTCAATTGAAGACCAATTTGGGTGCAATCCGAGAATACAAGGATTTGAGTAACCAAATGGACTCCGTTTGACACATAAGTACCAAAATAATGACAAATGCCACATGTTTGAATAAAAAAACAAGCTTGGTATTTTTTAATGAAAAAGGAAAACTCGTTTGTACGTTGTAGGCTCAATTGAAAGCCAATTTGGGTGCTATCCGAGAATACAATGATATGAGTCACCAAATGAACTGTGTTTGAATTTTAGCCTAACATAGGTACCATAATAATGACAAATTGTACATCTTAGACTCAGCAAACAAGTTTGGTTGTGCTTTACGAAGAAGGAAAACTCGTTTGTACATTGTAGGCTCAATTGGAGGCCAATTTGGGTGCAATCCAAGAATACCAGGATTTGAGTGACAAAATGGACTCCATTTGACTTTTAACCATGTGTGGGTACCATAATAATGACAAATGCAACATTTATTAGTCAACAAACAAGTTTGGTTGTGTTTAACGAAGAAAGAAAACTCGATTGTACGTTGTAGGCTCAATTGGAGGCCAATTTGGGTGCAATAAGATAATATAAGAATTTGAGTGACCAAATGGGCTTCGTTCGACTTCTAAGTTTTTGAGTACGTTAATAATGACAAATGAAACATGTTTGACTCAACAAAAAAGTTGAAATGTGTTGTACGAAGAAGGAAAACATGTTTGTACATTGTAGGCTCAATTGGAGGCCAATTTGGGTGCAATATAAGGATTATAGTGATCAAAGGGACTCCGTTTGACTTCCAACCATGAGTGGGTACCATAATAATGAAAAAGGCTACATTTTTCAATTAACAAACAAGTTTGGTTTTGTTTAACGAAAAAGGAAAACTCGATTGTACGTTGTAGGCTCAATTGGAGGCTAATTTGGGTTCAATCAGATAATACAAGATTTTGGGTGACCAAATGGGCTTCGTTTGACTTCTAAGGGTACATTAATAATGAAAAATGCAACATGTTTGACTCAACAAACAAGTTTAATTGTGTTGTACGAATAAGGAAAACTCGTTTGTACGTTGTATGCTCAATTGGAGGCAAATTTGGGTGCAATCCGAGAATACAAGGATTTGAGTGACCAAAAGGACTCCGTTTGACTCTAACCACGCGTGGGTACAATAATAATGAAAAATTCAACTTATTTGACTCAACACACAAGTTTGGTTAGCTTTACGAAGATGGAAAACTCGTTTGTACGTTGTAGGCTCAATTTGTGGCCAATTCGGGTGCAATCCGAGAATACCAGGATTTGAGTGACACAATGGACTCCGTCTGACTTCTAACTGCGTGAAGGTACTATACTAATGACAAATTTTATATTTTTTACTCGACACACAAGCTTGGTTGTGTTTTACGAAGAAGGAAAACTCGTTTGGACGGTGTAGCTCAATTGA